>VWZS01002399.1:268571-285265 GCA_013397075.1 Rhabdornis inornatus
CTGCTCTCACTCTGCTCTCACCCTGCTCATGCCCTGCTCACACTCTGCTCACACCCTGCTCACACCCTGCTCCCACCCTGCTCTCACCCTGCTCACACCCTGTGAGTCTGTGGCATTGGGGTAAAAGTTGTGTCCGGGAAGGTTTAGATGGGATATTAGTAAAAATTTCTGGCACTGAAGTGTTGTCGAGCCCGGGAAGAGCGGGGTCACGGTCCCCGTGCGTGCTCTGCAGGTGTGTGGATGTGGCAGTCGGGCACACGGCTCAGCCCTGGGCCTGGCACTGCTGTTTAACAGGTGCACTGCTGATCCCAGAGGATTTTTCCAACAGGAATGATTGTGTGATGAGGAGTGGGCAGTGGGGAACGGCCCAGCACATCCTGCTCGCTGCTGGGTGGCTGCTGGTGACAGGAGATGGGGCAGAGTCCAGCCTGGGCTCAGCACAGGGGGATGGAAACGGGGCCACCTGAGGGGCTGGCACTTGCCCCAGGCAGAGCCAGAGCCCCAGGGTGGCCAGGCTGAGGGGCTGGCACTGGGGCCAGCGTGCTCTGTGATTCCTCTGCTCATCTTTTAAAATCCAAAGGGATGGATGCTAAACCTTGGTGAAGGTCCTAGAGAAGTGCATATCGTGTGGGCACAAATGTCAGGGTGCAGCAATTAATAATGGATTGCTCTTCCTACAGGGCATTCCCAGCACTCCTTAGCCCTACCAGTTCCTTTTTCTCCTGCTCTGTGTCTCAAATCCCTTTTTTTTCAGCTGGAATACTATCTTTGGCATCATTTTGAAGGACAGCTTATTAGAAAGCTTTTGTATCGTTTGGAATACCCTGAGCTGCTCTTGCACAGAAATGCAGGATTAACAGAGAAATGCAGGGAGCAGTGGTGAGCCCAGTCAGTGGCTCTGTGTGTGCTGGGTGTCTCTGGGCACGGCTGCTGGCAGGGGAAGCTCTGGGAATATAAATTAGGAAGTGGTGTGAAGGACATTTTTGAGAGAAGGGCATTTTGCTGCTTCTCTGATGGTTTTATCCATGTGAGGAGAGGGGAGGTCTGGGGAGGTGGCAGTGCTGTGACCACAGAGCTGGGCTCAGTCCCTCCTGCCCCCCTGGGCTCAGTCCCTCCTGTCCCCTTGGGCTCAGTCCCTCCTGTCCCCCTGGGCTCAGTCCCTCCTGTCCCCCTGGGGTCACTCCCTTCTGTCCCCCTGGGTGATCTCCTGGCGTGGCATCGCTGCTCCCTTGGAGTGCTGGGCACAATCCTGACCAGATAATCGTGTTTGCTCCCCTGGCTGAATTCAAACCACAGGTGGAACTCGCCTGGGCTGTGGGAATGTGGGAACAAGGAGTGAGTGGAGCGTGTGCTCCATGCCCAGCCAGGCTCTCCAGCTCTGACACGAAGCTGCTTTTGACCCCTCACTGCCCAGGCCGATCCCACAGGATCCCTGAGTGCCCGGCTGTGGGGCTGCGCGGGCAGGGCACCATTGATTAGCTGTACAATTAATAATGATGGATGTCCTGCAGGTTTGTGACCCCCTGGTCGCGACCCCGCCGTGATTGGGGCGAGTCCCGAGCAGCTGAGATCCGAGAGCAGCAGCAGCACAATCGATGGGAGAGCAGCGGGCTGGACAGGGACAGGGACGGGGACAGGGCATGGGGATGGGGACAGGGCATGGGGATGGGGACAGGGCATGGGGACAGCACACAGGACACAGGGCACCTTGGCCCTAGAGTGCTGCACACTTCCCTGGAATCAAAGCTGGAGCTCCGTGCTGGGAGCTGGGCTGTGCCAGCCTGGCACTGGGCTGGGCACGGGAGGGACTCTGGGGCTGTTCCATTGGGGTTCCCAAAGCTGGGACATGCCAGGCTGGGCTCGGGAGGGACTCTGGGGCTGTTCCATTGGGGTTCCCAAGGCTGGGACATCCCAGGCTGGCACGGGAGGGACTCTGGGGCTGTTCCATTGGGGTTCCCAAAGCTGGGACATCCCAGGCTGGGCACGGGAGGAGTAAGGACAGCTCTGGGCAGCACAGAGAGTCTGCCCTGCTCATCACAGAACCACAATGGGTTGGGTTGAGTTGGGTTGGGTTGGGTTGGATTAGATTGGATTAGATTGAATTAGATTGGATTAGATTGGATTAGATTGAATTAGATTGGATTAGATTGGATTAGATTGAATTAGATTGGATTAGATTGGATTAGATTGAATTAGATTGGATTAGATTGGATTGGGAGGGACCCTAAAGCCCACCCAATGCCATCCCTGCCGTGGCAGGGACACCTTCCCCTGTCCCAGGCTGCTCCAAGCCCCATGTCCAGCCTGGAGCATCCCCGAAGCTGCCAGAGCTCCAGAAGTGTTTGGACAGCACTCAGGGGTGCACAGGGGGGATTTTTGGGGTGTCTGTGCAGGGCAGGGGTTGCTCTGGATGATCCCAATGAGCACCTTCCAATTCAGAATATTCTGTGATTCTCTGGGCAATCTGTGCCCATGCCTGACCACCTCTGAGGAAAGAATTTCTTCCTAACATCTGATCTAAATCTCTCTTCTTTCACTGAAACCCATTCCCCTTGTCCCATAACAAATGGGAGCAGTGTGGCAGCGAGGCAGAGGGCTTGCTTTGTGCTGTTTATGTCGAAGGAGTAGGTAATGGGAATTTAATTGCTGTTTAAATGTAGCAAACAAGAAAATTGAATTTATTTGCTCCGCTTTCATTTCTGGGAGCCTGATTTCCCCAGTGTGCACCGTCACTGTGTGTGCCAGGACACTGAGCACCACCAGCTTCTGCTGTGGGGCTCCACTCCCAAAGGAGATTTGTGCAAATCTGCCCCGGGGTCAGCGAGGCTGAGCTGGCAGAGCTGCCCTGAGCTGGGTGGTGGCCCAGGGGTGGCACCTGCGGGTGTCCCCAGAGCTGGCAGGGACCTGGCTGTGGGTGCTGCTGGCTCAGAGTGCTCCTGGGGGTCCCCACCTGAGGCCACAAGGTCTCCTGTCTGTGCCTGCCCATGCCTGGCCTGAATTCCATTTTCCCACTGCTGGTGACTGGTGATGGATGGAGCAAAATGTGTGGGGCTCTCCCTGGTACCCCGAGCTGTGCAGGGGTGCAGCAGCACAAACCTCAGTCGTTTTAACACCACTTCATTTTTTTCCCCCTCATTTAAAACATTTCAAGAGCAAATTTATTTTCCAAAACTGTTG
The DNA here is from genome assembly GCA_013397075.1 of Rhabdornis inornatus. Taxonomy (NCBI): domain Eukaryota; kingdom Metazoa; phylum Chordata; class Aves; order Passeriformes; family Rhabdornithidae; genus Rhabdornis; species Rhabdornis inornatus. Next base: position 271,749 of record VWZS01002399.1, read on the forward strand.
AGAATTGTTCCCTGAAAATGGGAAACTCGCAATCTAAATTAATTAATACCAAATGAGACTTTCCCCTAACTCAACAAAGCAGAAAGATAAGAAATCCTATTTGCCCAGCGTTTGCAGTGTAAATATTTCCAGGCAGAAGCGTGGCTAATAGAGATCAGAACAAATCTTCTTTTAGAAAACAAACCCTGCTTTTCTTTTCTGGCCCTGGGCTCGTGTTTGTTATATGGGATCCTGAAGGCAGATTGACAGTTTGGTTTGGATTAAAGTCAACACATGGTTTATGCCACATTTTTGATAAGGCTCAGTAGTAATCTGATTTTTTTTTCGGGGCTGTCTTTAGTACATAAGCAGCAGAATTGTCCATTCCTGGGAGTATTTTTGTAGTGGAGCTATTGAGGAATTTGTTTCTGGAGGGGAGATGAAATTACTCATTTTTAAAAATCTTAAAATCCCAAGTAAAGTTGAAATCCATTGCCACTGGCTGCTGCTTCCCTCCCTGGTGTGCCCCAAAAACGGGCTGGGGGTACCCTTGGCTACAAACAGCTGAGTGTTTGTATGGTTTTGTGTGTATGTGTATGCTTTTGTGGGTATTTGTATGTTTATGTGTGTTTTCGTGTGCATTTGTATGGTTTTGTGTGTATTTGTATGTTTTTGTGGGTATTTGTATGTTTATGTGTGTTTTTGTGTGTATTTGTATGGTTTTGTGTGTATTTGTATGTTTTTGTCTGTATTTGTGTGGTTTTGTGTGTTTTTGTCTGGTTTTGTCTGGTTTTGTATGGTTTTGTGTGTATTTGTGTGTATTTGTGTGGTTTTGTGTGTTTTGGTATGATAGAGGTTTATTCTGTTTGTAAACAGGCTTCACTCTCCCGAGCCAGTGTCCTTTTGTCATTGCTGTGTTTCCTAGAAAGAAGGTGGGGGAAAAAAGGAGAAAAATCGGGAGTGGGGAGGACCAAAGGAGGAATTGCTCGCTGCCTCTGAGCTCTGTGCCTGGAAATCCATCTGCAGAGCCCTGGTCTGCCCTCGCTGCAGGATCAGGGAGCTCCTGTGGCTCCTTCTGTGGCCACCTCCATCTCTGCTGGCACTGTGGAAACTCCCAGATGGGGTTATTCGGAATAATTTCACCCAAATGGGGTTATTTGGAATAATTTCACCCAAATGGGGTTATTTGATCGGGGTGAAATGGATCCCAGAGCTGTCTGTGGTGCCTGAGGGTCACTGGTGCTGGCAGGACCCTCTGGGTGATTGTGCAGTGCCAGAACTGGGCACTGGAAAAGCTCTGACCTGATGGTGCTGCTGAAAGCAGCTGAGATACCTGTGCCAGGTATGCCCAGGTATTTTAACTCCCTAGAAAATGGAATTAATGGAGCTGCACGTGTCCTGCATCTGCATCCACTTGGAGCTGCAGGTTGTGCCCAGCACGGGGCTCAGGTGAGCTGTGCCCACCCAGGGGCTCAGGTGAGCTGTGCCCAGCACAGGGCTCAGGTGAGCTGTGCCCACCCAAGGGGCTCAGGTGAGCTGTGCCCACCCAAGGGGCTCAGGTGAGCTGTGCCCACCCAGGGGTTCAGGTGAGCTGTGCCCACCCAGGGGCTCAGGTGAGCTGTGCCCACCCAAGGGGCTCAGGTGAGCTGTGCCCTGGGTGGCAGCTCCTGGGACAGGTGAGGGACTGAGGTCCCTGTCCCTCAGCCAGGGGAGGGGGTTCCTGCATCCCCCCGTGCTGGGGAGTGGCAGAGCTGGGGCTGGAATGGAAAATGTGTTTGCACAATTAGCGTGGCCCTCCTTCCCTGGGAGCAGAATGGTTTATTGATTTCTGTGGCCCACTCACCCCCACCTATTCAGCAATAATGACCCTTCCACCCCAACTCTAAATCATCCCAGCCCCTAAGCCCTCTAATCTTTTGGGGTTGTCGTTGGTATTTCTGCTCGTGGAGGTTTATGATCTGTCGGTGCTGCCTGCTGAAATGCTTTATTTATCGTGGGCTGGGCCACACAGGGAGCGTCCTTCTCCTGGTATCATGTTCAGGATGCTGCAGCTAAGGGTTGTGTCAGCACTTCCATGCACAAACCTTGTTATTCAGGCTTTTGCAATCCCCTGGAAAAGAAACCCAGCGAGCTGGCACGGCGAGGGAAGGCTCAGAGCACGCAGGAAAGCGCAGCAAGCACTGCCCATTCAGGGGTTATTACACGGACAACCTCCTTCCTTGAGGAAAACAGCCAGGAACATCCTCCTCCCTTGCTTGATTTTGCAAAGAAACCCTTTCTTGTGTGCCTGTGTTGGGGTGGGGAGAGCACAGTGAGGCAGGACAAGGGCCGGGACCCTCCCTGGATGCTCAGGGAACAAAGGTGGCTGGTGCAGGACAGAGCTGCCTTCTGCAGGGCTCAGGAGCTGCTCTGCTCCGGCCCCACAGCCCTGGGAACAGCAGGTGATGGGGTTTGGAAATGTGATTTATGGCCCTGTTAGTGCAGGAGCTTGTGGGCTTATAAATTATTCGGAGATTTGTCGGTAATAGAAGGAGTGTGGTATAAACAGGAGAGGTAACAGGGCTTGAGGATGTATTTCAGAGTGCTTTTGGGGAAGGAGAAGTTCCCTGGCTGCTGGCAGGTATGGGTGATCCTGGCTGAGCTGGAGGAAGAGCCTTTACAGACCAACCCAGCCAGGTTATTTTTTATTTCTCCCTCTTAATGCTGCTGGGTTTTGTGGGGGCTCCATGGGACCGCCTGGAGCAGAGTTCATCACTTGGAGCAAAAATGCTGATGGAGCCCTTTGGCCTGGGGCAGCAGGCTGGGGCTGGCATCGAGGGTGACCTGTGCAAGCAGAATTGATCCTCAGGCAGGGACAGGCAGTGGTGAAGCACTGAGGGAGCTGACAAAAAAGGTGGAGAGACAATTTATGGGGTGGTGTAGTGCTGGGACACAGGGAATGGCTTCACACTGCCAGAGAGTTGGTTTAGATGGGATATCGGGAAAAGTGCTTCCCTGTGAGGGTGGGCAGGGCTGGCACAGGGTGCCCAGAGCAGCTGTGGCTGCCCCTGGATCCCTGGAATGCCCAAGGCCAGGCTGGACATTGGGGCTGGAGCAGCCTGGGACAGTGGGAGGTGTCCCTGCCATGGCAGGGCGCTGGAACCAGGTGATCTTTCAGGTCCCTTCCAGCCCAGGCCGGTCTGTGATTGATCCTGGGGTTGCTCAGGAAGGGAGCTCCGTGGCAGCAGGGTTGGCACAGAGGGAAATCAGGATGCCCAAGTGCTGCTCCATGCTGTTGTGGCTGGCAGGGATTCCTGAGGATGTCCCTTCCCCTGGCACCGTCCCCACAGAGGGGCACTGGCTGTCAAACTTGTCACAATGAGCAGGGGTGGAACTGCTTGCAGTCAGTAAAACGTTTCCAGAGAGCACAGCTGATAAAGTGATGTGGGATCATTCAGGAAGGTCCCCAGCGATCTCTCAGAGAAGTCACCTCTCAGTGCCTGGGAGCTGTGCGGGGACAGTTGTTTTCTGTGCAATGCGATGCAGAAACGCGTCCGGGGAGCCGTGCCCCGGCGCGGTGCGCGCGGCTCGGCAGTTGCCGTGTTCTACCCTAGAGGGAGTTGCTTTTCTGCGGTGGGAGCGGGATCTGCGCTCCTGCGAGGATCAGGGACCAGACCAGACGAGCTCCCAGGAGAAGCACTGGGGCAGCTGAGGAGCTGCCCTGCAGATGTTCATCCTCTTATGGGGAGCTTGGTCTCTGGTGAGCCTCCATCTCCTGATGGCAGCGTTCTCCTGAGTATTCTTTGGGTTCTCCTGAGTATCCTTTGGGTTCTCCTGAGTATCCCTGGGGTTCTCCTGAGTACCCCTGGGGTTCTCCTGAGTATCCTTTGGGTTCTCCTGAGTACCCCTGGGGTTCTCCTGAGCATCCCTGGGGTTCTCCTGAGCATCCCTGGGGTTCTCCTGAGTATCCCTGGGGTTCTCCTGAGTATCCCTGGGGTTTTCCTGAGTACCCCTCATGTTTTCCTGAGTATCCCTCGGGTTTCACTCCTGCATAGCAGGGCAGGTTATTTCAGCTTTCTCCATCAACATAAGATGTTTTTTTTTGTTCAGGCCGTGGAGGCAGTTGTGTCATGCCAAGCTCCTCGGTCCCTGGTTTCACAGGGCTTGGCTGGGGCTGTTCTGCAGAGCCTGGTGCAGATTTCTTTGCAGCAATAGCGAGGCTGTGAGGAGGGACGGGACATGAAATGACCTCTGAGGAGTCTGTGTGTCCTGGTGTGAGCAGTGAGGAGGGCTGGCAGCAGCACGGAGCTCCCGGGGACCAGCGTGGCCCGTGTGAAGGGTGAAGGACATTGGCACTGCCAGCAGAGTGCAGGGGACAGGGATGGACACAGGCACAGGCACTCCCTCTGGAGCAGGGTGACCCGTGGGCAGGGGAGGTGCCAGGGCTGCAGTGGGCACCTCTGTGTGGTGTTGGGTCATTCCTGCAGCCCTGACCTCCCTGGCGAGCCCCGGGAGGCAACACTTGGCCAGGCACAGGGACAGTCACGGGGACCACCCAGTTCTGATAAGGGCAGTTTAGAAAAGGAAGGGGAAGATTGTGAAAAGAGGGGCAAAGGGGCACAAAGGGAAGAAAAACCCCACCCCACGGCGGAACAAAACTGCAGATGAAGACTGCTGTTAAACACACTGCCTGCCAGGGAGGTCTCACCCTGCTTTCTAATCTAGAGCCAGCCAGGATTGTATTAACAGCTTCAACGCCATGGAACAAATTAATCCCTGATGTAATTGAAATCGGTGAGGTCTCACAATAGGTGAGTTTGACCCAGTGGGATAGAAATAGAACAAGTATTGGAATGAAGGAGTGAAACGAAGTCACACTGTTCAGCCATTGGCACTTCATTCCTAGAAACAAAGGCCAGACAAATGCAGAGAATACATGGCTCTGCTGGGCATGGTTGAAAGCTGCTCAATAATATCAAGCTTTGAAGGGATATTTCTGTGTGCAGAGGAAGTATATAGCACAGATATAACAAGCATTAAGAAAGAAAAAACAAGACAAAGAAAAGAAGGAAGAAAAAGCCTTGCTTGCTCCTTGCCTGATGGATAGTGTGGTAAAATAATACCAGCCATTAATAATAATAATAATCATCATCATCATCAAGGTATATCACAACTGGAGGAAAATAAGAAAAGGAGTTAGGCTGTATTTCTGGAGACCCAAGCTGTCAGGAGCCCGTGGCAAGCTGTGGCATCCCACAGATCTCCCTCAGCTGGGGTCGTGGGGCTGCTGCGGCTGGGAAAGAGCTGCCTTGGGTGCTGGGAGGGGGCTCAGCCTGGGCCCCCTGCGTGCTGCAGCTCCAGGCACAGCTCGGGGACACTGGGGACACCGGGGCTGCCCCGTGCAGGGAGCTGAGCTCGTGGGGACATTGCCGGCGATGTCACCCGGGGGCTGCTGGCACTGACCTGCTCTGAGCAGCGAGAACAGGCAGGTGTGGGGGCAGAGGAGAGCCTGGGGGGGCTGGAGCCCCTCTGGGAGCTGCACTGCAGCAGCTCAGCAGCGCTCTGGGCAGAGCTGTCCTGCCTCCCGCTGGGTTTTAAAAGTCATTCCTCGAGGCTGCAACCCTGCTCTTCCCCAGGATTAACCATTTCCAGGGGTGCAACAAGTTTAGAATCCCAGCACATCACAAACGGTGCATTTTCACAGTTCTGGCCATGGCTCATTCCACCGTCAAAAGGAGAAACTTCATTTTCTTGAAGGTGGTGTCATCTTTCTCTAGAAAATGTGGAATACTGACTGATGGGCCATAAAACGTTCATTTCCTCAAGCTCTCAGGTTGCAGGTTCTGGCACTCCCTGCAGGCTCCCTGGTGGTTTCACCAGGCTCAGTAACACAGTTGCTGCCATCCCAGGGCCCAGAGATGCATTGCTGCTGCAGTGCTGCATGGCTGGGACGTGCAGGGAGTGTGGCTGAGTGTGGCTGCGTGTCCCAGCCACGTGTGTCCCGAGGGAGCAGAGCTCTGGCCCTGCCCCAGGAGCTCCCATCTGCCTCTGCATGCACAGGGCAGCTCTGGAGGAAAGGAGGCTTCACTTGCAGGGCAGTGTCTGGATCCAAGTGTGTGTCACCTGACGGGGCTGTGTCCCCTTTCCCAAGCCCTGCAAATGAGCTCCCTTTGGGTTTATTTAACATTTCTGAAATCCAAAGGGATGGGCAGGCTTGACCCCTGCACCACCCCATTTCCTTCTCCTTTTCCAGCACTCTCACCAAAAAGAACTGCCAGAAAGCATTTCAAGTGGAATACTTTGTAAATGCCACTGGTAGAGCTTTCTGTGGAGTCTCATACCTGATCACTTTGAACAAGCACTTCCACAGGGCTCCATGCCCTGTGTCACAGACCATCCCAGAGGGTGCACAGTCACCATCCAAGGGGACATCTCCCACGGCTGAGAGTGCAGCTTAAATTGTTGGATATTTCTTTTTCAAGAGAAAAAAACAAAACAAAACAAACAAAATTCCATGGGTATCAGGAAGAAGCAAACACCACAGCAAAGCTCTAAGTTGTGTCAATTGGAAAGGCTTGGGTCCATTTGTGGGATTCTGGCACTGTTGCCCCAATGCCTCTCTTCCACTGGGAGTACAAAGTGCCAAAGTGCCAAAGCGCCCTCTCTGCACATCTGGGAGCTGCTTTCCCAAACTGCTCCTAAACCCAGAGAGGGACCACGCCCAAGCACTGCTCATCCACTCCCCTCTGGCTCTGTGGCACCAAGGTATCAACGTCCTCTGGTGGGTTGGCTTTGCAGTTAACTGGAGGAAAAACGAGAGCTCTGTGTTTCGCTATGTGCCATGGGCAGCTGGCAAATCCTGCTGGGATCTGCATGCAGGAATTCTGCCAAAGTCAGGGAAGCAGAGTGGTTTGTTACTTGCCTTTGAGGGCTTGAGAGATCTGTCTTGGATATCCTCTTGCTGACCTTATTGAGTTAACTTTCATGTGCTTCGAAGGTCATGGAGAAAATCATTAATATTAGGTTGATTTGCTGGCTGAAAGGTAATAAGTATTTCCTGCTTATCAGATGGGGTTTGAGAGGACTTTGAATAGGCTGATTTGTTTATCTTTTACAGTCACCACGGCCCTTAGTGAGAGGGGTTTGGTATTCCTGGTTCAGCTGGGGGGTGACACATGGTTTGCTCTCTGCTGAGTGCTCCGTGGCACAAACAGCAGAACAGCAGGAAATTGTGAACCCCAGCTCCCAGCTCACTTGGCCGTGCCGTGGGCCTTGGACATCTCATGCTGTAACGCTTTGTGACATGAACAATAACAGATTAACATCCCCTGTTACTGGAAAGCTGGAAATAGCAAATCCAAAGTGCGTGGAGGTTGGCTGGGGGGAAAGCCAAACCCTGGGAACGTGGCTTGGCACGGGCAGGGTTTCATTGACCTTGGCAGGGCTGGGATGGCTCCGTTCAGGAGCATCTGTGGGTGCAGGGATGGGCACGAGCCTGGGCAGGGCTGGCATCACACAGGGCTGCTGCTGGAGCCTTGTGCTGCTCCTGAGCTTGTCTGGGATTTGTGCTCAGTGAAACTTTGGCTGGGTCAGCAGAGTGGTCCTTGCCTCACCCTCAGGCTGGGGTTTAACGAAGAGGGAAATCATTCTTTAGGCTGCAGGATGGCTGCAAAGCCAGCTAAAGTGAACCCCACTCTTATCTGAGAATCATCTGGCAAAAAAGAAGACAGGTGTCAGTTCTGGTTCCTTTGGCTTGGGAAGGGAGGTGGGACTGGATGCACACCTCGAGTCATTGGGCAGGGACAGCACACGAGGGACAGCAGCTTCTTCTCAGGACCGAGGCATTTCTGTTCCTTCTGGGGCTTGAGGTGATGGTTGTTTTTAAAAGAAATGCTGTTTATTCCCTTGTATAAACTCTGCATAGCCAACTGTGTTTGCAGCTGCATATTATCACTGAAAGGTGCAGTGACAAATAATTAGTAAATTAATAAGGAACTGATGGAAAAGAAAAAGAGAGAAAGAGTGAAAATGAAACCAAATTCAATGCTCTGATTTAACAACTGGGATTTGGCAGGTTATAAATTATTGCCAAAGAATGAGATGGAGTTACACAAAACCACTGTCCTGGGATGCTGAAACCAGCACACACAGACAGCAGCCTGTACTAGTTGGACAGACAGACCATAATACAACCCCAAATCCTGCAGGAATCCTGTCTCCTGCGTCCCACAGCCCTGCTCAGGAGCTGGAAGGTGCAGGCAGCCCTTGCCTTCAGGGCCCTGCTGTGTGGAGCCCTGAGCCAGGCTCTGTTCTGCTGCCTGCAGAGCTGTGGATGGTCAGACTGAGAGGCAGAAAAGAGAATATTCCTCATTTTGTGTAGGAAATGTTCGTGTGCAGTAACAGCATTTCAATGGGGAAAACAAAAAAGAAAAACTTGCTCTGGTGCACAGGAGTGAAAGCCCTTCAGTTCAAGGGACTTAGAGACATTTCTGCATTCAGGTGTGTTTTTGGTTTCAGGTGACCTCCCTGACTGAGTGTTGGCAGTCAGCTGCCGAAGGAGACATATGTTACTAATTTTTGTGAGATTTATAGAAGAGTCTCTCTTATGGCATCTATACATGGACTTCCTTATCTCAGAGAGGTTTGCTGCTTGAGGGAGTGCACCCTGTAGGGAAGGGGCTCTGTGAGAGCGGATTTTAGCCATGATCAAACAGGTTTTATCTCGTGAAATCAGCACCGCATGCAATTTTATTTTTGGGTATTGATATTCTCTGCTGCAGGCCAGATGCAGCCCAGGCTGGCACGGTGAGTTCCCTTTGGCCAGCCTCCAGCAGAGCATCCTGTTTCCACAGGGTGGTTAAGCGTGAGCTTATCTTTAAGCAGGCAGCTAAATGTGGGTGGCTTCAGTGCTGCTCTGAGCACAGCTCCTGGCCAGGGGACAGCTCAGCTGCCAGGGGACAGCTCAGCTGCCGGGGGACAGCTCCTGGCCAGGGGACAGCTCGGCTGCCAGGGGACAGCTCCTGGCCAGGGGACAGCTCAGCTGCCGGGGGACAGCTCGGCTGCCAGGGGACAGCTCCTGGCCAGGGGACAGCTCAGCTGCCAGGGGACAGCTCAGCTGCCGGGGGACAGCTCAGCTGCCGGGGGACAGCTCCTGGCCAGGGGACAGCTCAGCTGCCAGGGGACAGCTCCTGGCCAGGGGACAGCTCGGCTGCTCCTGCTGCAGGATTCCTGCCCTGGGGCAGAACTGGGCACTTCCTGGGGCAGTGCTGGAGTGGCACAGGCTGGGCTGGCTGTGTTTGGGTCAGCATCAGCTGCTGACTGCTGCATCACCTGCTGAATCCTGCATCAGGGCTTGTCTGAGGGTGGTGCCGCCAGCTCCTGGGGAGGAGGAGATGTCACCCCCTGCCACAGCCTGTGTGACACCCCTGTGACACCCCTGTGTGACATCCCTTGTGTCACCTCCTGTGACACCCCCTGTGCTGCTGGAGCCCTTCTGGCAAAGGGCAGGGGTACCTGGTTAGCTGAGCTTAGGGAGGACAGTGGTGACACAGGTGTGTTAGTGTCACAGGTGTGCTGGTGACACAGGTGTCCTGGTGTCACAGGTGTGTTGGTGACACAGGTGTGCTGGTGTCACAGGTGTGCTGGTGACACAGGTACCCTGGTGACACAGGTACCCTGGTGACACAGGTGTGTTGGTGACACAGGTGTGTTGCTGTCACAGGTGTGCTGGTGACACAGATGTGTTGGTGTCACAGGTGTCCTGGTGTCACAGGTGTGTTGGTGACACAGGTGTGTTGGTGTCACAGGTGTGTTGGTGTCACAGGTGTGCTGGTGACACAGGTACCCTGGTGACACAGGTGTGTTGGTGACACAGGTGTGCTGGTGACACAGGTGTGTTGGTGTCACAGGTACCCTGGTGACATGCTGGCACTGTGCACTGAGCAGGAAGCTCCGTGGGTGCTCCTGGGCCCGCTGAGGCACCACAGCTGTGGGCTGGGGCTCTGCAGTGTGAACGCTCCTGAGACAATCAGAAGAGAATTAAAACACGTTTTGGAAAACAGATTGCATTTTCTGTTGGGAGTTTCCAAAAAAGCAGAGCAACCTGCCCTTCCCCCCACTTCAAATCCCACCTGTTTTGTTTTTTCCTAGAAAAATGTGAAATTCATTAACATGTGGTGAAAGCAATGTAACGACGTCATCTTGATTTAAAATCTGTTTTAAATCTTAAAATGATGCAGCCAGAACTGTAGCTGCAAATAGCCTTGCATTGTGGGCACAGGCAGCCTGTCAGCATGACTGGAGCATCCCTGGGTTTGGTAGTTCAGCATCCTTTGCAACAACGGGATTTGAAAAGAAAGCAAGGAAAGATGTAGCAAGGAAAAAGAAATGAATGTGATTTCTGCCAAAAGCCAGGTCCTGTGTGCTGTGCTCAGGTGGAGCTGTGGTGCCTGGGGGGCCCAGGGCGAGCAGAGCCCAGCTCTGTGCTGGCAGAGCTCTGGCAGCACCCAGCTGTGGCATCCATCGTGCCATGCCCTCTGCCAGGGGCTGCTCCTCTCTCACATCCCCAGCCCTGGCTCACAGCTCCTGCCTGCGCTGTTTTCCGACAGTGGAAACGCTGTGAGCCCTGTGTGTCACCTCTGGCATGGCTGTGGGTGTCCCAGCACTGCCCTGAGCCTCCCTCACCCACCCTGTGCCTTCAGCTCCCCGTGGGCTTCTGACAGCAAAATCAGAGCTAAATCACTTCCTGCTCAAAATGTCAAATACCAAAATCCCAGATTTCAGTGCCAGCACCGAAGGCAATCCCACAGAACCTCATTGCTGCTGTGCTGGGCTGAGCTTTGGCTCAGGGTGCTTCCTGGAGCTCTGGTGCTCAGCACTGCCTGTCTCAGGTTTGCTTCCTGCTGGCCCTGGATAACTGGGAATGCTGCAAAGCTCTGCTGAGGTTTTCACTTCCAGGCTTCACAGTGTTTGCTGGTATGAGATGATGTGCAGGAGGCTGGAGTGGGGCTCTTGGCTGTGCTGTGGCCACTTTCTTTATGTGTTTTAGTCTGGAGTGGATCTGAACCAGGATTTATTGAGCTTTTCCATTTTCATTGCCAGTTCCCTCCCCACACTGATACATCAGAAACACTTTTGCTTGCAGGCCATGTTTCTAAGTAATTTCTTGTCCTGTACAGGGAGTCTGCCACCAGAATGTTGCCCACCTGTGAGTTTGGAGTGGACAGTGTGGGTGTTGTGGTGCAAATGCTCCACAGATCACAGCTGAACAGATCCTGGAGCAATTTTGGGGCTCTCCTATTGTTTGGGTGTGAAGGGGTTTTTGGGTGCATGCTGCCCAGTCTCCCCCTTGACCAGGATTAAACCAAATCAGGGACGAGCAGAAGTTTTTATTGAAGAACCCCCAGTTTGATTGTTAGCCCCAGGTTTGGTTTACTGTGGAGAGCCAGCTCTGGGTGGAATTCCACAAATGCCAAGGGAAGGGCAGCCAGACATGAGTGCCCTTGGCAGGATAGTGTGCAGCTCCTGTGCCCCACAGCCCTGTTGTGTTCATTGTCTGCTGTGCAGCCCCTGTGCCCCACAGCCCTGTTGTGTCCCTGTTCTGCTGTGCAGTTCCTGTGCCCCACAGCCCTGTTGTGTCCCTGTCCTGCTGTGCAGCTCCTGTTCCCCACAGCCCTGTTGTGTTCCTGTCCTGCTGTGCAGCCCCTGTTCCCCACAGCCCTGTTGTGTCCCTGTCCTGGTGTGCAGCCCCTGTGCCCCACAGCCCTGTTGTGTCCCTGTCCTGGTGTGCAGCCCCTGTTCCCCACAGCCCTTTTAGTGCTCACATCCTGCCCTGCTCTCTCTCCCCGTGCTCTCAGATGTTTGCTGCTGAGGAGAATGTGGATTTTCGGATACATGTGGAGAACCAGACGCGGGCGAGGGACGATGTGAGCAGGAAGCAGCTCCGGCTCTATCAGCTCTACAGCAGGACCAGCGGGAAGCACATCCAGGTGCTCGGCAGGAGGATCAGTGCCAAAGGAGAAGATGGAGATAAATATGGTAAGAATATTCTCTGGGATCCCCCAGACTGCAGCTCAAAGGCTTTAATTTGCGGTGTTGTGCTAGAACCTCTTGGGAGAAAAATAATAAGATAAATAAAAACAAAAATAAAAGGGAAAAAACCTTTCCAGGTTAGGACCATGAGACTTGTTTTGCTGGCGCTGCCTCCCAGCTCAGGCAGTTCCCACAGTCCTGCCATGACCCAATTTATTGGTGTATGGTTGAGGAGAAGAATGAGCCATGAGCTCAGTGTGTTCACTGCAATTCATAAATGATCCCTAATTTGGGGGCTGGGGAAGTCCTTTCCCCATGGACTCCTGGGCTCGTGTTTGGGTGAATCCAATGCTTGAATGAAACACTCTCATCTTTTCAGGTGGTGGGATGTTTGGTTTGAACTGAAAGTAGACTTTGAGAGCTTTGAGAGTACCCAGGGCTCAAGCTGAACCTCTGAGTGTGTGGATCTCACAGGAAAAACAATATTTACTCTGTGCTAGCAGTGCATTCAACTGTTCTTGTTGTGGTCTGCACATAGCAACTGGAAATGCTGCTAGAGGCTGGGCTGTGAAAAATGCTCTAACTCTGCTTCGTTGTGAGATGCTTGCTGCTGAGATGCTTTTAGTCCAGCTGGCTCTTGGGAGGATTTTGGGGCTGTTGAGAGCACTGGTCCTGTTGGTGTTTGTGATGTGCAGCCCGGTGTGTTCCTGGGCTGCTGCAGAGCTGTGTGTGGCAGCTGGCTGGCTCAGCCGTTCGTGTTTGTCGGGATAGACATGTTAACATTCGGGATTATCTGGTGCGGCACTGCGGAGGTGGAGCTGAGCTGCCAGGAGGGCAGGACACGATGTGGGAGCGGCTGTTCCCACTGAGGCACGGGCCGGGCACTGAGGCCAGCGGCTGCCACTGAGCTGTGCCAGGGCAGGGACAGCCAGAGGGCACCTGGCAGGGGGGGAGTGACCCCCAAGGCACCGCTGTGGGGTCAGAGAAATCCCTGCCCTGAGGTCTCATCAGCCTTGTCCTTTGTCATTCCCGGATTTCCAGATATGACGGCAGTGAGAAGCGTCACCTGGCTGCTAATTACTGTGTCATTTTGTGGCATTCGTGCCCCCGAGCCGGGATCTGTGAACGAGGGGCTGGGCGCTGCCCGGGAGCGCTCCTGCCCGCCGTGCCTGGCACTGCCGTGATGGGGAAGGCGGAATTGACAGTGGCTGCAGCAGGGAAGTGTTCCCGGGAGCAGCTGACAAGTGCTAATTTATGTGTCAAAGCCCATCTTGTCCCCTTCATACATATGCAATCGTGTCTGAACAACAAACCCGGGCGGGAGCCTGCTCGTGGCCGAGGGCGGTGCTGCCATGGCAGAGCCCGACATTCCCGGCCGGGAGCTCCTGCATCCCTGAGAACCTCCAAATCCTGCTCCTGAATCACTGAGTGCCTCCAAACCCTGCTCCTGAATCACTGAGTGCCTCCAAACCCTGTTCCTGCATCCCTGAGAGCCTCCAAACCCTGCTCCTGAATCACTGAGTGCCTCC
>VWZS01002401.1:0-184052 GCA_013397075.1 Rhabdornis inornatus
CTTTGCCTTTGTTTCATGCGTTCTTTGCCTGTTTCCAACACTCATTCCTGTCTTTGATGTCGCGAACCCCCTGGGAGGCCCCTGCAGCTGCCGCCCCTTTGTGGCCATGGCACAGGAGGTGTAGGATCTGATGATGTTGCTCTGGGATTGTAATGGGACTTGTGTGCCGCTCTACTCTTGGATGTGGCTAGCGTTGTGATGAAAATGGTGGAGCTGATGAAGCAAGGGCACCCACTCTGCTCTGGCTCAGCCAGGTCCTCAGGAAGCCTTCGTCTCTTTGAGGGGCTGACTGACACTAAGGTCACTGCTGCACTTGAATTTATCTTCGTAGGAAATCTACTTTCTTCCTTAATTGAAAGTGAGAAAAAAAAGGAAGTTCTATGTAATTATTGCAGCTGCCTCATTTTCTATATAGTTTTAGATCTAGAATGTCACCTCTTCATCACTGCTCTGGAGACACAGGGCAATGCTTACCTAGTCCCCAGGAAAGTTACAATGGCTTCTTTTCAGCTCTAAACTTAAATGAAATGCTGCATTGTTTTTTGCAACCAAGCACATACTGGATGTGGCTGAAGTAGTTCTTTAGTGCATATTGCCTAACACCCCTTGTCTTAAATGTTGCATCAATAACTTTTAAACTAAGGAAAAAGAAATGTAAAAGGAAAAGAAAATGGTGATTAATTATTTTAGAATTACTTTTAAAAGAAATCCTCATGCTGGCACGAACATCTTGGAAAAGTTGTGAGTACTGTTTCCCAGTTTTAAAATTATTGAGTCACTCTGAAGACAGCAGTTATTGAAGTAATGTCATGACAGGAACAGGTTGCCCAGAGAAGCTGTGAATACTCTATCTCTGGAAATGTTCAAGTTCAGTCAGGACAGGGCACTGAGAAACCTAGTCTAATATAAGCTGACCCTGTCTATGCCAGGCACTTGGAACAACATGATCTTCCAACCCAAATCGTACCAAGATTCTACAAAGCTCTGGGCCTGGTGAACGCAGCAAGTAGAAACATACCTGTTGCATCCTGCCTCTAAGGGGGTAGTGAAGGCATGTGTTATCTACATACATGAGCAGCTGAGCTTGCTGCCACAACAACCATATTGATGCCAGAATGATTTTTGCTTTCATATTTTATATTTTTATATATATAATTATTTTAAAACATATTTTATATATTTTGCTTCATATATATTCATAGCTCTATTGTTGTGTAGTTATACAGTTCCTAGCTAGCCCTAGTACTTCTCCCTACCCTGATGGGTAGAAAGACAAAACACATTCCAGAGGCTCCAAGCTGGGGCGTCCAAGGTCCCTATCCTATCTTGGTTCTTTCTGGGAGCCTAGGTTGAAACCAGCTCTTCAAGAAATGTTTCACGAGCAAAGTTTAGTTGCTGTGTAAATGGAGGCTACAGTAAAAGGTGGAACCAAAAGTGGGAATTACTTCACTATTTATGTCTCTAATTGGGGATTGTTGCCAATTATGCTAATTTTCTAAACATAAAACTGTATTTATCCCATGCGGGGGTAGGCATTTTCCATATCTGCCCCTTGAAGGCTCCCAATAAAGACCAGCTTTTATATTACCTCCTACGGGAATGTTGTCTCTAAAGTGTGTTGTTTTATTTCTAGGTCTTTAAGGTATCAATATTTAGTCTACATCCAGAGGCTCAGCAGGGCCTGTAACTGAGTAATAGTATTCAGACTGAGTAATAAAGGACAGCAACATTCCTGGTTGTGCCTGGTTTGTCCCCTCTGTTGGCACAAGTACACCTTACATTTGAGTGCTTTACCATCTGTGTGCTATGCTGATGGATGATGGAGCCCAACACTGAGCATCCAGTGCTGCTACCAAACTGGAATAGACTTGTCCAGACTCTCTGCATTCCAAAGATTTTCATTTAGAGCTCATAGCATATGCTACTTCTGGACCCCCGAGTCTCCTAAGGTCTGCTGTTGAGCACAGGGCTATGTCCAAGCAGCGTGGATGCACTTTGAATCTACAGAACAGCTTTGGGCTGGAACACAGGCTCAGGATGTACTCAAATATAAATCCCACCAGACTGCAGAAGCATAAATGAACTCTTCAATAGTATGTGAAGGAAAAACAATCAATCTGAATGTTCAGCAGCTGTTCACGGAATCGAATATCCAGAGAGGGCCTGAAGTACAACATCTGAGAAGATTTTGTGAGGAAAGCACAACATCTACTTGCAAATGCCAGCAAAGCATTCCCATCCATTTGATTATATCTGATACTCTAGAAATGTTTCAAGTCGGATGCTCACAGAAGTGGTTCTACTTTTTGTAAGAACAAGAAAAATAATCTGTGTTATTTTTTTCTGTGTTGTACCAAATAATTTTAAAACGGTGTAGCACTTTTTCATGCTTAATCCTGTCTGAATTTTGCTATGCCTTGATTTGTTTTAGCAAAATTAGCTTTGTGATAATACTGAGTATTTTTTTTGTTTTGTTTTGTAAAACCAATTTTAATGTACTCATTTTCTTCAGAGCCTTGTAAAATGAATTACTGAACAAATTGTATCTCTCACCCGGTATCTGATCTAGTTTGGAGCTGTCCATGGTATGGGAGTAAGTGAAGTGACCTGCTTGAGAGATAGCTTCTCATTAGCTGGTTATGAGGGAAAGGAGCCTCCCCAGGGAGTACGAAGAGTCTTGGAAGGGCATGTCTCTTGGTTTGATGATTCCACTTGCACTACTCTTATCCCTAAGGCACACCAAGATTGTAAGTGGCACACCCTATTTTTCAGAGTGCCACAGGAAACTTTCACAGCTGCAGTCTAATATTGGACCTCAATACTTTCCTCTGGATATTCTGGAATAATGCCTGATTTCTCCTGGTACATGGAAGGAACAGCACATTATGTACAGCTTCTTCATGCCCAGAATGCTCCCAAAAAGCTTAGAGGATAGTTTGACAAAAACTACATGGAACTAGTCTATTTTTTAACATGGGAAATTAGCACTCAAGTTCATATATAGCTGTCTGATGTCATGTGATTTGTCTTTGTTACTAACACTGTCTTGTCAACAAATATCATAAGGCATACAGATAAGGAGCCATGCAGACCACCGGAATTAGAATTAGACAACAAATGTAATAGAAAAACCCTAAATCCCTTTTATAAATACAGGAGAACCACCAGACTGAGTTCAGGCAATAAGCCAATGTCTCAGCAGCAGAATTCAAATGGTGAGAACAAGTCTCAAAGGCTCTCACTGATATCTTCCCTTATTCACCCACGAAGTACCAGGGTGTACTCTCAGCTCAGGGTTGGTACTAAGGACAACCTCCTGCCCAGCCTCCTGGAGGGACTTCAGTACACTATCCCAAAAACGTAACCAACCAGTCTTCATGATGTGTGAACCTTCCTCCTTGGGAGCAGGAGTAAACCTGCTGCATGAGTAGAACTACAAAGGCACATTGCAAGATGTCAGGAAGACAATGGTAGCATGACACAGCCCATTACAGAAGTCATCGCTAGTAAACACCAAAACCATAGGTGAACAAGGACCCCAGCCTACGAAACAGATAGACAACTGAGTAGCTGGAAAAGAGGCCTAAGCACAGCAGCCATTGTGGCCAGAGGCAGGTGTAGAACAGCAGCTCAGAGACAGCAGCTGAGTGACTGTCATACTCAGGGAGCTGCAAGTGCCAACCATACCTGAATGCTGCTGCCAAGGGACAGACAACTAACACATGGACAGAGACACAGCAAGCTAGCATACAAGACTCCTAGCCATCAAGTGATCAAAACAAAACAAAGAAGCCCCACTGACCAAAAATCCCCAAACCAAGCCCAAAAATAAACACTGAAGTAAGAGAAGCTGTGGAGTCTGTGTTTCATACTTACAGGCAGGCTAAATAATGATGGCATGCCAGGGCCTATTGTCTATTATCACCTACTCTATTGTAAAGGACACATCTCAGAGAAAGGGAAGATCCCAGGCCATGATGAGGGGACTTGGCATTCTTGGGCAGATGGCAATGTAGATGCAACTAGAGAGGACAAATGAAAAACCTCCCAAAGAATGCAGTGCTGAGAAAATCCTTCACCAAATTTGAAAATACAGATGAGAATCTGGATGTTTGCTTCAAATGCCAGTATGCTTGAAGGACAACGGAGGCAGTGAGGACTCAGTGGTCCAGCAACAGACTAAGCCTTTGTAATCCCTTGCAACAGAACCCTCTGGGTAAAGTAGCTGAGCAAATACTAGGAAAAAGAAGGCAACTGTGCTTGTTTAAAACAAAGAGGTTGCAACAAGAGTGGAATTAGGAGGGACTAGCAGAGTAACAAAGGGTTTGGAATAGACACCATGAAATCCATCTGCTGCCATTAGGTTTGACTGTTAGCTGTTGACTAATTTATAAAAAGCTCCATCATTAAGTAGTTAGTTTAGATTTAGATACATGCAGTCCTCTCAGTTTATTATCTAATGTGAAATACTCAGATGAGTAGACACAAACAGAAATGTTATGTTCCCTACAGCTCACAAAATCAAATGCCTTTCAGTTCCAACTTTAATTTATAGTCTTTCTTCCAGGTGGTGGCAAGGCACGTATCCAAAATACAGTACGGCTTGCACCAGATGTTGGCACTCATGCAAGCCTAATTTTGGCAAGCAGGGGAAGAGTCAGGGCATTGAGATGCTGTGGCAGCCAATCTGGTGCTGGCTTGTTGCCTTGAGAGCATGACAGAATTTCATGTGTGTGTGTCAGCTCCAGACACTTCTCCCAGTTATTTTATGTTCTTTAAAGCAAAGCAAGTCTCCAGCTGTTATAGTGTGGAGAAGCAAACTTTAAGCAACGAAATGAGTGTATCTGATACAGAAATGTGTAGAAATACTTGAACTTGCAGAGTCTGAAACTATCTCTGCATATCAATGCATTGTGCTCTTCAGCCTGATTCATTTGGGCAGCAATTTAGATGACAATGATGACGTTTTAATTACAAGTATTTCTAATTTTGGCTTTTATTGAATGAAGTGTTGAGTCAAGATAGAACTTGAACATGTTTACGACAAAATTGACTTAAACAATACTACAAACTCCAAATTGTTAGCCTATCAAAAACCCACATGAAATGATGCTCAAGTAGTGCTGATGTTTGAATCAGCAGCATCACGAAAAAGTAGCTACAGATTATAAACTGAAGCGAGCAAACTCAATTGCTAAACACAGATCATGTGCTGCTTTATTATTTGGCTATGCCCTCTTGAGTATCCTGGATTGAATAGAGAAACTTCAATTCAGCTGTGGCTGACATGAAGCTAAATAGTATTGCACTGCTATAAAAAGCAGGTGAAAAAACAAGCAAAGTATCATAAAATGAAGAGCTGAACAACATTTCTCTAATTCAGAGCTGAGAGAATGGAGGGTAAGAAATGACAGACTATCTGCTGCACATGTAAGGGGTAGGGAATTAAATAAAGGCATTATATGGACATATGGCAAGGGCAGTTACAAGGCATGCCTGAAGCCTGGGTAAGCATTCAGGTGGTAACATGGCAGGAGGACATGATTTGTTGGTCTCTCAAATTTTGGTGCTGTAATACTCACTGAAACTTTGTTAAGTTCACTGGTAGCTATGCCTTAATTTAATTTTAGTTTAATATAACTCTAATTTCAATAGGATTATAAGGGGATTGGCTCTCAAGAAAAAAATATGGAGAGGAAATAAGATTCTTCTGAGAGAAATCTTCATCTAATGTGTCCTAGTTAGCAGAAGAGACACACACCCTCTTTCAGATATGCTAAAAAGCCTTATCCCGGGGCAACATGGCAATGATTCAGGAACGCAGACAAATCTTTTCATATCACTGGATATTCCTTGCATTTTAATCACTCGATAGAGAAGACAGCCAGGAGTCTGAACCCAGGAGGAGGCAAAGTGTGGGGTGGGACTTTATTTGGCTCACCAGCCATGGATTAGTTAACTGAGGTGAAAAAAGATTCCAATAAGAGATCCTGTGATGCTACAAACACTAGTTCTATTTCCAGGTACATCAGAATTTAGCCTCAAATTAAGTCAGCAGTATGGCTCCACAGTTACCCTGGTCTAATTTGGTGAATCATTGGCTTTGTTACCAGGGAAACTGGCTGCTAGGAAAGGGTTGAGGTTTAGGATGAATATTCTCTGTTGTGGACAAGACAAGAAATATGTAATACTGGAATAGTGTGCATCAGTTGACAGTGGCCGGTATTTTCTTCTTTGAAAACCTGCCCCCCTGAATTCAACTCCCTCTTTGATGATGATCAAGATGATGACATGAACTCTTTAGCTAAAAGCCACCTATGACAACTGTTGTACAAGCAAATGTACACAACTTTACAAATGACCTTAAAAATCACCAGCACCAGACATTGCAGTGTTTTATCTGCAGTGAGCACTACTGCTGGATGCTTGAGCTGTCTTAGTTACCAATTCTAAGATCAGTTTTGAGTACATCACATAATTGTTTATCCAGCATATTTGACATCGAGTAATAGATCTCCATGCATTTATCTGTCTTTTTCTTAAGATTTTAAATTAAGGCACCTAAGGAATTCATTTAAGCAGAAATTTGTCCACAGAAACCCTACTGAAGATGTCTCTCATGGCAACAATTTCAAATGAGATGGTGGTGGCAGGCTGAGACCAGCATACATTCTTTTCATATCTTCCTCTGCTTTTTCACTGTTGACCACTCTCTGAGAGGCACACGAATACCTTGTCTATACCTTTACCTTGTGTACAACACATAAAGCCAGATCACCCAAAACACCTGACCTGAACAGTCTTGCTCCACAGAGGTAATGAAAGCCCATCTGAACCGGTGAGAGCTAGAAAAATCAGAAAAATCAGAAGCTTAAAGATAAGTGCATTAATAACCTCTAAGTAAACACTAAAGATATTTTAAATCCATATCAGGGATATAGGCACTACTTTTAGTAATGTAACTATAAGAGCAAGGATTTTGAAAGGAGTCTGATGGATTTGGGAATCCCTTATATCTGTTTTTTTAAGTCACCAAGAGCATTTAAACACATTAATGTTCACAGCTGATATATAAAGTCATATTTGTTAAACTTGTTTCTATTTTATGCTTGTGAACTGCATGTGCATAGAACAAAAACAGTTTTGAAAGTCTGCAATTTCAAAAAGGAGTCTACAAAACACAGAGGTCCATTAAAGTGTTTAGCATCTCTAAACAAGAAAGACAAATACCCCCCTATAAAAAATTTCATCCTCTAAACTTAAGAGAAAACAGGAAAGGGCAAAAATCCATGCCTGCATACTGGATTCAGGGGTACATCTGTAAGAGTGTGTGCATGGTATGTGCACCCTGTGAAGCACCTACTTAATGTAATTAGATGGATCTCTGCGCTAGCAAATTATTCCTACCTGTGAAAATTACAGAAGCCTTTGATCCACGATTCCAAGCAAAGGGGAAACAAGCTTATTACCTACTCAGGCATTTCCCACACTGTCCTATGCTTTCCACAAGGGCCCCAATGAGATCAGCCCTTTGCAAAGGGAATATACCTAGGCTGCAGGAGATGAAGAACATTCCTCAGAAGGCAGTTTATCAACAGATGGCTTGTGGGGCTTGAAGCCTTTGCAAAAGGAACAAACATTTCCTTGTGATATATTTCCTCATGAATCTGTCAAGAACTGGTCTCCCCAAATCCCCTGGGAATGAGTTCTCTCAGGTAAAAAATCCAGGCCTTCAATTTTCGTCCTTACTGGACCAATAGTCATGTCTAGAGCTGTTAATTCTTATGTTCAAAAATGTCCGATTTCTTTGAAAACATGAATATGCCACAGCGCTACATAACAAAAGATCCTCTGTCCCAAGATCCAAATGCCAAAAGTGGATGCTCAGGAAGGACTTCAAAACGAGGAAATGACACTGTATTTCATGGACTTTCACTATTTCCACAGCAACAGATCATCTCTGCACACATATAGAAACCCTTGGTGGATTTCTCTTCCCTGAAAATGCCCCGCTTCCTATTGTTCCCACGTGAAGTTTTAGCATCCTCAAAGCAATAAGCCTGCCAGCTACCATCTGACAGCACCAATATAGGCATAAAAGAATTTATACTGACACTGCTAGTGAAAGGGATTGACAAATAGCAGCTCTTCAGCAGCTGAAACAAGAACATGAAAAGAGGTTGATTTAAATAGATTTCTATCACATGCAATTGAAGGAAATCAAGGGTTCTGAACAACAAGAATGACTCTTTTAAAGCAACAATTAGAAGTCAGGCTCAGCTTTAGCGGTCTAAAAGTTACATGCCTAATCTAAATCATTATCATTTCTTTATGCTGTATCTATAGATAGGAATACATAGCAAGACAACTTGCTCCTGATGACAAGTTAAATCCTCCCTATGATAGCTGTTTTCTGGGAGTGCCTAGAAAATTAACAAGAGCATATCTGTTCTCTTTTACTATTTGTTTCATTCATTGAAAAAAAGAAAACCTTGATTACCTAAAATAATTCCAAAATTCCTAAAATATATGAGAAAATAACAGACTTGTATCCTACTAAAACATTCCTTAAAATAATGCTCAAAAAACTATAGGATAAACCACTGGTTTATCAGAAGGATAAAGTTCAGACAAAACCAAAATAATTATAATTTATATTGTTGCTAAAAGAAATGTCTGACATCAGGAGTTTTTCTTTGAAGGGAAGATTACCCTTGGTTACTAAAGCAGAAATTTTATCACTAGAAGCCCACTGCTGGAGTAATGTTTATAATACCTTCACACCTAAATGGGTTCCCTTGAGTAATGCTAGAGAACAGCTGGCTTCCCAGAACTACAATATCATCTTCTACCATTTAATTAGGCCCCTGAACTTGGTGGAACATTCAGGAGAGGTTGTCCAGGTGCTGCTTATTGGCATTCTAGGATCTACATATTTATACATTATTTATAGCATAAATTTTTATTTATAGCGTTGGGTTTTCCTACATAGCTTTTTATTTCTAATTACTATCTTCTCCTTGATAGATATTTGAAACTCTTATTACAGCAATTTTGCAACAAGCCACATTACAGCTGAGTGTAAATCATCACACAAAATCAGAATCTTGGTTACTTCACACTAGAATAAAAGAAATAATTTTGCTCAACAGTTAGGCTAACGTTATAATTCTCAGCACTTCAGGTTTTTTTCCATCTTTCAAAACTATGAAAATATGTCTGAAAATATATATTTTCTTTGATATACAGGGTAATTTCACCAGACAGTGAGAAATGTCCAAAGGATACAACATACAGGTCACCTCAATACAAGGGAGGCTCAAGGTCCTTTTGCTTTGTTTGTATTCACCAAAGAAATTTTAAGATAAATGTATACCTTAAAAATTTGCCTTATGCTCTCTATGCACTCACATTTGTAGCAACACAATTGTTGTCATGCACATCTTAAAAAACACTTAGCTGATGAACACAAAAGTACAGAACCTCGGGTGATAGTCTGTTTTTCTGTTATTAAACAATGTTTATGCAGAAAATGGAGACTACCGTAGGTGACAGCAGGAAAGCCACCACACTTGGAAATTAAATAAATGTTGTGATATCCTGTACACTTACCATTAGATATAAACACCAATTTTTATGCCTGTATGGAAAAAACCCACCTACATTCATCACAGCAGTGGGTGCGGTTCAATTTGCAGTTACAAAATTTTAAATTAGGATTTACTTTTCTAAAGCCAGAGTAATTCTGCTGACAAAGTGACCTGAAAGAGGAGTTCAGCTGATTTCTCAACAGGTCTGCATGCCATAGGTCAGATTCATTGTGGGCATGCCAGTTATCTCCCAGGTGCCAAGCAGGAGCAAAGAAATCAGTCAACCTACTGGAGTTATGGAGATGTGGCACACCCTGGGTGAAGATGGCATGACTGTGTGAGCCAGATGTCCCTCCTCCAGGTGACTGGGTCACCCAGCTCCATGACCTCAGGCCCTCATGTCTCCTTCCAGGTTAGGAAGCTTTATTTATACAAGATAGTTACTGCACCACTGTGGCTGGACATCGTCTCCCTCAACCTGGCCAGTAATGTGCACCAAGCTCTACTAAGCTCTTTTCTAGGATCATACAAGAGATTTTTGCAATACTAATCAGGTTTCCAGGCCATCTGTACTTTTGCAGGAATGAGTTGCTAAGATATTTTTATAGCGTTTATATAACAATAAACAAGTGCTGAACTCTAACTGACAGACTGTTCAAGGTTTCTGTCTGCACTTTCAGTGCCCACACCAGATCACATTCCTCTTTCTCACTCATCTTTTACACTTTGGATTCACCACTTCTAGTCTCTTTCCCCACAAACTCACTAGAATCTCTTTTTTGATCCAAAACAGAGTTGCAAAGAGAATTACTTACTCCATCTATCAGCAAATCCCCATACCACTTCTTTTCTATGTTGGTGCTTTTTCTTCTGAAACTAATGGGACTATTAGCTGAAGATAGATTTCATCATTTCTTTGCCCCAGAAATTACATTTTAAATTTAAAGTTATGTTTTAAAAATTAAGTCAGATGTCCACCTCGCTACCACTCATACTTTCTAAGGAAGTGAGAGTGTACCTCAAATGCTGCAACCAGCTCTGGGGTTCCAGCACAGGAATAATGTGGACCTGTTGGAGTGAGTCGAGAGGAGGTCACCACAACCATCAGAAAGATGAAGCACCTCTCCTACAAGGAAAGGCTGAGAGAATTGGGTTTGTTCAGCCAGGAGAAATCACACTGGGATGACCTCACTGGGGCCTTCCAGAACATGAAGGGAGCCTTCAAGAAAGATGGAGAGAGACTTTTTACAAGGGTAGTGACAGGACAAGAAGGAATCAATTCAGACTAAAAGACAGCAGGTTTAATTTACATATTAAGAATTAGAAAGCAATACTTAACTCTGAGAGTAATGAGGCACTAAAACAGGTAGTCCAGAGAAGTTGTGGATGCCCCATCCCTGGAAGTGTTCAAGACCAGGCTGGATACTCACTAGGGATATATGATTTGGCATTATATATTGTTACATTATGAAAATCACTTAAGAATCATGATGATGACAAAGAAAACACACTAAGCTTTGGAAAAAGAAATATCTGTAATTACAGAAATATCTGTAATGATCTTAGTTATAAACCATTTAAGATATATCACTACCTATACAGGTACTAAGCAAGTACCACCTTCTATGATTCCATCAAACAGATATCAGGATCAGGTTTCTTTCTACTAAGACGTTTAATGTAAGCGTCCTTATGATCTTAGCATATAAACTGCATGCGACCCTTGTGGAAATCAAACACATATGCACAAGAGGTGTTCAAGAATAGTGTCTGTTTACAGTACAAAATAAATTCAGTTAAATCTTAAAGCTTAAAAGCATGTGAAGTCACTCAAGAAGAATTAATTTATCCTATATTTTTCAAAAAGTGCACAATTTTTGATTAAAAGAAATGAAAATCAAGAGCTTTATAAGAAAACTGAATTTTGATTTAAAAAAATATTTTATATGAGAGACAACTGGGCAATTACATCTCCATTTTCAAGAAAACAGGCTCCCTAATTTTCTGTTTTGCTTACCCACGAAAAATGACAGATCCTAACCACAATGAATCACAGAGATGTAGTCTAGATATCACAGGAAAAGAAACAATCTTATCTCTATCGACCAGACGCACATTTTTTAAGGTGTAATAACAACCATGCATATAAATTATTACTTTCTCTTATTCATCACACCCAACATCATGAAGAACATCAGAGATGTTCTTATACTACATTTCTATTTTCAGGCACCAGAGGAATGAAGCCTTTGAGCAATGCCTATCGTATCTGGAAAGGTGGGGCAAAAATGATTCTTCCAAACTGAAAATCAGAAAGCCAGCTGGTTTTAAAATTTAGCATCTTAGATTTAAAAATGTTAAATAAGCTGCTAAGAAATTTACTACATGTGATGTGACTAGTACCTGGTTTAGAAGCTGTTCACATACATTTCTGTGACAATATTAATGATCCCAGTTGTGTCAGAAGTGTGCAGTTATATGGCTTCAGCCTCGAATTGATTAATTCCTTTAGTTAAATAGAACCCTGTCGCTATAGAGGCGGGAGCAACATACAAATAAACACACGACATCTCAGAAGGCAAATATCCCATTTACTACAACAGTTGACTGTCTTTTATACACTCTACAAAGTTTACACTTCATCCATTGGTTACAATAGATCAACATAACATTGATTGGTGTAAAGCCATCTACGCTTCTGTTTTCCACAAAACTTTCCTAAAAATACTTTTCCCAGCTCAGGTTTCTTCTTGCTGATCTTCTTCTTCTTCTCTTCTTGGTCTCCAGGCCAACGGCCTTGATCAGAGAATACTTCTCAAAAAAAACCTCATTCATTAACCCTCTCTAGCCCACAGACTAGCTGTGGGTCCTACTGTAGAACCCCATACTGTTACCTTAGGAAACAGTAGAAGTCAACACTAAACGATCAATTTTATCCGTAATTCTGAAAGTACCAGCCAGGATTAAACTGTAATCATGACTTGTTATTAGATCAGTATATGTCTGACTAATGCTTGGCTGCAGGAAGATTTATCACAAGTTCAGTTACATCTAATGCTTTCCCACTTATATTGCTCCCTGCAGAGCTAATCGGATCTCAATAGAAGTTTATGGGAAATTCAGCTACTAAAGTGACAGATACACAAGTCTTGTCTGTCCCTTCTTTCTAACATGTATTTGTGGGAAGGGATGGGATGGAGCTGAGCTGCGGGCTGTGGGAGGCATGGCAGCACAGAGCAGCACATGACAGCATAGAGAAACACATGGGAGCACAAAGGAGCACATGGCAGTACAAAGGAGCACATGGCAGCACAAGCAGCACAGAGCAGCACAGAGCCGCTTGTCTCCGCCTGACTTTGGCAG
Source organism: Rhabdornis inornatus (assembly GCA_013397075.1). Classification (NCBI taxonomy): domain Eukaryota; kingdom Metazoa; phylum Chordata; class Aves; order Passeriformes; family Rhabdornithidae; genus Rhabdornis; species Rhabdornis inornatus. The sequence goes on from VWZS01002401.1 coordinate 12,954, forward strand.
GAGAAGGTGTCACAGGCAGAGCCCTATGGCAGAGGAGCCTGCCAGAAGCTGACAGACACGTGAATTACACCTGATCACCCCACAGAAGGACATTAAGAAAGCGTGTTGCTGACATGGCAACGTGAGATAGGTCATGGAGTGGGAATCACTACATAAGGAAATACTGTGCCTTGAAAAAATGTATAAAACCAGCTCATTTCTTTGGATAAATGATTCTGATTCCCTGCCAGTCTGGGTCTGTGTCTCAGTTATTACAGGTATTTTTCTCCTTTTCTTTGCTTTACCTCAAAACAGTCTTCTTTTATTCTAGGTTTACTTTTGCACTGGTTCTGGCTTGTATAAATTATCTCTTTGTTCCTCCTCTCTCTAACTTTTTCTCAATCATTTTTTCAGTTTCTAATCTAGCTAGCTCATTGTAGCACAAAGTTGAGGCAGATCGTAGCTACATGTACCAGAGAATATTATCTCTTTTTTTTTTTTTTCCAGGTGTCCACATAATTCCCTGAAGAGATATCCTTGTAATGACTTACAGGAAAGAAACTGAGATGCACTAGGAGATGGCCATTCTTCCAGGGGCAGTGATGCACACATACTCTCATAAAGGACCAGAAGAGAAACCAGGAACTACTGGTTTCTATATTTATAGACAGTGCAAGCAAAATCTCTGTCAATGACCAGGCAGGATACAGCCTTGAAAAATAAAGATACTTATGGCACCTATACAGTCTTCCTGGTGTGTTTTGGATGACTAAGTTGAATGAATGAATGAGGAGGCAGCTGGAACAATTTTCTCTGGTACTGCAATTTGTATGATCTGAATTTTTGTAGACTCTGCACATTCAAGGAAGCCTGGAAAAAGACAGGCATTTAGTTATGAAAACCTCAGTGTTGAAAATATATTTGAAATATATAGCTACACTTCTGCCTGCTGTAAATCAGCCTCTCTCTTGTTTGAAGTTAAGCTATATTTCATCCAGCTGCAGATGAAAATGACACAGGGTAGAAACATCCCAGCACACTGTCTAGCAAGGGCACTACTATTAGTGATAGTAGTGATCTGAAATGCTGAATTATTGGGACCCAGAGTCACTGTCAATATTAAAGTATCCTGATTCCTGATTCCCAGCAGTAAGATGAAGTCACAAGCAGGCACCTTAGCATACAAGGATTTATCCTATTCCTCACGAGGTTAACTTGCTACTGATGATGCCTGGAAGGGCTGGCCTGGAACAGAGAGTAGACAGAGCAAAAGGAATAAAATAGGTATTTATTGAAAGGATACACTTTGGGCAGTGCAAGAGCCTGGCTGGGGCTACACCCAAGTCAAATCCAAGGTGGATCCTGGTCATGAGTTCTTACACTTTTATAAGTTTTGGTTCATCTACACATTGGGGTCAATTGTCCAACCACAGCCCTGGGTTATGAAGTTTCAGCCCCCCGGATTGCCCCCTTCCCTTCCACATTGTTTGTGCTTTTTTGGGTTAATGTGTGTGCTTGATTCTCTAGCTGGAAAGGGATTGTTTTGTCTAACTATCCTGTGAAGATAACCTACTAATACCTAATATAAAGTTTTGGAGTTACACATTAAACAGCAGAGAATCTGAAAAATATAAAAGCTAAACTCCAAGGCATAATTTCCCCCTTTAGAGGCTTGACAAGGCCTTTACCTGTTAAGTCTCTATTCTAAATATTTACTAATAATAGGTATTTAATAACAGATCTAACAATAAATCTAACAATTTATCTAACAATAGTAAGTAACTAACAACAGATAAATATCTAATAGTAAATAAATATCTAACAATGGATAAGTATCTAATAACAGTATATATCTACCAGTAAATATCTAATAATAGATAAGTAGCTAACAGTAATTAATTAACAATAACAATAATAATAACAAACAATAATGAACAATAACAAATATCTAACAGTAATAGTGTCTTTTACAGTCAGGCGCAGTCAGGCAAAGAAAAATAATTATTATCATGAACAGTTTTTAGGCACAGAAGAGGAATCATTTAAAGAATATTTTTGTCTGCATCAGTTTCTGTTTTTACATTGGTTCAGGAGCAGAAGCTTTCTTAACTCTGGAGTGGTGAATCCAGGGCCTTTGCCAGCAACTTTGACTGCAGTAAGGGTGGTCAGCAGCACTTGGAATGGTCCTCTCCACTTGGCTTGTAGAGGATCACTGTCCCATTACTTAATATAGACCCGGTTCCCAGGCTGGAAGGGATGTGCAGGTGTGTCCAGTCCTATAGGTCTGCACAGCAGGACATAAGTCTGGAGTTTTTACAAGGTGGAACCTAAAGCCATTAGATATCTCTGTAAATCAAGTTTCCCCTTCACATGAATTTCACCTGGAATAAGTGGAATTTGATATGGTCTGCCATACAATATTTCATAGGGACTGATGTTATTCCTCTGCCTTGGTTTTATGTGGATTCTCAGTAAAGCTTTAGGCAAGGCTTGAACCAATGTCATGGATGTTTCCTGACCAAGTTTGCCAATTTGTGTTTTGAGAGTCCCATTCACACATTCAACTTTACCACTTGCTTGGGGTCTATAAGGTGCATGCAGATCCCAAGTAATTCCTCAAATCCAGCTGACCTCTTTACCTACTGTTGCAATGAAGTGTGGTTCCCTATCTGATGACATCCCCAAGGGAACCCTGAACCTCGGATTTATGTGATTGAACAAAATTTTCACCACTTCCTTGGCTGTGTTAGTGTGATGGGGTAAGCCTCTGGCATTCCAGTGAAGGTGTTAACTAATACCAGTATGTACCAGTATCCTTTGCGATGTGGCACCTCCGCAAAATCTATTTGCCAGTAATCTCCAGGAAGATTCCCTGCCTTTGTCACTCCTAATACAACTCTTTTCCTCGTGTCAGGTTTGTTTTTACAGCAGATTTCACATTTGCTTACTATCGATTGTACAATGTCAGTCACTGCTTCTTCTATTACTACCTTTCTTAGATGTTTCAGAAGATTTTCAACGCAAAAATGTGTGTTTTCATGTTCTGTCTGAGCCAGCTCCCGAAGGATCAAGGGTGGGACTACAGCCTGATTTGCTGGTGTAACAGCCCATCCACTGTCTGTGATCTCAGCTTTAAGAAATTGCTTGGTCATATCTTGGGGTGAACCCTGACAAATCAATCTCTTTTTGTGGAATTACTATGAGAATACCTTTTTCTGCAATTCCTCTTGCTGCTTTATCAGTAAAACAATTTTGTAATTCTGGAGTGGTTTTCCCTTCTTGGTGACCTCTACAATGCACAATAGCTCCCTCTGTGGGCTTTTCAATACTCTCCAAGAGGGTGAGTATTTGTTCAGCGTGTTTGATTTGATTAACTTGAGCATTCAGAAGTCCTCTCCCCTTCCACATGGCTCCATGGGTGTGGACAACACTAAATGCATGTTTAGAGTCAGTCCATATATTTACCTTCTCTCCTTTGCTCATGTCTAGGGCTCTTGTCAGTGCAATCAGTTCAGCTTTCTGTGATGATGAATCTGCTGGCAGGGCCTTTGCCTCGATCACCTTGTCATGTGTGGTTACTGCATAACCTGTCATCCTTTGGCCACTTTTCATGAAGCTGCTTGTGAAATCAATCACTGATGCTGCACATGGAAATAATCAGCCCCTCCATGATTCCTTAAATATCAGGGATTAAGTTTAGGATTATTAAATGTGGTACTGTGTCACTTCAATATTAAAAGATAAAGTATATAAAACCAGACAACAGAAGAAGAACAAAGATTCCTCTGCAGACTGTGGTGATGATCATGGCGAAGCAGCTGTGCCCCTGCAGCCCATGGGGGATCCATGGCAGATGCAGAGATCCACCCACAGCCCATGGGGATCCATGGAGAATGCAGAGATCAACCCACAGCCCATGGGGATCCATGGGGAATGCAGAGGTCCATGCACAGCCCATGGGGAAGGTGCCCATGCTGGAGCAGGTGGATGCCTGCAGGAGGATGTGATCCAGTGGGAGACCTGGTGGAGAGAGGGGGCCCTGCTTCCAGGCTGGAGCAGCCTGTCCTTGGAGGACTGCACCCCATGGAAGGAGAGACCCACATTGCAGCAGTTTTGGGAGGACTGTGGCTGGTGAGATTGGAGCTACACTGGAGAAGTTCACAGAGAACTGTGTCCCGAGGGAGGGACCCCACGGTGCAGCAGGGACAGGACTCCTGTCCCCGAGCAGCAGAAAAAGATCTCGAGGGACAAACTGAGCAAACGCCCACACCCTGTCTCCCTGCACTGTCGGTGGGAAGGAGGGAGGGGCTGGGTGGAAAAAAAAGATCTTTTTAAAGATTTATTTTACCTCTCTTCACCCTCCTCTGATTCTGTTAGTGAGAAATTCACTTTGTATCTCTCAGATGAGCCTGTTTTGCCCTTGGAGTGTTTTGTCCTGGTTCTTATCTCTATTCATGAACCCTTTGTTTAATTTTCCTCTTCTCTGCCCAGCTATAGCAGGGGGAGGGCGAGTGAGTGGCCTTTGTGGGTGCCTGGTGTTCGGCCTGTGTTAAGCCACGACAGGGTCACATACATTTCAGTGAAAAATCATATTACATGAGCAGTCCTCTAGATAACTCCTCCTAGATCTAAACCCTTCACCTTCAGGATGAGGGCAAATCAGCAGCAGAGCAAATAAGGATTCTACATGTTCTCAACAGGTTGAGGCTTGAAATGAGAGCATAAAACAGAGAAGCCCTAAAACTGCTGAATCCAGTAATTCAACATGTTCCCTGCCACCAGCACCTTGCAATACAAACTAAGATATAGATTAGCTTCACAATGGTATCTCTAGGTCTACAGTAGTATTTATGAAGATACTTAATGAGTATTGTGTTTTTAATAACTTTATTATAGCAAGAGAGTGTCCAAATCAGGAAGCCAGGAGAGCAATAGCAGCAACCTAAAGCTGTGCCAGCAGCCTTGACAGAAAAGCTGTGATTAGCCCAGGTCCCCCCTGACAGATTAAGGTGCATTAGCAGAACAACATGAGTGGAATGAGAACTGCTGACAATGACCTTACTGATTTCACGGAGAGAGAGAATTTCAGCCTGCAGATCTTTCAACATTTTAAGTAACAGTAAACAGTCACACTTCCAAAATAATTGCATTTTTAGAATAGAGGAAATAAATAGGGAGTTCTTTGGCTACTTTTTAATGGGTATTTTCATCTTTCCCCCTTTTTCTTCATAGAATCACTAGCACATTGGCATTTATGCAATGAACAAACAGGTAGATATCACAGCAAAAAATTAAGATTAAAAACTATACAGATACAGACATATTAGACAAAATAACATGAAGTAGTTTCACTTGTTCTGCTGTTATAAAAGAATATAAATGGAAAAGTCCCTGATACAACGGTTCTGTTTTCTCTTTATCATATTAGATTTACATATGTAGTGATCCATTTCAGAGTTGAACCATCAAACTGTAGGAGACTAATTCAGCCATTAGAATTTTATAATCATTCATATGAAATGCTAAGATCTTTGGGGGCTGTAGGACTTTAACAAAACATGTATTTATATAAATCAAAAGGAAAAAGGATAGAATACAATGAAAGAGATCCAAATAGAAAATATTGGTTAACATGAGAGTGATGTGCTTCTCTTTTACAACTGGATTATTCCAGAAGCAAATTGGAATCATAATTAAAAATAAATAAGCTATTATTTTTCATCACATGAGGCACTGGTGTTACACAAAGGAATGTGGAATATGTCTCTGTAACAAAACAAGCACAGTCTGAATCCTGTACTGGTTAACACCTGAAACAGTTTGCAACATGGTGCAAATAAAGTGCAGTGTTTGCCATAGAGTGCATGCCTAACATATAGAAATCACAAAATGGTATAAAAATGTCTTACTGTGCTCTTCTTTTAATAGCAGTAAACTCTATTATTTAGCATCGTCTCTGTATCTCCAGAACATATTTTAGAAAATAAATGGAAACTTTGGAAGATACATAAACCACCCTGCCAAGAACAAAAAAACCCCAAACTGACAGACCCTCAGCCCCACAACCTGTATGAATACTGTAGGCAATCATATTTCTGTTGTTTAAATCACCCATTGACATCAGACATGCCAACAGTCGACTGAAATGGTCTCATACCTTGGCAGACTTCCTTCTTTAGGAAATGCACATGGTTTAAATAGAACCTAGACATCCATCAGGTACCTGAAATCTGGTTTAAACTGGAATGTTTCTATTAACAGCAGCTCCAAGCCCTATCAACATCTGTGGACATGTGCTGATAGAGCAGAGAAGGTCTTTTGTGCCTGCCTATATCCCCTCCAAAATGGCACTCTCTCTTCTTTTTCTGCTGGGTCACAAGAACATAATTTCTAAATCCCTTGAACTGGAGCTTCTGAGTGGTACTCTGATGAACTAAATGGGTATTTTTATCTTTTTGCTCTTAGGAGGTAGGTACTTTCTAACAGCTTCTGTTTCTTCTCATGGTGACGATAACCAGCAATTTCCCTAAGCAGCACTAACTCCAGCTCAGATGAGATCATTATTTTAAGGTTATATTAAAACTTCTTACATCACTTGCTTAACTGATTATGTGGCCTGCCATAAAAAACCAAAAAACAAATCCCCCCCCCCAAAAAAAAACCAACCCAACTAAAAAAAAAAGTAGAAAAACCCCCACAACTCCTGACTTTCATGCATTATATTTCAAAGTATCATGAAATCTTGATTTGGCAGCCCAAGAACAATTACAGAGCTCATTACACATAGCCGCGTGCATCTATTTGTCTATGTTAAATGCACATAATGTTTTTAAGCATTTCCTCATTTTTGAAAGTCTATTCTTCCAACAGAGTTAAATTGAGCCATTTCTCCAATGCAGCTCCACAGAAGAATAAGTTTACCTTATACTGAAAACAATCTCATACTAGCCTGCATGCAAATGTGACTTTAGAAAAAATTTAGAGAGAGATTATGGGGAAGTTCTCATTTGTGGGGAAAAGAGGAAGCATTAAAAACTGCAAGGCTGATTTGTGAGGTGTTTGAAGAGCCTTACAGGATTCCAGCGTTTCAGAAGTTACCAACAGAGATACATTAATCAACAGGGAACAGCTGACCTATTGAAAGATGCATGGCAGCTTTTTTTCTCACACAGCTTTTATTATAGAACTCAACCCTCATAAGAAGTCAGTAGTCCCCCTTGTAAATGCAATGAAACTTAAAAAAAAAAAAAAAGAAAAGTAACTAAAGATAAGAAATTTTAAGAACTTTAGAAAGGTTAAAGGAGAGAATGAAAGGGTTTAGCAAAAATAATCTAAACCACAAACCACCACTCCATCCCTCAAAAACACCCAAACAAAACCAACAAACACACACAAACCCAAAAAGTCCTACACCCCCCCAACAACCCCCCAAAAAACAACAAAAAACAAATGCACACACACACACACAAAAGGGATATTAAGCTTTTAATTTTGCAAAAGGATCTATTATATTTTGCAACAACATGAAGTCAAGTTTGCCAAAAAATTTACTTTGGAAAGAAACCATTGAGATATGCTACAGTGCAGAGTAAAGAAAGTGTTTTCAATTCATTCTCTAATAACATCCTGTGATGCAACGTTTGTTTTTAGCCATATGGAGTGAGATCATAGATATTTTATATTGTATACTGCTATATGCATAGCCAGTGTAGTGGACCACTCAAAGCTCTCTTATAAAAAGCACTGGGATTTAAAGATAATTTATAGAGCTTTGATAAAACCAGCATCCCTTTTCAGTTGGAAAAAAATCAATTTTGGATTTTGTAATCTAGTGTTTCTCATTAGTTTATGATCCCACTGTTACAGAAGTGCAAGAGTTATTGAGGAAAAAAAGAAGAAATATCCATCCTCTCAGTTCCTGTGTGCTACATGTTCTGTGATTCCAAAGGCACCAGTCACAACTGAAACTTAATTGTGCTTGGATCTGTAAAAACATGAAATGAGATCACATACTGTCAGTAACCTGAATAGAAGATTACACCTGGGTCCATTTTGGGGCAGTTGGCAGAACTGAGGAGATTAAATGAGACAAATGTCAAGAGACTGCAGTAAGAGAGCAAATCACTTCCAGGTGTAAGGCATACATGGCAAAGGAATAAAGGATGAAAAAGGTTCAAGGTGAAAACTGATCAAGCTGTTCTGGGCCCTTACACAGAGGGATAAGGAATTGAACTTGGCAGTAAATCTACCATCAAGTAGGACTTACCCAAAAGAAGCCAGTGAAATAATTTGGAGGCAGAAGTATCAACTCAGATAAAGAAAATTATTTTAGGAATGGAGTGACATGTCATTTGAGAGGATTACAAAGTAATAATAGACAGGGCAAAATATAACCTACCCTGCTTAGAAAACAGTTTTACTTCTAACAAGCAATCTCACTTCTCAATATGGCTTTTTGTGCATTGCTACTGTCCAGATATGTAGGCAAGGTCTGTCTTCTACTCTGTTACAGCCCAGTAACTAGTAATTTGCCACAGAATTTAGAGAGCAGTTACTTAAAAAAACTTGGTCTGGTTCTTTAGAGTAAGGAATGTCATAGGCAGCATCATCCTTAAGCATCGTGATTAGATTGTACTTTTAATTAACAAAGTACCTTATAGCATTAATCCAGGTCAAAATTAGTGAAGAGGATTTAAGAGAAGTGAAGAATATAAATATAAGAATATAAAATTATTTAATAATGAAAGGACAATTATAAAAAATTTTGATTAAAAAAATCAAAATCCACTGACATTTATGTTGCAAGCATACAGTTATTACACTGATGATCATGGATCTGATTGTTCAAAGCATATGGACAAAAGCTTCACCAAAACAACATTTAATTGAAATTTATTGATTATTTTTCTAAACTCCTAAATACTTTCTCTGAAATTTGCACACCACTAGTTTTCACTGAAATGGTTTAGATGAACACAATTATCAGAGAAAGATTTTTTTTGAAAAATCTACCTTAGAACCATAGCCAACTATATCTTCCATATGTCTGGATATGGAGCCAAAAACACGGAAAGAAGGAGCTATTATGAGATTTGGTAATTGTAAGGAAGGGTCACCACTGACTATGTTGACCTTAAGCTTCACTAGGAAACCTTATTCAGCTCCTATCTGCCTTCCTGTAATACTATAAATCCCCAAGTTTTACCCTGAGGCACTGGCCTCTCAAGGCTGTAAAGCTCTTTAATTATTAGACAGGAAGTCAATTTTTGAAACTGCTTCTTTCCTCTGAATCATGGTTACATTGTATGTCTGTCACACAGGATTGGTACAGAACCATCCCACTTTCCCACTTCCATCTTCCAGCCCTACAGGGTGTCTGAAGAGGAAGGCAGCAATTGCTTCATGTTTGCACAGGCTGGCCTTGCCAGGCTGTCACAGAGTGGATGGCTTTGCTCCAAAGCCAAAATCTGCAACAGAAGCTGCTGCAGTACCTGGCACTGGTACCTCTAGGTGAAATGGAAACGGGATGGAAACCTCGAGGGTGACCTCCTGTTTAAACCTAAACATTAGTATAGACTTGCCCCGTGTTCCAGATGATAAATTAATTTGTTTTACTCGTTTTTCTGTGTTTATTGATTTTGTAGAGGTGTAATAGGAGACCAGAGTTTGCAGACCTTGTTTCCAAGCTGTGTTACAAACAGGCAAGGGTTGTGTGGCAAATGAGCTCATCTGACTGGCAACCACTGAACCTCTGAAAGGACACAGCTGGCCTTTGCCAGCTTCAAAAGGAAACCAGCAATAAAGGTATTTAACAGAGAGCAGCTCAGTTCCTTTCACTTTTCAGTCATTTTGTGCTGCACTTTTACCGTAACTATAGAGAGGGGGAAAGTTTAACAGGAAAGGAAAGCACGGGAGGTGGCGAGAGCAGAGCTTTTTCCTGCCTCAAGAGGGACAGTGAGCAACAACCATCACTACTCTTAAAGTTAATGATATGTACTGCTCAGGTTGCAGGGGATAGAAATTTGTACCTTGTACAATTGAGAAGTCAACTACATAACATCCTAAACTAATTTTTTTTGTTTGTGGCTAGTAACTCCATGTTTCATACACCCAAGTCGTTGTTTTACATCAAATGTTTGAAGCATGATTCACTTTTGCAAGGGGACAAAACCAGAGACCTTAAATTTTAAATTCCCTTGTGCTTTTTCAAACAGTCTAGCTTTAAAATACCCCTATGCAAAGCTACAAAAGCCTAAAATTAATTGAAGACACTAGAGTTCAGCTAATAGAATTTGGCTTAATCATGCTTAGTAGGAACCGAAATCTGGAAGTCAAAGATAACAATTAATTTAATCAAAAACATAATGTTAAATTAAGCATTGGGTTGCTTATTTTTAATTTAACCGGAATAAATTTTGAAAAATGCCCTAGCTTACTGTGGATTTGCTTTATAAGCATAAAGCACTACAAGTAACACTAGCACCCTCAGCACCTCTGTTCCAGATGGGAAAAAAGTAAGTTCTCTTCTGCACTATGTATAACCAAGTTGCAAAGAAAAGGATGACTTCTCCAAGTGTGGATCATTCTTAAATCGGATGTTAATAAGAAACACCAATGATCTATTGACACGGCAGCCTTGACCACTCACACGTGGCAAGCCTAGCTAGCTCCACTGGCTGCCGGTGTCAAGAGTGGGCTGTCTCCCAGCTCCCGTGAAGCAGGAGTACAGCTAGGGCTCTCCACCCTTATCACGGCCGTCTCTGTATCCAAGGGGAAGGAAAGGATCGAGGAGGAGACCGTTCTAGGTTCCGGAACAAGGTTTATTGGGAGGCCGACAGAAAACAACCCCACAGCAAGGGAAGCAACCCAGAAAAGGCGCGAGAACAGGCTTACAGCAACTTAAATACGGGACCTCCCCCATGGGAGGGTACAAGGCTTCAGCCAATGAGGGGCAACAAGGGGTGTAACATAAGGCGGGATTACAGTCTCACATAACCAATAGGGAGTAACTTAGGTGGGGATTCATACAAAATAACGAATAGTAAACCGAGGAGGGAATGATTGACACCGAATGTTCTGGAAGAATGGGCGGGGCCAGGAGGGATTGACAACTGTAAGAGCAGGGTTTAGGGTGAAGGACAGGGGTAAAGGCGGGAAAGGGAGAAACCATTTTATAACAACACAGGGGTACAACTGAGGGAAAAACCATTACAATAAGGGAACATACAACTGAATAACAACCAAATTAAACATAAACGGCAACAATGTATTGCATAGCATAGAATTACTGAGGAATGTGAGTCTGTGAGATGAGGTGCACAACCCATAAAAAGAGTTGTGCCAGTAATTCCAGGGGTTTCAGCTGAGCTGAGTCTACTTAATTTCTCTGATAACTTTGAGGAAAAATTGAAAGAATAGAAGCCTGGATTTTTCTATTAGTCTTCAACAATGGGAAAGAAGTAGAAAACCCAAGAGACTGGTCACAATTAAGGAAGTTTAAAGTTTTATGAGGAAGATTAAACTAGCAGAATTACTTGGACATTTCTCTCTCAACTTCTTAACCCAGCAACGGTGAAGCAATAGATGGGCACCAATGATGAGTCAAATAAACTCATGGTCCTATTTATACCATGTATTCCTTAAAAATATCTCTGTGCCTGAGATAAAATATCATAACTTGATCGCAGACCAATCAACAGTTAGTTACAAATCAAACAAATACCTTTCTGAGTCAGCTGGTTACCATCACCAAAAATCTGTACTTAATTGCTGCTTAATTCAGTGAAGAAAAAAAAATTAATACTAAATCCCAAGATCTATTATTAAAAAGAAGAGCAATCCTGCCTTTCAAACCCCTATAAGACAGATGCTGGAGATCAAAACTGCTGGAGATCAATTGTAACCAAGTGCTAACGTGTCCAGATACAAACTCTATAGCTTTGAAGATGCAGTTTACTTGGAATACCACTGCAGCTGTGTGGATTAGTCAAATGTCAGCAAAGTGCTCTCTGCTGTCCTTGTATCAATTAAAGAAAGCCAGTAGTTTCAAAAGAGAAAGTAGCACTTAAATATGCATATAGTCATTATTGATATAAAGATATTCTTAATTATCTACAGGTTCAAATTAGGTAGTCTAAATGCTCCAGCACTGCAAACACAGGAAAAAAACAAACCCTATCATTTCTCTCACTGAGAGGCTATGTGAGCTTTATTGAAATAGTCTGTCAGCTTGCAAAGTGTTTCTTCCTGTGAATGTCACTTTTTACAGCTATTGCCATCAAAGTCTGCTTCTACAGGTAATTTTCTTAATGAAAGACTATTTTATTTAGACATAATTTTAAAAAGATACCTCAGGAGCTAGCAGCAGCAACAAAGCAAAGTAAAAAACCATCTGAAGCCTCTAAGAAATTGAACAGAATCTAGAAGATCATAATGAAATATTTACCTAAAGGAGCCACAAAAGTATCATCAGCTGACATTTACTCAGGCTTAGGACTGTATAATATTACTATTTAAGGGAAGAAGATGATTAGTGGATAAATCTTGCTTATGTGCACAGTCCTACTTGGATCAATCAGTGCTCTTTTCAGTAAGATGGATGCTTTTTTCATAAGTATGTTAAAACTCATAAAGGACCAGTATGTGAAATGTTGCTGTATTGAATTATTCCAGTGAAACACAACAAGCCTTTCCATGGTGCCCTCAGAGATCATTTACCCTTCACACACTGCCACTAACTTATTTACTTTTCCTCTCTATTCCCTACACTTTTCAGTCATTTTGTGCCACACTAATCAGTGTTTTGCCTAGTCATGATCAGTCATCATTTGACTGCTCCATATTATCCATGCACTGCTAACCTCAGTTTTGAGTCATGCATGTTACTAAATAGTCAAAAAGAAGTCAGAGAGCCTCATAAAAGCATGGAATTCCCAGGATCCCATCTTAAATGGAAAAGAAATAATACATACTATTACAAAGTTATTTTGGCACAGACATCCAGGACATCCAAACTCAATTCCAGGAGCAGACCAAATACTTCAGAAGCAGCATGGCAAAATGAAGAACAGTAAGAAGTTGTGCAGAAATGGAAATTCAGATGGTTGGAAGGCAGAGGTCAACTCCAGAGCAGTACACAGGCACAAGTGACTCTGGAAGACCCCTCCTTTTACTGTGTTCCTGACCAAGATACATGGTGAGAAAAGCTTTTAAAAGAAACTTTAGAGTGGATAATGCTTGTCCTTCTCCAGCTGATGTCAACAGAAACACTGTACAAAAATCTGCTGCTTTCTCTGAGATGCCTCTGTGCTGGCCTGGCCCTAAAATCCTTAGGCATGAGTGAAGCACAGGAAGCTCTGTTTAGGAAGTTATGAGTTGGAGAGAGGGCAATTTCCTGGTTTATATGAAATTAATTCACCATTAAGGTGTTCATTACATTCCTGCAAGCAGTTTCAGTTTCAGTTAAAGGTATTTAACATGCTTCTCCTTCTCTGCCATGTTCCCCTGCTAAACCCAACTCTCCAACATATCAGGTGTTCAAAACCATCTTAGAAGTGTGAGGAAGAATAAAGAAAATCGACATGGCTGATTTCAGAATACTGGCTTTACTGTTATCTGTAATTCTGGAGTCATCCATCTTACAAGCATGACTATCTGCAAATAACCTGCAATTTGGGAACGAGCTGCGTGAATGCACTTGCTTTTATTTATACCCATCTTGTCAGAATTTATTTTTACTGGACTCATCAGTTCAACATCATTCTAGCTGCTTCAGCCATCAGGTACCAGCAGTCTCTTTTCTAGGAGGTCTCCCAGTCTCCTAGAACCTTGGGGCATGAATAAAACTCACAGTGAAGATAAATTAAGGAAGTCATCGGCAGTAAATAATCCAGACTTCAGTTGTTAGCACTCTTTTCTGTCCTTTCAAGGGAAATTTGAGCTGCTTTTTCAAAGAGGTTTAGTGGTAGTCTCTGGATATCAATCACCCTCTGCTTATTTCAGCATTTCATTAAAGTTTTCCTAATTTTTCTGTAGTCCTAGAAGACAATGCTTGTAAATTTTTCATGTAGCAGGAATCCTAGCCAGTCTATCAAAGTATCTGATAGGTCACTTTCTGCAACCCATTAGACCCTTCTCTTTTTTCATAGTCAATTCTGTTCCCAGGTCCCTAAAAATTTCCCGCTGGAATTCCCACCACCACTGGCATAGCAACTTGTCTCACAACTTTTCACCAGATTGAAACTTCTGATAATTCTGACTTCTGTTTGAAAAACAGCCTGAAAGCAAAGGAACAATTGGTGCTTTGAGGCTAAGAAAAAAACATGACCAAGCCCCACCTGCTTATGGTCAACCCTCTTTATGAGCAAGTTCAGTGTAAGCACAAGTTCACCCCATTCTTTTCCCAGTCCACAAATGGCATGAAATTCTGGATAATGCCAGCCCACTTATGCTCCCTATATCCTCCCAGAAGATATGAAATAACATGAGGCAGGTAACACAGGCAACAAATGCCATGCTTAATGAAAGTTTTGGGGGTTTTCCATGTTTTCAGGTGAGGTTCTTCTGGCATCTTAGTGGAGTTATATGTCCTTGTTTTGTATTGCTTTGCATTTGTACAGCAACACACTCTGCCAAAATAATGGCCATTTGTTCTGTTTTTGCCTTCCTGACAGTTCCCTTAAAGAAATTCCTCTAAAACTCATGGATGAAAAGTTTTACTAGAACCAATGGCAAGAACAAATGTAGATACATTGTAAGGATAAATTAGTTTACTCAACACAAAGCAGAATTTTAAAATGGAAAATTTTCTTACTACAAATTGCAACTGTTCTCCCTTTTTGGTCTTTTTACTATACATAGAAACTAAATGACAAGCAAAAGACAGGGAGAAAATTATCTTAAGCTTTCTAACAGGTACTATTAAACCAGAATGGTCCTTCTGAAAAACAAGAATATTATTTCTTGTTGCTTACAAAAATATCAGCAATTTGCAGGGTATTTTAGTGCATTACAGAACTGATAGTTATGGTCACAGGAAATTAAAAATTGTAAACTTAGTTGTTCACAAAATCTTATACAAGTATGTGATCAGAATTTAATCCTAGAATACAAACAAAAAATTAGTAGCAAATACTCATAAAAGACTATTTTCATACAATTCAAGAATTATGAAAAAATTGTGAGTAATTTCATATAATGAAACCATAGAATCACAGATTCCTCATCTAGGTTGGAAAAGACCTTGAAGATCATTGAGTACAACCATAAAGCTTACACTGCCATATCTCTTTCTAGCCTATTCATAACCAGAGAAAAAAAGATGAAAATTCATTAACATTGTTATTAATTTAATATTTGGCATCATGTACTGTTCAGTATTCTTATTTTAAAACTAACAATGATGGTGCTTCATTGTAAGAAATTAAACCAGGTATACACAATAGAAACTTGCACAGATTTACAGGACAATGAGTTGTCAGCACACACTGAATTCACTTGAACTTCTATAAATTCGATAGACCTGAAAGCAGTATCAAACAGACCTTCTTTTGCTCTTTGTATTCCTGTAGAATAGTACTTGGTAGGCCAGATACATTTGTCACTGGTACAGTAAGGACCAGCAAAGGCTATAAAAATCAAGTTAATAACTTTTTGTCTATGACAGGTCCATCAGATTTGGAATCCATTTCATCCACTTTTTAGTGATGATCAAACTTTTTATTCTATTGGATTTCTCACTTAATCTCTCAAGAATTTTCTGGACATTAATAACCTGTCATCACAAAGGTGTGGTAAGTAAAGGCCTTGTTTTCACAAAATTGCTGCAATTCTGGCACCATGCAACAAAAGCAAGAAAAGCAATTTACTTGCAAACTAGAAGTTAAATACCTTCACATACCTGGAAAATACCACTACTTTATTGTGAGGTGTAATATTACATATTTCTATAATGGCTACACACTATATGACTAATCTATTTTCAGACAGTAGGAGAAGGAAAAAAAAAAACTAATAAAAACCATGAATAGTCATTTTCTGTCTGGACTAAAGCATTGCCATTCAGAGTAAATAGATGCTATTACACATTTAGTGATTTATTCATCAGCATTATCCAGTGAGGGCAGATTGCATGAATGCAGACAAAACAAGCAAGATTGCCAGCATTATGTTTTGCTGAACAAATATATAAGAAATAAGTCTTATTTACTTAATCTAGTTTGGGGGAAGAATATGAGCATATTACTATACAGCAGGTTTTGAGAATTCGAATATGAAGTGAGTATATGAAGTCCCTGCAGAGGTCTTTCAAGTTATTAAAGTAACACAGAAAAAATGCTTTTTCCATATGAGAAATTCTTGTAACTGCTAGACAGTGAACTCAGAAACAAATTCTAATTTCTAAGGTTATATTGCTCTATCTGTCTGGTAGTAATTTTCTGCATTTTATTTTCACTTTAAGGATTTACCTTAGCTCAGCTCTAAGGACTGAACTAAAGAGTATAATAAGATCTCATATATTTCAAGCTACCACCCAAATTTGTAGACTGGATAGCAGAGGATTATCTGAAACTTGCCCACCACCTTTGTTTTATTTCCATTACACATACAATCCTGCAGATATAATAGAACATAATAAGGGACAAGGCTGAAGAATCACATTAAGATGCAATCACATGAAAGGTTAAGAGGCCATGGATGAAGACAGATTTTTTTATTAAGGACTTGGGATCATAAATGCAATTATTCACAAACAAAACCCATTCATCAAAAGTGAGCTGAGACTGAAACTGCATTTCAGTGGAGCCCAGCTTTGCTGTTTAATGCTAATAAATACATCAATATATTCAATTTGTATTACAGTGGGAAGAGAAAGCCACAGACTATGGCAGGAGTGGGCTCAGTACCTTGTAAAACTGCACCTGTCACTTTTTGGTACAACCTTATTACAGAATAGATGTTACTTAGTAGGTTCACTCTCAGATCGTTTGAAGATGATTACAAACCTAATTGCAAAATGCAGCTCAGTGATGCCACAGTTGCCTGATACAAGTATTTTCCAAGGATTTAGCTTGGCTTTGCAGTGCAGGGGCTCCATGGGCAGTGTTGGCACAACCTCTCTGCACCCCTGGGATGAGTGTTTTTAGCAAGGAGGTAACTCTCTTTGTTCCTGAAGAAAACAGGTGCATAGCTGGCAAGGGAGACCCTTTAAATCAATACTCTTGAAGTAAGAAAAATATAGCAGTCTACAAAGAGTATCAGTAAGAAGTAAAAAGAAACTCTCTGTTAAATGCATGCATTTAGAAATAGCCTAATGCCTGCTTCTAAGAGACAGAGATACTTTAGTCATTATTATATGCTAGGGAAGCTTCACATAAAATTATAGATACATATATATATATTTATCTCCTAGCCTGGTTCACACTGAAACACTGTTTAAAGGTTTGTCTCTTCTCAGTTATTGAATGTGGTTTGGTGTGCTAGGTTATTTAAAAACCATAGTCTCATTACTTCAATAGGCCAAGAAGCAGCTGACATCATTCCCTGATCATCTGTAGCATACTGAGCTCGTGGAAGTCAGACAGTCTCTGTGTATTGCAGTAAATCCCAGAGGACGAGGCTAAAAATTATTGTTTTCTCTTCTGTAAAGAACTTCTGTCCCTAGTGCCACTTAACATTCCAGAGAATTATGGTGGCGGTGAGGTACCAGAGTTAAATGATCCAGAGTTAAAAGTCCTCTGTGCCAAGGGTTCTGGCTGCTTAAATGGGAAATCTGCAGACGGGGAACTTTTTGGAAAGGTCACAAGGGTGACTCAGACATTTTGGTGCACTATCTAGATGCCATTTCTCAGCAACTCTGCTAAGTTCCTCCACATTAACAACATTGTGTCTGTGAGGACAATAAAGTTTAAAAGCCCCAAGAGCTTAAGAAATGAGTTCTAGGGAGAGATGTCTGCATGCTGCAGACCCAGATACTTCTTTCTTTTTGCTCAAACTTTATTTACTCCAACTCCCAGGGGAAAATTCATGAGAAAAAACTCATCTGTCACACTGCACTTGACAGTCCTTGACTTAACTCCTTGTAGTGGCTTCTGTTAGAAAGCCTATACTGCTTCTCAGAGCAAAGATGGGGATTGCCAACAAAAGAACCAGAGAGCCATACAAGCTGCTATGCACCTGACAGTTCACTGAGAATTTGTGAAGGATAAAATAGGAAGGAAGAAATTCTAAGCTTCAAGAGTTTTGTAGCTAGTGAAATACAGAGCTTGTTATATTACAACTTGGACTGGGAGAAACCATCTTCTTAGGCCAGTGCAGCACCTGATGATACAAAAAAAAATTACAGTGTCCCCTAGATAAATTATTGCTTCTGACTTCTGGAAAAAAGTACAAGATTTTCAAAGCCTCTGGTGCAATTTCTCAAAAAAAACCCAACCCTGACTTTTCTTAAATTTATTCATTTTCCTCCTTTGTTTCTCCTTATAAATGGTCCATGAACACAACTTTTACATCTTCAGCCATCACAACAGGAACACATACTGCTGAACAGGAAGGGACCACAGTACAAATATTTAGTTGAGGCCTGTAAAGCACTGCATTCCACTTTGCCATCACACCTTCTGTATTGGCTTATTTTATTTTAATAAAATTATTTAATTGCATTTGCTAGTGGGAAGTTATGCCATACTGCTATGGTTTCTTGTGGAAATCCTTTTTGCATTTTAATGCCAGTAAACAGAATTATTGATAGCAATGGTGATCAAGGAAGTGGCAGGTAGGGAATTGTTGAACCAACTAATCTTACTTTAGTCTAGTGAGGTCTGACACTACATTATATCTCTCTATGTTTACATTAGGGATAACATTTCAGCAATAAATTGCTGGGACTCTGTAAATAGCATTTGTTGACAGGGTTTGGGGTCCTTGGTAAATCTGAAGGATTTGAGATATGCAATTTCATGTTAGTCATTTTTGCTAGTGTGGTATTTGTAAATTTCTGTGAAAGCTTGGGAAAAAGTCCTTTCATAAACAAGCTGTATTTTATTTACTTATTTTCAGTAGTATTGTGCTTGAAAAAAGCATAATTCTTCTGACATGCACAAAAGTAGTATTAGAAATAAAGTCAAAGTAGCCCTTCTACTCTACACAATCCAAATAAGGCCTCACCTGAGGTCCTGGGTCAAGACTGGGACATCTCACCTTAAAAAATTTGGGACTCTATTTAAGAAAATCCATGGAAGAGCACAAAAAAAAAAAATCAAAATTCTAGAAGAAATTAAATACACACAGTGAAAAACAGTAAATCTCTCAGTCTAGTCTAGACTATAGACGATTGAGGAGACAGCTGCAACTATTAAAAAGTTGCCACAAGAGGAAGGGAATATACTGTTACATGTACTCATCTGGACAAGGCCAAAAATCAATGGACAGGAATTAATGAGGACCCTTGGATAACATGCTAAAATAAAATTTCCTAGCCATAAGCATAGATAAAAAATTTAAATATTTTGCAGAGAAGGGAAATGGATTCCACTATCAGAAGCTTTGAAAAACCATACTAGAGAACCACAGTGCCATGAGCAGCTGAGTAAAGACTACACAGCTTCCTGCAGTCCTTTCTCAGCCACTTTTGAATTATGATTCAGTAATGTGAACTGCTAAAATGAGACTCACCAGCGAAGGTGGACTCGGGACGTTGGCTACACAACTCTTTATTCTGTTGAGGGAAGCAAAGAGGACTAACACAAATAAGAAAAGACTGGGGCAAGAGTGCACAGGTGCACAGCAGCTGGTTGGGTTGTTTACCAGCACAAAGAAGATCCTGTTGTGAGTATGCCTTGCAACAAGAAACAGATACTTCTTCAAATTACCTGATACATTTGCTACCCAAAAATGCTCACAATAGGCTCCCCAGTACAGAGAAAGTGCACTCATAAGAAGAAATAAATGATTCTGGGCACTATATACTCCCCAAGTGGCAGTGACAAGTGAAATAACCTTCCCCTCTGGAAGAAAGAGGCCAAAAATTGGAATAATTTTCTTCTTCCACCAACCTGAAGCCAGGGTAGGAGCAGAAGGTAGCTCTAACCTTATTGCTTTGGGGATTTCATGGCAGCAGACTCCAAAAATGACAATTGATTTTCTAGACGGAGGAATCATAAAACTTGTGAAGCCCAGAGAGATTTAATCTACTGCATTTATAAGAAAATCAGTTAGCACACCGAAAGCTGTTTGATTATTCAGACACAATCTATCTTTGGCAAATCCTTAGTTCATTTTCTACCCTTTTTTCTTTATCTCTGTTTCTTTAATTACAACTTGTCTGGTGCATATCCTTCACCCACAGCAATTAAAAGAAGCCTAAAACTGCCTTCATTATCTCTTCCTTCAAGATCTCTTTTAAATCCTTGCATTATGCTGAGGTCAGACTAATGACACTATGGTTGTCCAGATCACTATTTTACAGTGTCACACAAGGTTGGACATGATATGGATTAGAACTAAAAATAAACATAAGGAAATACAGGGGGTAGAGCTGAAAGAGGAATATCTGGCTGCAACTGAAGACCTTTATAAAACCATAAATTTCCATTCCCAATCCTTGAAACAAAAGTACAAATGTCCTGAAATAATATGCAGGCAATAAGCAGTTAATAGGTATTTCTACTCTTCCAGAGAATAAATATCTCATGCTGCAAAACCCTGAAATAGAAATTAAGTTGAAACATGCAATGTGCAAGATCAACCTCTGAGCAACCGCTCCAAGATTTTTATAAGTTCAGAACTCATCAATCAAATAACTAAGAAGGAGAATGACTGTTAGATAACAAAAAATTACCCAGAAATGCAAAAGTGGTTATAAAGACTGAGCATAATGTAATGTCCATTTAGAAAGCCATGTCCTACCTGTTACTCTTACATCACTGGTATTCCTACTGTAAAGAAAAGATATTTTACAATATAATTGGTAACATTATTACAGCTCAAGCAATGATGAGAATTCACTTACAGTACTGTTTTACAAATAGGTAAACTGAACTGAAACAAATACAAGAGCCTTTTCAGATTTTGATGCTAATTGAAAGCCTACTTTGGAGAAGAAGCTAAAAAAGATTGATGTGATTAGTCAATGAAAACTGAGGCTGAGAAGTAATATCTTTACTTGCTTAAACATTTTTCTATCAATAAAAATGTCAATAGGTACAGAACTAAAAATAAATATAAAATTCAACAAGAGATCAGAATAAGTTTAATAAATTTTAGTGTCAATAGATGACATAGCCTTCCAGCAGAAAGGGGTATGGGAGACCTTGTCAGGAGGGTAGGAATAAACTGAAGGGCAGATTTAGCATCACAACCTTCCATCCCTCAAGGGACATGTGTAGCCTCGGTGGAATGACCAGATCACCTATTTTGTGGGAAAAAACTTCCCACAGCAAGGAAGTCAGCGGGAAATCCAAAGGAGGGAGAAAAATAAAAGCAATTCAATACTTCATACTTATGTAAAAGCTTTTCAGATCCACATTAAATATGTTGGCAACTCCTTCTGAGTTAAACATGTTCCTCCACTGAAAATGTAATGAAATTTAAGGGACTCAGATATTAGTTTCAGTGAAATATTTGTCAGGATATTGTGATTTAACAGAATCACTGAATATTTTGGGTTGGAAAGGACCTTTAAGGATCATCTAGAGCAACACCCCTGCAGTGAGCAAAGATGTCTTCAGCTAGATAAGCTGCTCAGAGGTGTGTCCTTGGCCTTGAATGTTTCCAGGGTTGGGGTATTGCTCTCTAGGCAACCTGCCAGTGCTTCACAAATCTCATTGGGACAAATTTCCTCCTTGTAGCTAGCCTAACTCTGCCCTCTTAGTTTAAAACCCTTGCCCCTTGTCCCATCTCAACAAGCCCTGCTGAACAGTTTGGACCCATCTTCCCTGTAAGATCCCTTTAGGCACCAGAAGTGGCTCTAAGGTCTGCCAAGCCCTTCTCTTCTCCAGGCTGAACAAACTCAGCTCTCTCAGCCTGTCTCCATTACACAGGTGCTCCAGCCCTCAGAGAATCTGCTCTGCTCTGGACTGGCTCCAGCAGATCCGTATCCTCCTTTTGTTGGGGGCTATGAGGACAGACACAGGACTGCAGCTGGGGTCTTACCAGAGTGGAAGAGAGAGGGAGAACCACCTCCCTGGATCTGCTGGTCACAATTCTTTTGATACAGCTCAAAATACAGCTCTTGGCTGCATTCTGTGCTGCCACACTGCCATGTCATGTCCTGTCGCTACCGCGCTAGAGAGAGCAGTGACAGTAACACGGACCTCCTTGGGGAAAAGAAGGCATTTTATTGAGAACATGGTTTGTATCTATAGGGTGTTCTGCTGAACTAAGACAAGACAGTAGTTTATTGGATAGTTGGGAAAACATTTCTGGGACAGTACTTCAGGACAGGTCCCACGGTCAGCACCAGGTGTTAATCTATGTTATTAATTCCATTCTATTTTGACAAAACTATCGTCCTGGGAAAAAACTCCCTGCCGGAGATGAACATGTTATTAGCTTGGGAAAGGATTTGAGAGAACCAGGAGAGACTTCAGCCTGGGAATGATTTCACTGGCTGTAATTTTCTTAGGCCTCTAACAGTGTGTCCACAATGTCCAGCTTGTCACCCACCGGTACCCCCAAGTCCTTCTCAGCAGGCTCTCTGAGTCCCTCCACCCTCCAGCCTGTATTATTACCCTGAGGGCAGCTCCTCAGCCAGTCCTACTAATTCCTTGAACAGCTGGAAGTTTCCTTTCTTAAAATTCAGGGTCCTGACTTTACTCTTTGCCTGGCCCATATCACTCAGGACTGCAAACTCCACCAGTGCATGATCCCCACAGCCCAGGCTGCCTCCAGTCTAGACATCACCAATCAGCTCATGTTGGACCATTCGGCCCCATATCACATCCCCTCTAGCAGGGCTGCCTATTACCTGGCTTAAGAAGTTAAGATTTAGAGACACAACACTTGCCTACAGCTCTTCAACAAAGTAAATTTCAATTTGCACTTAAGTAGGGATTGATTGCTAAGACTAATCTACTGCATTTTCTCTTTTCTCTCCCTGAAACTTGATATCCCAGGATGATGGGATAATGAAACTACACAAAAATTTGCTACAATTCCAGTAAGAATGTTGAATAATCAGGAAAAGGACTTTTTGCATGACAACTTAAAATACCCTTAAAATACTTGGTAAGATTGAGCGTCTAACAACTTGTTTAGGTATTGAAGTTTCCAACTCAAATATAGTTATAAAAGAAAATTATGGGGAAAAAGAATTAATGTTTAAAAAGTAAAAATACTATTGGACATGATTTGTGTCTGAATGTGAATCTGGGACAAAACATTCGAGTGTGAATGTGGTTGAGCACATGTTTAAATGCTGTTACAGTAGAGATTAATTTTTCATTTGTTTCAGTGCTGTTCTCAATAAGAATACAACACTAACCTATCAGATAAAAATCAGTGTGAACACATCAGTGTAAACGGAGAAATGTCAGCTTTTGTGCAACCTAAGAAGCCAAAACCTCACCTTGTGAATTTTTCAAGGACATCTCCAAAGATAAGATCATGGCCATGACAGCGATCACACACATCATGCACACTGTTGGCAGATTAATTTTCACCTTGTCTTGTTGGAAAAAGAAATGCAAAAATGTTTACATCTTTAGTTAATATTTTCATGGCAAAGGTCAATTATTTTTGTAAAATGAGATTTCATGTAATGGGTATTTTGAAGATATTGTGCAAGAATTCCTTTTCCTGAAAATTCAACATTCTTGCTGGAACTGTAGTAAATTCACAAGTAATTGAGCCTTAGGATAATATTAACATTATAACATCCATTCTTTGCTCTTTTAATAAACATACAGATTTCTTTATTGGCTGAGTGAACACATTTGGCTTTCAAGATTTCTCTGTTTAGAAATTGTATGTCCATTGACTCTTCAGTCCATAATTCAGAGAACACCTCACATATACAGAAATAAAGTTGTCTTGCTGATTATAGAATCATACACTTTTAATAGGAAAACTCTTTTCAATTTAGCTTCTGTGAATGAATAAAAGTTATCACTCCAGGTATATTAAGTGCAGATTTAGAAAAAAAAGCTTTATGTGCATAAGCAAAATTGCATTTTCTAATTACAGAAATGTACATAATTTTAGAGGTAATTGACCAACAAATGTTGTGTGTGAATCTGTTTAACCCAACTGCATAAGTCATTTATAAAGTGGGAATATAGCTAAGATAATAATTTACAGAGGCAGTATAAATAGCAATTAAGAACAGTTTGAACGTTTGCCTGCTTTCCTATAATCTTTCCATGTAGATGTCATAAGGACACAGGAGGAGAGGAACCTAAAACCTGTGACAAATCTAAACATGAGGTTACATTTAAGATTTCAGGCAGACACTTCTGCAGGAAGCTCAGAGATCTGCCCAGAAAGATTCAGCTGCATAACCAGGTCCTTAGGGAACATGTTTCCAAGCAAAATCCAGGAGCAACACAACAGCTATTCAACTTCAACACAGAGCCAACTGTGTGCACAGTGCTAATGCTGTCACCTTCCCAACGAGAAAGAAACACAAAGTCCTGATAAATCCAGACACTTTGAATGTCACTGCTCTTTGCCCAGTAACATGACATCCATCATCAGCTCTGCCTCAGCACTGCCAGGGTGTTTATTCATCAAAACCAAAACCACCTTAATTGGCAAACTTCCCTCTTCTGCTCTGAGGCACCACAGGATGTTTAAATGCTACTGGCTCCAACTCCACCCCAATGATAAGCAAAAAGAGTTTGATAGGTACCCTTCATATTTAACCAATGCCTTTTTGAAATACTATAAAATCCATACAATTACTAGGACAGTCTCAAAATCTTCTAAACCTGGAAGATTGCAGGATTTGAATGTTTGCATCAGACTTCTATAAGTGCAGTTATCAATCTTACATGGGCTTTCTCAAGAAATATTAATTTGTGACAAATGGAAAATCTCCAGAACAAATAAAAACATCAATGTATCCAAAAAAGCCAAATTCAAGTCCAATTTGAATGTGACTTTGAGACCTGACATCACAGGTGAATGTCTTTACCACTGGATATTCTTTCCATCTTGTTTCTCTCAGAAAGTTTTGAAAAGCCTTGGGTTTATCCCACTGTGGTACAGAATCACTTCTGAAATCTCAGGAAAAAACAATGCCTGGTGTGGAAGAGAATTCCTGTACACAACTGTGTCAGATGCTGGATTTAAAGCTGTGTTTGCGTGTCCTGCCACTCTTTCTTGGCATTTTTTTCCATGCTTGGTGGCTGTGCTTGTCTGAGGTCTGAGCACTTCTCCAGCAACACACCAAGCCTTCCTCAGGTAGAAATCAAGGTATAGTTACTTCTGCATATAACAGGAAAGCACTTCTGCACAAAGCAGAAGTACCAAGACCATTATGAATAGTAGTCTTTCCAAGACTATTATAAATAATAAATTCCCAGGAATTTTCCTACACTTATAATTGGGTCCACAGCTCTGCTGTGTGTTGATTTGGCTCACATACTTCATGGCAGCTACACTTACAAGGTGTCCTACAAAGAAAAATGCTTATTGTTAGCTATTGTTAGCTTTTAGTTTCCTCATTTATGCTTACATCTTTCAGCTGAATGTATAAACCTGTACTGAAGAGTAAAGAATAACCTTCCCTAAGAATGGAGCACAACAAAAAAGAATCGTTTAAGGAATTGGCAGGGTTGGTGGGAATGGGGGAAAATATTCAAACCTCATGAGAGAAATTACTGTGCAAGAATGTAAGCAAAACAATTTGATCCATATAGTACAGAGGGAAATTCTGCAGGTATGCAAGAAGTGATGTGTTCAGGTAGTATGGGGTGAATCAGATGAACAACTTGGCATGGCAGGATGTACTAAATTTACTATAAATCCTTATTTTATTTTTTTTGGTGAGACACATGAATCCTGCCCATTTGTTACCATTGTATGCCCATTCATATCCCCCTGGAAAAAATGCATTTTGTGCAAGTGTGTACTTAGATCTGAACACCGTTTCAGCCACCAAATAAAAATTCTAAGTAATCCTTTGGAAAAATACTGGTAACCTTTAAAATGTAATTGCTTTTGCAAACTGACAAGTAATTATCCAAAAGCAAAATGCACATTAGGCATTCGAATAATGAAATGTCAGTTAATATAATAGAAGTGTCATTTTATTTTTTACTTTCAGAAATTATTTTAGTCTTAAAATTAATCTATATATGCATAGGTAAATGTATTTTGCAATTATGCTTATTCACATAAAATAAAATCTTACAAAGCTGTGCTATTTCTACCTACAGACTGCTTGCTTATGTCCTTGAACTACCACTGGTATTTTTAAAGGTACGAATACCACTACTACTACCAGCTGCTTCAAGCCTGCATTTATTTTTAAGTGCGCTCTGCAGTATTTTGCTGCTTTCCAATGGAATTTTAAATATCAAAAAAGGTATTAAACATGGCAGTGCAAACACTGCAACTGAAAATGCACTCCTTTGAGTACTGCAACATTTGCACCCCAGTACAACTGTTTTTTTAGAGAGCCCTAAGTATATCACATATGTGTAGAAACAAACACATATGCTGTAGATTTACATACTGCCTGTGTATCTTCAGATCCACACAGACTGATGCAGATTAAAGCAATTAAAATGTTTTCCAAAGCCCATGATCATATTTTATTCCTATGTATGTATAAATATTCATCTACACATACATGTATTCTCCTGTGAGGGTATAGCAGGTGACTGTGTGCTCAATAAACCAGAATTCAGTGTGAGCAAAATAAACAAAATAAGTTAAAAATGATATGGATGTGAAACTAGTACTCATGTTGTAATACCATATTTTAACAAAATAATTTGGAAGTACAAAATAAAATGTGGAGTATTTGAATAGAATCAGAAATGCAGCCCTGTTCCAAAGACATCCATCATTTTAGCTGTAAAATTCATTCTATTTCAGCTGCATCCCTGCTTTGGGTAGCACTATAAGTGGGCACAAAAATACACCATCTGTATATTTTTTAGTAACAATAGTTACTCTAACAGGTTGCTTTTCTTTTTTTAAATATAGTTAGCCACTTCTTAAAATGCTTTATTTCCTGTCTCTATCCAAGAATGGTTTCTATTTAATAATCTATAGAACTATGGGATTATAGAATGGTTTGGATTAGAAGTCGCCTGAAAGATTGTAGTTTCAAACCTCCTGCCATGGGCAGGGACACCTTTCACTAGACCCAGTTTTTCAAAGCCCCATCCAACATGACTTTGGACACTTCCAGGGATGGGGCAGCCATGGCTTCTCTGGGCAACCTCTGCTGGGGTCTCACCACTGTCAAAATGAAGAATTTCTTCCTAATATCCAATATAAAACTACTCTCCTTCAGTTTGAAGCCATTTCCTCTCATTCCTTATTCCCCCTTGCACATTCCTCATACAGTTTCTCCTCCAGACCCTTCACTATCCCCATTGCCCTCTTTTGGACACTCTCTAACAGCTTAATTTCTTTTTTTATATTGAGGTGCCCAAAACTGCACACAGGACTTAAGCTGAGGCTGCACCAGCTCAGAGCAGAGCAGCACAATCCCCTCCCTTGCCCACCCAGAGATGTTGTGCCTGATGCCCCTCAAGGCATGGTTATCATATGTAAAAATAACCATCCAGCCCCAACACGACTCTGCTCCCCACCCAGGCCTCTCATCAGGCACTGTCTGAGTTATTCTGCACTCATTTTGGATTTGATGAGAATAAAAGTGATATTTCCTACATTTTAAGGGAAAAAGCAGAGATTTTTCAGGGCAACATTTTAACTTGAATAACTGAAAACTTTGAGTTCTAATTTGTCCCTGTAAGTCCTACTGAGAAACAGGTATAGCATTTTGGAAAACAAAAGGCTGTGATTGGTCTAAATTATAAGCTTTTTGGAAATGGTATGCAGAGTTTTTGTTAAACTTACTAGGTGGGCACACAGATTTGTAACTTTACACTAACTCAGACACTAATTTAGCCACATATTTTACAGGAAAAGCAGGAACAGAAATAGGTAGTTTAACTCCTTTCACCCCTCTTATTAATTTTTCATTACAATAACTCTTCATTCAATTAAAAACCCAAGAATTATTAATTGCTCCATCTCCATGTACATGCAAATTACTGAACTTCTTTATTTAGTATATATAGTTCTAATTTAATGAGCTCACAATGAGACTCTTGCCTGATTCATAACATGCAAGAATAAAAAAGAAATTGCCTTGTAGTTGTGAAAATTGATAATGCAGTTCATTCTTGAGGTACCCTGCAGATGCAGGCACCATTTTTTAATCATCCTGATCAAGATATCTGTAAGACTTCATTGAGCATCTCTGTCTCCCCACGTGTCTGTGCCTAATACCAATGAAAACCAGACAGCACAGCAAGAGCCACAGTCACATCTGGCCATAGGGGTAGGTGCACATCTGAGAACCAGAGCTATAATCACAGAAAGCATACAGTTTATTTATGGTAACAGATGCAGGAAAATGTAATTTTGATGTTCTCACAAGGACAATATTTGGAGTTGTCTTCAACTTCGATATTTCTCATTTTGTTCTGGTGCTTAAATGTACACTGTTCCTTCTTTGTTGGATAACTACAATTGGGCAGATAAACCATATTTATGCTTCTCTTTCATAATGGAAGATTCATACTTCCTTCCAGAAAACATTCACATAATAAAATGTAGTATTAATAAACATTAATGATGAAGGCTTGAAACCTATTTTGATGAGCATTTGTGCCTGCAACATGCAGCAAGGCAAACATCTGTTGTAAATAACACAAGGGAGGTAGAAATATGACCATTCAGTTTTCTAAACAGAAATTTTAGAGCTGATTTTTGAGCTATTCATCAAGCTCTTTTTTTCAGCAATAGAACAGAAAAAGGAGCCAGAATGGCTGGGTAAACACCCTGTCTCTGCTTCCTCTGTAAAAAGACAGAGCTAGCTCACACATTTTAAATATCTACAGAGCCACTTGTTATGAAGACTATGCTTTGATGCTATGTTGATATCTCTGTGATTATCTGAGTCATTTCCATGGAAAAGGAAAGAGCAAAGAACACTCTCTTATATTATTCCATGGTAAAATGGGAAGATGGAGCAGCCATGAAGCAGATGTTCTCACTGAACTGCTTTACCTCCCCCCCCCACCTTCCCACACACATTCCCAAGATTCAGACATGTAATATTGCTATTTTGGAGGTGAGTGAGCTGTGACTAGTTCATAGCAGGCTTTTTCAGTGAACCAATTTTAATTTTTAGTAATACTAAGCACAGCAAGCATAAACAGAAAGAATCATTTTGTGATGACAGCGATGAATTTCTTGCCATTTCCTCTATCACAGTAAGGAAATGGGAAATACATCCAAAAAACATTTTCTTCTGCAGATTCATCATCACTAGATCATATTTTATTGCTATTATATGAACACTCTATTGAGATACTTGTGCTTAGAGAACACCTTCTCATTTTTGCAATTTCCCTTTTATAACTCTAGAATTCCAACTAATTTCTGCCTCATTACTTTAATATAATTCCCCACTGATGAGAATCTTAGGAGAAGGGACACATTTTATGACTCCAGTTCCTCTTCATGAAAAGATTGTAAAAATATGTATAAAAGTGATAGAGTTCAACAGAAAAAGGACAGGCATTAAAGGCTCAGCCCAGATCTATTTATTTTTAAAGATTTTTCTCCCGTGTGCCACTGAATGACCAAAGGAAACAAAAAAGAAACTTCATATATCAGGTAAAAAGAATTTAATTAAAGGAAGAACACAGTATGAGTTTGATTTTGATTTTTTTTTACTAGAACCACCAGCTCCTCCTAGGGATAAAAGACCAAGGGTGAGGATATATGCTAAAATTAACCTGGTAAGAGACTCAGAACTTTTGCAACAGATAACCAGAGTACTACTTTAGGACTTGAAAAAATATTTAGGTGTTATCACTACCACAAAATTAACTCAAAGTAGAAAAATTAACAGAAAACCCACAAAACAAGCTAAACTAATTTTTGAACACCATGGTCCTTCCTCATTCACAACATGCAATTAATCCTCTCCTGCCATTTATATCCCCAGTGTCATGCCATATTGAGCATTCTTGGCACTAGAAGTCACTTAGAACCAATTAACATTCAACTATCCATTTCTCAGGACTGTGTGCTTTCTATGTTTTTATGCACACGAGGAGCAGCTGTCACATCCACCTTTCAGCAGCTTAACAAGCACTTAGATGCTCTCTCCAGGTTCAGTAGCTGCTCACAGTCAGGCTGCTTTCAATTCACTCAAGGGGTTGAACTCTTGCTTCTTCCCTAGCAGTAGCCTTGCAAAATTATCTCAGCTGGAAGTCGGTCCCCACTCCCTAAATTTTCATCTCTGCCTTTAATGGATTTTGTGGCAGACTGTGCAGCAGTTTCCAAAAGTGATTTCGGGACACATGGGAAATTCATGGTCTCCAACTCTCAGTTAGCTGATGAATGGCAGGGGTCATCTAACAACAGCACCATCAACAGTTTCAGCACTACCACTGTGCAACCAACACTTCCTTCTCAGGACATGAAGTGAATAGAAGTACTGTCCTGGCTAAACACTTCTATGGATCAGGGAAATGGGGAAGAAGTAGGAAGACAAGAGATTAGAAGTTTCACAGCACCTCTTGCCATAGCTCTGTGCTAAGTACTCAGTGCTGGATGAACCCTAGCCCAGATATGGAAGAAGCAGGATTTAGAGTGGGTCTACTCACCCAAAACACTGGGGAAGAAACACCCTATCAGTTTAATCAGAGCTCTGCTGATTACAGACGAGAGGAAATGCCATTATAATGGGCTATGCTGCCTTTTCCAAAACTCTGCTCACATGCAGTTACCCTGTGGGTTTTTTGGACCTGCTAGCAAACAACATCCTTGGAAGCACATAAGTAGGAACATATGGATCCCCTAGTGATCATCTTGCTGAGATAACCCCCACAAAGAAACTACTCCATGTCTTGTGGTAATCTGTAATTGCTGAACTTCCAGCTAATAGCATTCCTTCCCCAGGGCTCTGTGAGCTGCTATTTGTAACTCTAGACATATTGTGAGTGACAAGCAGCTGAGCTGACACCTACAGCCTGTGGGAAACAGACCTTTAGTTTGCACATCCTTTTCAACCATTTTAATGCCGCCCACTGATATAAGGAATAACAGTTGTGGAACTTCCTCTTGAAAATGCTACAGCTAAAATAAAGCTGCCAAGGTGTCCTGGTATAGGCCATCTTGTTTCTTGCATAGAACACTGTCATAAAACTGAATGCTGCAACAGGAGCAGACAGCATGCCAAGCAGACAGTGCTGATCTGAAATGTACCCAAAATAACTAAACCTCCTGAGCCTGGAAATTCTGGCTGGAAATTCCATTACAATAACCTTTCCAGCACTGGCACTCTGGGATGTGGAAAATAGTCTGTTCTCTTGGTCTTGTTAATTCTTTGATTTATACTCTCTTTTGTGTTCAGCCCCAAATAAGTCAGATTCTACTCAATTACAGTTTGAACTAGAGAATATTTCCTTACTCAGCTGAGTGGTGGTGTTTCATCACAGTGAAATAAAAAAGGCTACAAAGATGCAGGGTTTTCTTGTTTTGTTTTGTTTTGTCTTGTTTTTAAGAACCAAAGCTTGCTATGCCTCTTTTTTTAATTACTACTCCATTTTTCTAGGAACCTAGTTAGACCAGGAAAATACTACCAGCTACCTATCTGTGAAAGCTTATCACAAAAAAAGAAGAAATACACCAGATAAGAACCAAAAATAATCCCCCAAAAATCATCATATCTGCAGAAGTGAATTCCACCAATAAGCCTGTTCTGGTGCAAGTATAGCAGGGAGAAATTTTTTCTGAGCAAAACACAACTAGACCTTGACTAATCCTTCACACTGAAATAAAGTTATATTTGTGTACCTGGGAAAACTCTAATAAGTATTGTAGTCAAAGAAACTATTCTGATAGAAAAGGGAGAGTAATCCTGTATTCACATGTTAAAAAGTCTTGGACTGGTTCTTCAGCATTTGCCACTCAGAATTCACTTCTGATTTTCTTGCCCAGCACAGCAATCACTGCCAGTCTCAGTTACAGGTGCACTGGTAGATAACAAAAAGATGCTGAGGAACAGCCCTAACTTCATTTATGAGTTCAATTGTGTTCTCAGAAGGATAGATCAGTTTTATTTGTCCCTATCTAGTTTTCTTCCATTATTTTCAACTTCTTAGAAGGAAGAGACTCCCATATTTGTCCTTTCCTTATTGGAAGCCTCCACAGTGAAGATGAGGCACTATCAGAAGATGTAATGTCACTGCCAGCAGGCAGAGACATCGAGACTGGTCCAGCCAGGGAGGTGCGTGGCAAAAATAGAGTGATGGGAACAGGGAGAACGATCCAGAAAACACAGGAATTTACTAATGGTTAAAATAAAAAATGAAGAAGCTGTGCACAGAACAAGGGATCATATCTCGAGGACCCTGGAACCAGGAAGTCACAACAATGTCTGGGGTGAGGTAGAGGGTGCAGGGTCCAACCAATAACGAGGTAAGAAACAGAACCACACATGAAAAGGGCAGTCAGCCAACCGTGTATGGAAACTGAGAACAACACCCTCTTTGTAACAGACCGATTGAAATATTAGCTCCCATGAGGCAACTCTTCCGTTCTCTCACCCTAATGTCAAAGGTTCTCTTGCCTACTAAGTGCTTCCCAGGGTCAGAGGCTGATGCTCTGCATATGCAGGTGAAGCCACTCCCCTGTCCATCCCCACCAGACCCATTTCTACAATGTTATAATGTGGAAATCACTGATCCCTTAAATCTTTGTGATCTTGACTCTGCTACATATTAAAAGATAAATGTAACCAATAGCTTTTAACAGTAGGGATATGTAAGAAGAAAATATGATCTGGCACATATAAATACGTAGTTTAATTCCTGTATACCATTAGATAGCTAAGTTAACCATCAACCCCTGATAATGACCCATTCATTTATTTAGCCAGCAGCACTGATGTCCTACTTTTTGGTGGATTACCAATAAGAGTCCTGATTAAAAGGAAAACAACTATTCCTTCCACATGTTTATACGAAATAGTCAAGAAAAAACTGACCTTTCACACTGAAAAATTTTGTTAAATTTTATATAGGGCTTTTTGCAATAATAAGTTTGAATGCTATGGTAGGAAGCTGATTTGATCTGCTCTTAATCAGCTTTGTGAAGATGCAGTAATTTAGCGAAATTGCCAATTTCACTTAGGAGTTTGAGAAATATGGCTCAGTTTCTGAAGTCAAGCCTTTGTCCATAACAGTGAAAATAGACCATTTTTTAATGAAAATTACAGGACTAGAGGGTGAAAAATCACCTTGGCCAGTGTCCATTTCAAATTCATATTTATTGTTGAAGGCTGATGAATGGGTTTTACACCTAATTGTTACGCTGAAATCTCCATGCAAAGTCTATCCTGCCACAGGAGAGAAGGAACACAGCCTGACAGGGCAGGGTTCCATCAGTGATCATGTTCTTCCTCAGGGTTACAGGACACTGCTGCAGTCCCCTCACTTGTGACCCACTCTCAGCTGTTTAACTACAGCCAAAGAGGTGACCTGGAGCAGCAGGTGGTCGCACTGGCACTCTGAACTGTGTGTGAACTACACACATCCTGCTACAGGAAAAACCCACAGAGGTACCTCATGAACATATGTATCACATTGACATACTGTCCATACAGTTCCCATGCAAAGCCAGCACATCTACCAACTCTTTTTGAGTTGTATCACTCTGAGATATTTATTAGAGATGAAGATACTTCATGACACTGTGACAGTTTTGCTATTCTCAGTTTTCTTCCGGATCTGAATAGGTTAGAAAGAAGAAAAAGAGGTTCATTTTCAAAACTCACATGCACAGCAGGTGCTTCTCAAGACCAGATTTGACTACTAGATATCCCTGTCATACTCAGATGAGATAAGGCTTCCCTAGAAAAAAAATGACAGCAACTGAAAAAGAAAAAATGTCGTATATCACCAGGGAAAAAAAAGTTAGGTAATATTTTTCCTTTTCCTAAAATGGGACTATTTCAGCTAAGGCAATGAAACATATTCTGGAGTCTCAAGTGCTAGCTGCAGGCTGCAGTGCTGCTGGCCAGGACAACCAGGACAGATGTGCAGAACTATGGCACTCGTCCCTGCACCCCTTGTCCAGGCTGGAATGCTCCCAGTGCTCCTCAAGCTCTGTGAGCAGGAGGACAATGTCAGTCTGTTCCCATGGAGGGACAAGGCCTGGCCCTGGATGCCCTGAGACTGCCAGCAGTCACTTGCAGGCAGGGGGAGGAGGCACCCTGGGATGGAGGCAGCTGCTTTGGCATAGTGCTGGTGAGCCCTGTCCCACCACCAGCCTCTCCTTGCTGCCCTGTCCCTCACCTGGTGCCTCCTCCTGGGGGGCTGGGTTTATCTTCTTCATGGGCATCCTCTCCCCCTGATCCACTGTGGGCATCCCTGGGAGATGCTGCCTGTCCTGAGTGGTGCCCAGCAAAGTCTCCTGATTGCACACTAGCTGATATCCCTGCCTAGGCATCTGTCCACCTAGCTCCATGCAGATTCCATCACCTCCAAGCAGCAGTACTGTGCATTTCTCTCCACCCTGTCTTTACTATGACACCATTGTAATAACATGTGCTTATTGAATAATACCAGAAAGAAAAAACCCAAACCCTTAGTTCAGAATGTGCAATTCTATGCCCCTCCAAACAATAGAATTCTTTAGTTTGGAAGAAACCCTTGAGATCATCAAGGGTCATTTGCCCTAAATCCAGAATGGAAAGTGTTCATATGAATTTCTCCAGTATAGAAAGTGGTAATGGAATAAGGTATTCCATCTCTGAACTTTATCACCCATGCAGAATAGAGATTAAAACTCGCAGATGGGAGGTGATGATAAATATATTAGTTATTTAGCATAGTCTTTTTATTTGTTTAGAGACAAAAACACTTTAATTAGTGCTAGGAACCCTGCCTTGCCTCTATTGAACTTCTATTTCTCCTTCTGCCATATTTTTATTTCACCAGACTACAATTTGTTCAGATTTGTTTGTCAGCAAACCTGGTATGTCAAAAACTGCTCAGCTGAGAAGCTCAATCTTGAAGGGCTTAAGCTATCATACAATACACATAATATTTTACTTACACACTGATAATTAAATTATTGAACTTGTATCCTACCTAACATGTTGACACAGCATTATCAGAAAAGAAAGTTCATTTTGTCTTCGCATGCAAAAGCATGAGATTGAAGACATGGCAGAGCATTTTGACTGATACAGCAAAGTTCTTATGACATAGAAAAGAAGTGTGCGTTTTTCCTGGTTTTTTATTTTTGTTGTTGTTGTATCTTTTTTAAAAAAACTACCCAAAGTTCAGTCATTTGAGAGAATCACCATAGAGTAATTGCCACACCAACACTATTTAGCATGTTCCTTTCTCTTTCTTTTCCTGATTGAAACTCACATCGAGTAATTACATGCAATTAAGCATATTCTTTCCAATGCTTTTCCCTTGTTTTCTTTTTTCATTTCACTACAATTACCATGAATTTCCTTTTACTAATCAGCTTGCACTTTTCAAGCAAATTTGCATGCATTTTATGCATCAAAAGGACCAATACCTCAAAGAGGAGGATCTTTGTAGTCTGCCCTGATGGAGGGCCATTTCATCCCAATTTCATCATTTTCATCCAAATTTGTTCTGTGCCTCATCAAGGGTCTGATAATAGGCTCTACACAGCAGAAATAGTCAAATAGCAATTTGAACTGGAGAATTTTTTTTGTTTGCTGCATGGTAGCACTTACATGAATCTTCAACTACAAAAGGGAACTTCTTAAACAACAGTATTGTAAATCAAGTAGTTGGTTCACTTGAGATAGGAACCTAATAAGAGAAAAACACGAAAAAAATATTCTCCAAAACAATTCATCCTATCATTGAACTTTTTGGCTGTTTGAGACACAGACTGGCTTTGGATGCATAAGGGGGTTTAAGAGCTACACAGGCAATGCTATGATGCAAGTAAGTCAGCAGTGATAGACATAAAGGGCAGGATCTCTGCTCTTTATCAAATCACTAGTGTTAGTATCTTCCCAGTCTCAACAAACACTCTTCAGCCTCCATTAAATAACATGGTATTGACTTCTCTCTATACCAAAGATAGAAGAAATGTGCTACAGCCTCACCTAGGGTAGTTGTAACAACTCCCATTTCTAATTTTCAGAGATGACCTGTCCAATTCCTGAGTAAAACAGAATAATAACAGCTGTTACACCAACAGAAATATATTCAGAGACCAACAAAACTAATAAAACTTTTCTTCACAGCTTCTTCCACAGAACATCATACTTGTTTCTGGTCCTTTCTGTGAACCAGTTGCCACCAAAAACATATTGGGAAACCAGAAAGCCTGGAGAAATCCATTCCTTCATATAACTCCATGTTCATAGCACTCAAAACACCACTGAATTTTCCTTGAGCATGTAAGCATATGGTAACAATGCACTTGAAGACTATTCAAACTATTCAAACAGACTGATTCACCCTAACATCAGCAGCCCTAAGCACAGCTGAACACACCCTAGAAAAAAAAATAACTCTCCCAGAGCTTGTTTCTATATAAAGCAGGCTGATGAACTCCATCCAGAGTGCTGCATCCAGGGGTTGTCTGGCAGTGATTTCAGCTCACCAGTTTGAATTTCTGCTGACTTGGAAAGGCAGGTTGTCATCAGAGGCTGTGACTAGACAGAAGGCAGCACTGGAATCAGCTGGGAACTCAGGTACTCACCCACTTGAGACCTCCTCACATGCTTTTTGTTTTGCTTAAAATCTAATTTTGTCACTGGTCTGAAAAGAGGAGTATTCTTGAATAATTTTTCATCTGAGAAACAGCCACCAGTCCTGTATTATAGAAAAATATTATTATCTGCATGTGTGATGTGCCTTTGATTGCATCATGATTCTGAACAGAGAAAAATTCTATGTGTGAGGAAGATACCTGAGGCATGGTCCTGAGCTCACACTGTGGTTTGGTCAGTGTGAATGTATCCTCAGGGAAGCCACTGGAGTATGGCAAGGGGTCACACTCACTAGAACAAAAGTGTTCCATCCTCGGGCATATAAGATCCAGAAAATCAAGGATTGAATCTCTTCTGTCCTAGGAAGGTCCTTGCTTGGAGTCAATCCAGTAGTGACCATGTAACCAGTCAGAAGCAAGACATTACAATTAAAACCCACAAAACTAATAAAGTAATACTTTTGTTCTATATATAAACTCCCATGTACTGGCAACTTAATTGAGCTGTGTTTTCTTTTGCATAGAGGCATACTAGCAGCTTGTATTATTGGGGTTAGAGTTTGCCAGGGTTTGGAAAGCTACAGCTTCAGTGGCTGAGATAATGCATAGCTTCTACATGTGCTACAAAATAAGGTAAGTGGATTATGTTAAAAGATTCAATTGTTTTCCCCCTGTACATCCCTGGCCATTTTAATATTGGAATTTCAGTTTGGTAAGGATAAAGGGTAAAGCATGGGATGGAAGATGTGTGAAGGAATTTGGAAAAGATAAAAATTTTGTCCTGTACACAGTTAATAAATTAGAAAGAGGTCTGGTGTTAATACATTTCAATCTTTTTTCTCAATGTGTTAAACCATCTGTTTTTGTCTAAGTATTGGTTCCCTGTCTGAAGTTAAAATAATGAATAGTGGATATTCAGTGGAAGCTGAAAGTCAAGCTAAGTAATAGATGTATCCTGAAAACTCAGCAGTTAGACTACTGAAGTCAAAAGGCTCCAATATCTTATTTTCTATTTTAACCTAAAAAGGATAGTCTGATTATATTTCAGGTGAAAATTGAGGTCGGGATAACAATTAGAATTTTAAAAAGTAAAATGTCAGAAGTTCTGTACATGACTGGAATCAATTTAGTCCACACAGCTATGAAGAGGGTGATATCAGCAGTAATCAATTCCTAATGTTATTTTTTCCTGTGGGTATAATGAATTATAGGAACATAAATGCTCAAAAGTGAAGTTTATGTTTGGGTTCTCCAAAATACAAACTTTTAGGGATTATAATAATGCTTGGCTTTTCCTTCTTCCTCAGAGAATTGCATTGAGTTGTAATTGTGGATTAAGGTTTGGAAAACTGAGCAGATCTTAGAAGTAAAATTTTGGTTAGCTGCTACGTGCTTACAGACTCAGAATGACATCAGCACTGGCCAGTGCCAATATCAAGCTACAGCTGTGGTTAGTGTTGAGACTGGGGTTAGAGCTAGAGCTCAAGAATCACAGCCTCATCTCTTTCTAGCTGGATTGCTGTGCACCCACAGATTTGGAGGTGGTTTTGTTTTGAGACGGTACAACAGTGGTTTCCTGAGTTTGACACACATAAACAAAATTACTTTTCTATGCAGATTATCCTCAGCAAGTCCTAGAGGCCTTCAAAGGTTGTGCTTGGGCTTCTCAAGTCCTTTTACCCCAAGTCCAAGTGATCCATATGGGCCTGGCCAAGTGGCTGCCTCCATGGTTGGTGTCTCCAATTCCTCCCAGCCTTCTCCCAGAAAGGGCTTTACACAGAATCAGTATTCTCACCTTGTATTTTCCTTTGACAATTTATGCTTCTATCTTTAATCTGAAAAAATCATCAGTAACTCAAATGGGCGTAGGAAAATACATTATTTTTTCCCTGTCAACCTATGATATCGCTGAACAGTTTTATGAGGGAAAGTTTCATTTGCCTTTCAGCCATCAGGCATTGACCAGCATTCAAGGAAGCATATCCATTCAGATGAAGAACTGTCTTGTTTCAGTACTGAGCAGCCAAATCCATCCTTGGAGTAAAAACAATTAATATTCGTAAGGGATATACGGCAGACATTAATTTAGGCATTGTAAGAGATAAAAGTGGTGTATCTTTAGTATCCTGGCAGGACATACCAATAGATACCACTAGATTATATTCTACAGAAAACATGTAAATCTGGGGAACACAGGTTTTATTTTAAACTTATATTAAAAAAAAAAAAGGCAACTGAGTTAGTAATAGCTCTATAAAGTGCTTATCTCCACAAAGAAAAACTGCCAAAATACCCATATCCAGCATCTTTCCTTGCCTCATTTTAGAAAGCATATGGATAGAAAAATGGCACAAATATCTATATATAATTAAGTAAAAAAAGTCCCCCCAAATGAGGGACTGCCTTGTTTCAGAAGTACATCTTAGACCACTCATTCACCATCAATATTACTGCAAAAGCAAATACCAAAGACTGAATCTCTGACACTGAAGGCTGCACTCTTTATGGAGCCTTGTGCTGACTCACAGTTGCCCTTTGGACAAAGGAAAACACTAGGAAACCCATATGCTGGAGCTCACTATCTCCCACGTGGGGAAGAATGATCATATTTGGAAAAGGAAGCTGCAGTGAAGGAACATGCCATGAAACTTGCATCAAGAAACTGTTCCAGCCACTGTAACTTACAGCACCCCTGGAACTGTGCTAAATTACCATCTGGATTTACCCTCTATTGACTTATCACAAGAAAGATCATTAAATTTTATTATTTGGGCTTTTAGGGATTCTTGGTCACAATCTTAATGGCACAAACAGTGTTTTAATACTTACTGGGAAAGACAATAAGAAAATGACTGCTTTGTCTTCCAATGGCAAAAATTAATTTTTAAAAAGTGGAGGAAGAAGTTACATGCCCCAAAAACCAGAGAACCTTCTTGTACTTCAAAAACTGTAAAGCTGTGAGGCACAGAGAATTTCTGAATCAGGCTGACATTCATCCACAGTATCTTGGGGTCACAGGGATAGAACTTCCAGTTATGTTTGCTGTCTGGAAAATATAAATAAAAAAGAGATCTTAGGTAAATACCATTCTGAAGCCAGCTGGCACTAAGTAGGGCACCCATATCCACCCTCAGGATTGCAGTGCAAACTCTGACCCTGTCTCCAGCAGGAAGGCATCTGCTTGTTTGGTATGAGAGCCCATATATGAGATTCCCAGACATCAAAATTATAAAGCTTTTATAGTGAAAAGTGGCATATTATACCAGCATCAATTACCTACCTTTCATTACTGCTACTGGACCAGAAAATATCATACGTGAAGCAGCTGCATTATTGAAGTATCAAAAAAAGGGAAGAATAATAGATATATTTTCTGTAAAATGCTATAAAACACATGGCATGACACCTAGCTCTTTTAAGCATCTTACTCATTTTTGCTTGTAATAAAGAATTTCTTACTGGATGGTGTTGAATACTGGCTGGGTGTCATTTGCAAGCCCTTTGAAGCATGGTTCTGGGCACATCAAGAGGAAGAGGGTGATCAGGGACAGTCAGCATGGATTTATCACAGGTAAATAATGCCTGAACAACCTGGCTATGATAAAATATCTAGATCCGTGGATAAGGGTAGAAATGTGGATGTCACCTACCTTGGCTTTAGCAAGAGTTTTGACACCGTCTGCCACTACACTCTCGTAGCCCGTTGTGGTCTGTAGAGGTGAACAGTTAGATGAGTAAAAAATCTGGTTGGATGGAGGGGTTCAGGGAGCAGCAGCTAATGGCCATTTTCCACCTGGGTGGAGTAGAGTACCTGCCAGGGGTCTGTGTGTCAAAGGGGTGCCTTAGGAACTGCACTGTGACCTCTCCTGTTTTCTGTCTTCATCAACGTTCACTGAGCTCCTCCAAGGATGAGGAAGGCATTATGGAGCTCAGCAAATTGGCAGGTGACTACAAGTGAGGGACCAGCTGAAGCTGCCAATGGCAGCGTGGGCAGTGCTGCCATTCAGAAGGGTTTAGAGAAGAAGCCTGGAGAAGAGCCAGCTTCTGGAGAACTGAACAGCAGATTTTGAATACCTTTTTGAAGAGGTCCTCAAGAAGACGGAGCCAGGCTGTTTGAAGAGCTGCCTGGCAGCAGGATGAAAGGAAACAGGTATCTGCTTCTGACGATATTAATTCTATAACACATGCTCATGTAGGAAACATGAAAGGAATTAATCCTCAGGTTTTATTGAATGGATAAAAAACCTTTGCATGGCGTTACAATCTGTCATGCATTTCAAAATGGTGCACTCAGGGGATTTCTGACATAGCTCCCGCAGGCCAAAGACATCCAAAGGATTAAGAAGTTTTTAAAGATTGTCTGAATGACCATTTTTCTTCTTTGTCCCCTAATCTGCGGTGCATAATGTGTGTCTCTAGCTGTGGATACAAACCACAGTTATTCTATATGTCTCACAGTGGTATAAATATCAACTTTTAGCAAAATAATTGTTTTACATACTCATGTTGTATTTCTGCATTATGATATTTGCAAAATCAGGAAGCATTCATCAACACACTTTCTCAGCAGAACAGATATCTATCTAAAGGGTCTGATTCCTTTTAACCTTGTCTGGTTTGGGGGGAAATAAGCTTTGGGGTCTCCAGGATTTGAATGCAAACTATTGTTTTCACTTTCAAGTTTGGGCCCTTGCTTGCTCATGTTAACTGTTTTCCAGCTGTGAAAAGGCTTTTACTTCTCTTGCCACCAAGCTGAGAGGGTCAAAATGAAAACTGGATATTAGAGAAGAAAGCAGAATAACTTTAAAACTCAAAGACTCTATGACCACTAAGTGCAAAGAACCACTTATCTGAGATCAAGTCACAGTGGAATCAGCATCAGCAGAAGGAAAACACAAGCAAAGACTTTTTTTTTTCATTATCCACAAAGAACTGACAGCACCTTTGAGTACTTAAAGGGGCTGTAAGAGAGCTGGAGAGGGACTTTTTCCAATGGCATTGAGTAGTAAAACACAGGGGCTGGCTTCAAACTGAAAGAGTATTGGACTATATCATACACTAGGAAGGAATTATTTACTGTGAGGCACTGGCACAGGTTTCCAGAAAAGCTGTGGATGCTCCATCCCTGGAAGTGTTCAAGGCCAGG
The DNA here is from genome assembly GCA_013397075.1 of Rhabdornis inornatus. Lineage (NCBI taxonomy): Eukaryota > Metazoa > Chordata > Aves > Passeriformes > Rhabdornithidae > Rhabdornis > Rhabdornis inornatus. The sequence goes on from VWZS01002401.1 coordinate 55,048, forward strand.
TTGGATGGGCCCTGAAAAACCTGACCTAGTAGAAGGTGTCCCTCCTCATGGCAGGGAATTTGGAACTAGATGGTCTTAAAGGTCTCCTTGAACCCAAAGCATTCTGTGATACAATGATAATTTGGACTTTAACAACAGTTATGTGATCATAAATGATGAGACTGGGTTAAAAAAAAATCTAGTGATTTTTGCTTACCTTCCACAACTGCAACCAGACCAACTAGGTGAAGCAAACGTTTAAATAAAGGAACATAATGCACATTATATTTTTCAGATTTCAGAATTCTGAAACAAAAGAAGGTTTTTTTAAACAGGTTTATAAAACCTACTTCTTTGTAGAAGAAGAAGTGCAAACAGGGCTTAAGTGGAGTAGCACGTTCATTCTGTGCAGAGAAAATTGTTCTGCCAAAGGCAAGCTTCCTAAACAGATGATTAAAACACTGCTGTAGATGATTTATTTGTATAATACTCTTCTTTCTGTACCCTATATGCAAATTATTACAAAACTGGGAGCTATTCTATAACTAATCCAAAGCCCACAGTTACAAGGTCACATCAATGTAGTACTGGATGCTTATAGCAAGGTGGGGAGGAAAAAGCCCTCACAGGCCATTATAAAGCAAAAGGCTAAATTTTGCTTTCAAAAAGCCAGTTGCATTGGGTAGGTTTTTTGATTTTCAAAGACAACAATGGCTTTTTAATTATATATCAAACCCCAAATATTATGTCCACTGCTGTTTATCCTCTGTTTTGAGTAGAATCTCTGTGTAGAGATAATGAAGGTGTTAGGAGAGACCTGGAGGTGCTCTTACTTGAGCTCCTTGTTTGGAAGAGAAACCAAAGCTCAGATATCATGAAAAGTTTAGGGGAGGTCACAGCATGGGCTGTGACAAATGGGTGCAAAGAGCAGCCCTGCTCCCTGTCAGGATGGACAACATTCCCATTTGTGTATCCCTGCCTGGGTGCTGCTTCAGGATCCTCCAGTTAGGAAGGTAATGAAATAAATTTACTCTTAGTATTTCAGCCGTGGGTTTGTGGTTGTTCTGGCTGCCTGCAAGTAATCACACATGAACCAAGTGCTAAACTTGAGGAACATCTTTCATGCACAGAACAGTCTGGCTGTTCTGTTTTAGAACAGCTTAAAGGCCAGCTTCAGACCCATTAAAAGAAACTGATTTATGCTCTTCTGATTGCAGTCCAATTCTGCTTCTTCCTCCATTCCCTTTTCCCCACAGCAGCTGAGACTTGGATCAATTGATATCTCCAAACCCAAGTGGACTTTATCAAATCTCTTTCTGTGATCTGTCAGGCACTTCTAATCACATTAGTGATTTTCCATCATACAACATCAGTAATTATATTATTAGACTTGGGTTGAGTTTTTTTCCCCCAATCTGATATAAAACTGCCTCTGCATATTAATACCTTTTCTATCATGAGACTTTAATGAAGCAGAATATCAATGAGATGTGATGGGTGGAAAACTGTTATATATAATATAAAAGATGTTCACATTTGGGTATAGACATGGCATTATTAGAAATTATTTCCTTACAACGAGAAGAAGTCTCTCTCCTTTTTTTCCCTTTCATTTCCCTCGATATGGGACAATTGTAAAACTTTATTTACAATTCATATAGAGAATGATTAAATAGCTTTCATTCTCTGAGTGTTGAACAACTCTGCAAATCACAAAGGCATTCACTTGGTAAGAAGAAATTACAGTGATATTGTCTCATCCTTGGCATCATTTGTTACTTTAAAAAACTTAAGAAAGTATGTCAAATTGTGGCAGAGACTGTAGCTTTATCTAAAATAAACTTATTAAAGAAGACAGTTTTTTTATTAGCAAGTCAGAAACCAAATGATTAAACAGCTCTCTTTCTTTCTGAATACCAAATAGAAATCAATGTACATTATACAGCAGTGGCAGCTGAGACTGCAGAAGATCCAAGGACAGTATAAAGACTGTGATTTACTGAAAATATTTCACCCAGGAAACAGCCCTAAAATTAAGTCTAGTTTGCCCACATAACCATACATTCCCTTGCTCTTTTCAATATGAATTTAGAAAACTTACTTGCATAAACTGTAAAAAGGTGGTAGTCTTGTTACAAATCTGTAACTGTCTAACTAAAAAGCAGGCTATCCTAAGCAGGCTCTCTAGAAAGCTTTTTGAAAGATCATGTATTGCTACTCAATGGCAGGCAATATTAAAACTTTTTTATTGGTGGTCGTGACAATTGCAGCAACAGAAAACATAACTGCAAACCACTGTGTTCCTATAACCTGCTTGCAACAGTCAAGAGAAAACATCATAAAAAGTGTGTGTTGACCAAGTGATTCACCCATAGTGGTTTCCAGCATGTTAGCTTTGTGGAAGTCTTCTTGGATAAAGTGTACAGAGAATCTGGATCTACCCATTCACATAATTAAAGGATGATTTCCATTTAACATTACTGTGAATGCTCCTACAACATATAGTTGCACACCTGACAGCTAAAGTACTTCAATAAAACATGCAGGGGATTTGGTTTCTTTTAGTTTTTGCAGTTTTTTTTGCAAAGATTCCAAATGGGACACAGTAATCAATTTTCCTTAAACATAAATACAAGATTTTTACATAGTTTTCACAAGTTATCCTTGTTCCACTTTTTCATTTGCTGGTAGAACTGGAAAAAACAGATAAATGTGGGGCGGAGTAGCTGAAATTCGAAAAGTAAACAGAATGGCAGAGATACACCATGGAAATAAAAATATTCTGGATGATATATACTAATCACCACAAAATATTCTTTTTTAATCAGCTTATTAGAAATCATATTCATTCTATTACTCTAATTTTATTGATATAATCAGAAATTAGTTACTGTTATTTATTAGGATATGACCTGAACAACAGAAAACAATATCACTCAGAAACCAGTGCTTTCCTGAATGGTTTGGGGAAAAGATTCATATACATCATACAGCTAATATACCTTCCACTACACAGTATCCATGTTTGTGTGCCTAACAGATGTAAATCTTGAGAGGCCCTGGATTAAATAATTGTACCATAGGTGATAATAAGATAGGAAATATTATGCCTGTATACAGACATCAAGACAAGTTCTATACTAACTTATGGCATATAAAATTGCACCAGCTACAGTGGAGGACAGTTATAATATATCAATTTAGTTTATAGATGATGCAAAGCAGAACAAATGTTCGCCAATTCTAAGTGATAGATTTTATTGAGGTAAAATTGCAAATCCAGAAAGTATGCAAACACTCAAGAACATGCATTTGGGCTGCAAGTATTTATAGTGTGCAAAGATAAAAAGCTTGCTAAGTGTGCCCCTCCTACCTTCTCAACTTTTTAAAACAACATATTCACCATTTGGTGTCAGGTGTCCAGGCTGTGTCTGGTCTAGCTTAGGAAAAGAGATGAGGGTTTTTGTTCTAGCTCTGGCTCATGTCCATGCAGATGAACTGCTTTATTACCCAAATCAGAGTAATCACACCTGAGCTGCAGGCTGTAAAATGGCCTTGGGTGGTGGCTGAGCATTTTTTGAGACAGTGCTTCTTGGTCTAAGCCACCTCTGCTAGGAAACATACTTTGATGTTATGGATGATTTGGGGCAGTGTCCCTAGCAGTGAGGATGACACCTTAGAGCTCAGTTTGGTTTGAGTCTACCACAAAAGTGTACCACACACTATAAAAAGTCTGAAAGGGCAAAAGTAAACTTGTTTCCAAACAAGTGAATTTCAGGCAACAGACAGACTTTACAGCTTTGTTTTGCATCCAGGGCTTTAGCTAACTGTTTTCCTCAAAAGTTTAGTGCAATCATTGTTATGTGTCAGAGTTTATGCTACCCTTACAGCACAGGGACAATAAAATTCCTTAACTGGCTATACCAGGTCTTGTCCTCCCATGGCAGCCCACAGTAACTCCCAGTGACCCTGTGGAAACTGCATTTACATCTCACAGTGGGACAAGAGGGTTTTTATATCAAATGATAGCAGAATTCTTAGAATTTTAGGAAATCCACTGTAATTGTCAAAGGCTATCATAATTTATTACAGTAAACAGTAAAATAATTTGAAAAGGTTAGTCCCACTCCTGTGCATTAGAGACATATTATCTCTAATGTTTCTTTTGTTTTTAAGTAAAATTCTATTAATATCCAAGTATTAAAATCATGTTCTGTAGAAAAGCTGTAAATATTAAAAATACACAGTGACTGTGTCCAAAACTTTCAGATAGTTTAATCATAATAAAGAAAAAATTGGATGCATTTCTAATGAAACTTCCAAACAAAAATATGGAACCTTGATCCTTTCGGGTGAATCCTGATATTTGTTCTGCTTTCTAAAAGGGAAAAAAAAGATAATATTTTCCTTGCTTTAATTACTTATATTCCCTGTTTCCATCCTCATGTTTAACGTATGTGGACACAGGTATTATTTTTATGTGTTTTAATCACAGTAAGAACAACATTCAGGAGATGTAGTCACAAACAGGACTGGACAGAAGGACTACTGCAACTAATTCTCAAAAGAAAATGTGTGTAATTGTTGATCTGTCTTGGCTTTGTCCTGTTCAGGATTCAAAAAAGGAAAAGAAACATTTTAATAACATTTGAGTAAATAAGAATAAAACTTGTATGCCTGTAAGGCTCAAGGCAAGAAATAAAATAATACTGTCCAGCTCTTAACATAGCTTATTATTTAAAACACTGCCCTTTTTGTTTGTTGAGTCAACAAAAATTAATATCAATGAACTTGACATCAAGTACAACAATGTAACAAATAACATCATAATCTCAATGCATCCAGGAGCCTATGGAATAAAATTTGTTCTGTCCATGGCTATGGCATTTGCTTTTTTTCTTGGCTCAAAAAGCGATTCATGGGTTATGCACACTGACTTTTTCAGTATTACATTGATCATTTAATACAAATGCTTCTCCTGAAAATTGGGCTGTTTTCCAAACTGTAAATTAATCTTCCAGCTTCACAATTAGAAACATCATGCTGAAGAATGAGGTAGTAGATTTACATTCAGCAGTTGTGTGACTCAGAGATATGATATACACTACCTTTGCCTCCTCAGCAGAAGCTGCAGGCAGTCTCCAAAAAAAATCTTTGTCCACCAGGTTTGTTATCACTCTCCCTGAAACACCTGTAATGCTTCACATAGCAGGAAACTTGCTAACATGGGAAGTAGTTTCCTTCTTTCTGACCTGTTATAAAAACCAATGGAATGCTTATTGATAACATCAAACTGAGAGTCTTGAAGACATATTTACTTTACTCAGGGGATTGTCACACCACAGGCAGAACCTGGTCCAACTTTCTTTTCCACTACAGCAAATAAGTCTTGGCCAGAAACAGCTCTTCTGAAAAAGTTGGCATGTATTCATCTTCAGCCCCATTCAGTTCTGGATCTCACTATAGAAACTGCCACCAAATGTTAATTAGAGAGAGCCTAATTCTGTAGAAGCTGCTGCCTTTGGAACATAGGCAGAACTTGACCAGTGTGTATCACTTGAACAAAAGTGGAAAATGCTCCAAAAGCTGCATGTGAGAACCTATAATAGATGTGTGAGAACTTCCAGCTGTGCCCTCTCCATCTAGGGTGCCTTTGCCATTTTGAGTGGAGACCTGCTGCTCTTTAAAAATAATCTAGCAGCTTCCAGGTTCAACTCAGAATAGGGGAAGGGTGGTAGGAAGAATGATGAAGAGGACAGTCCTACATCCTCTGGGTCAGAGTGGGAATTTCCCAAGTCTAACTGTGAGGGTTGCAGAGATACAGGAAAATGAGGCAGATCTCAGAATAAGTTGCTGGTAGGGAATTTTTTTTCCTATTTCTCCTCACCTGGGAGACCAATATTTCCAGACCCAAGGCTATTAAGTAGAAGCTGAAGGAAACTCTTGCCGAGCTGGGCTGATCTGGGAAAATGCAGCAGAATTGCCTACTTTTCACAACCAGGTATGCTTCTGACATCTGTTTCAAACAAACCACTGCAAATGCTTATGCTGAGGAGAAAACTGCAAACCAAACCAGCTGTCAGCTAATCTGAGCAACCTGACCTAGGTGAAGATGCCCCTGCTCATTGCAGGTGAGTTGGAACTAGGTCACCTTTAAAAGTCCCTTCCAACCCGGAAATATTAATTACTTTAAAAGTATGTGGTAGATGGTTTAAGTACATTGAACTTAGACTGTGACTGCTCACATATTCTCTAGACAGATATTCAGTATGCATTTCCTGATAACTATGTTATTATAGAATCAGAGAACATGCTGAGTTGGAAGAGAGCCAACAGGATCATCGAGTCCAACTCCTGGCCCTATCCATCACCATCTAAGTCTTTGGTCTTTATAAAGTTCTAAAATAAATAACCAACCTTTCTTGAAACTAGGAAAGAGCAAAGAATACATTTACGGTTTAGTCCTTATAGATGGTAGAACATGTAGAATTTCAAAGTATTACAAACATTTTTTAATTAATTCCTCAGAGTTATAAGGAGTGCATAAGTAAAATCAGAACTCCCACTAAATGAGCAATATGCTTCCACTTGGAAAAATAAATACAGTTGCAACTGCTATATAACTTAGAAAAATGCTATGCTAACACTAGGCCCTTGTTCTTTTAATCTCCTTCACCCCAAAACTGAAGGAAATTGAAAGAAATATTTAAGGATTGTAAGCATTATAATATCAACATTATATTCAGCTTATTAAACCTCTTCTTCACTAATGTTTAAGATCCTGCTGAATAGCTCATCACTTGTCTGTACTTAATATACTTTTGGTGCACTTTAACGTAATTCTAGAAAGGATAAATGTAACTCATGAAGGCTTTTGGTGCTTAAGAACAAGTATTAACATAATTGCTCTAAAAATATTTAAAGGAGCTGAAGGTCACTTGCTGACTCTTCATGTCTAAGACTGTACTGCTGTTGCAATATCTAGATAAAAATGTCTGCCAGTGCTGTGAAGTTAGGGATTTATCACAGGACTTTCCTTATCATTCTTTGGTTTTAGAGATTTATAACTCCATTAATCATCCTTTCATATTTATACAGTAAATTTACCATCAGGTAAAATGAGGTTTAATTACTAGATTTCTTTTTCCCATTTGTGGAAGGGACAATTCAGATTATTTTCAGTCTTCAGAAAACTACAGCATTTAAATTAGAGACCAATATACAAACCTTTCCAGCTATCTGACATTCAGAACTCTCTATGGAATACAAAAAACCCCACAATTAAACTGTTATTTTAGTTCTGCACAGTCTTGCATACTTGCTGAGAAGCACTGATGAGCCAATAGATCTCACACACAGAGATTTTTGTTTCATACTAGATAGATTCAGCCTCTATGAAAAGGATGCTGGATTTAGAGGTTTGAAAAGCAGCCACTGCTCCCACTAAGATCATTAGAAGATCTTGGCATTTGGTACTTTGCAAAATCAGGAACTGTAATGTGGGGCTTTTTGAGGCACAAGAACTACAGGGATTCCTGAACAGCACCTTTGAACTAGTTACAATTAACCTTTTCAGGGGCAAATTTTGCTCTCAGTATTTAGTAATTAGATTCTAAATGCTAGTATGCATATAAAAATATATTACAGATCAATGTAAGGGGAAGAATTTCACTCCCTATGCATGATGAATCTTAATTGCATTCTCCTCCAAGACTTAGATCTCCCTATAGGAGAGCTGCAATCACTCATTTAGATTGGAGAAAGGACCACTTGTCTGAATGGGTTTCATAGCAACAAAATCCTGTCAAATCCAGTCAATAATGTTGCCACATACCAGCCTAATGAAATACAATTTTGTATAAACAAAAAGACGCATTTTAAACAGTGTTATATTCAGTTGTAAGGGGACACAGGTCACGATACCTGGCAGTTATTCCTTGCTTTATGTCTTCAAAGTGCTTCAGAAGCAAACTAATTAATCCTCTAAGTAATTAATACTACTTATTTAGTGGATGATAATTATGGTAGCCTAGTGCTTTAAACTAATTAGTTGTAAACGTTTTAATGATATGATATAATGTTTTATATGCAATTGCTATGGTCTGCTGGATTATGATGTGTGTCCTATGATATTTATTCCCAAATGATGCACAGTGAATTTTTATGACCTGTAACAGATGATCAGATGAAAGCACACACGGGTTAAAGGACCAGGTTCACAGCAGGATTCATCTGCTAGGATTGCCATTACAGTAACTGGAAGCCACAGAAAAGAATAAAGCATTTATTCCTCCTTACACCATGCACAGAAACAGCAAGGATTTCAAAATTAGGGGCTTGAGCTCAGTGTGGTAATGTACAGCATACCTGGGCAGCTGTGCAAGGATGCCCAGCAGCCTTGCTCATGCTGTTAATGAATGCTGGACATAAATCAGCTTTAGGACTTAAGGCCATAAATTCATGTGAGCTTGCTTTCTTTTTCTTAAATCCAGGAAGGGAGATTGCCTTGTATTACACCATAAGTAAAGAAAGAGAGACTCAGTCAGCAATAGATATGAAGAGCCATCTGAGACTGAAAACCAGAACATCCTGTGTAGCAAGAGGGAGGGCACTCACGTCCTTGGACAGAGATAAGGGCTACAATCCACTTTGTCAAAGGGGAATCAAGCTGTATCTCCAACATGCAGCAGGAACCCTCCTACCCCTCTGCCTTCCAGGCATGCTTTCAGCAGAGCTTTTCCAATGGATTCCATCAAGTGCTTTCTGTGGCTGAGGTGGGTACTGAGGTGCCTTTTTTGTGGGACCCAGCAAGGCTTAGGGATGAGGAAGACACCGAGCTGCTCAGCACTGCCAAGGCTGAAGAACATCTGAGCGCATGCTGGAGACACTGGCAGCTTTTTGCTTTTGACTTTTGCTCTGACAGTAAACATCTTAGCATCATTTCAACAGCAGTGCTACTTCAACAGCACAAGGAAGCCAAGTATTAGCTTTGAAGTGCGTTTCAACTAAGAAAAGCACTGTGTCAGAAATTGCTTCATAGGGCTCTGTGTTTTGTTCTCCCCCAGCGACTCAAGGGGCTTTAAAAAAAAATTTCAATATGTCATCTCTAGCATACAGTATACCCAAGATCTGAAAGATATCCTGTGTTCATTGTACTTCTTGCACCATTACAAATAATAATTTTGCAGTTCAAGTCTGAAATTTCAATTTTTGATGTAATGAAATTCAGCTCACCTCACAAGAAAATCACTGGTTTAGTACCAACTATAATAAAAAGCTGGATTCCCAATGCAAATCAAATATAAAAAGTCAAAACCCTCAGGGCTACTTTCTTTTTTAAATATACATATATTTTGAGTATCTTCTTCAAACACAGACTTTCACCATTTAACTTACTCCAACATAAAAGAATTGTCATGAAAATAATTTAATACGAAGCCAGAAGTGTTGGCTACTATATAAAGAGTACAAAGGGAATTGATTTACTGAGTCCACAGCTAGGTATGGTAATGCTTCTCTTTCCCAGATTACAGCCTTTTAAGTCTAGAAAAGCCCATTTCAACTGTGTACTCTAACCTCCTGTTTTGCACTAGCTGATGTTCATGCAGTAGTTCCAGCTTCACATTTGGGTGTGGGCAAGATACTTTCTTTCACAAATATATCCAGTCTTGATTTTACTGTTTCCTAGTGATGAAAAAAATATAAAACTCTTTGTAAACTGCTTCCTTTTTAGTTATCCTCAACATTTAAAATATAAACAGAGTAACATAATAACACGTTCAACATTCTCTCTCTTGAATTTCAGCGTTTTGATTTTCCTGGACTTTTCTGCCTGACCAAAAAGCCTTTTCTTAGCAAATTTAATGCTTTAATAAATAGAGTCCTGCATCAATACACCTGTTATTTTGCCAGAGATACCATTGTGAGATGTCTGGCTGTTAATGTAAACAAAACAAAACTGTCATGGTACTACTTTGGTTTCAACCCTAGGAACATCTGGTTTTCCAATATGTATTAAAAAAATCAGGGCTAACCATCCAGAAAGTTGTTTTTCTAGCTACTCTAAAACTCATTTGATTAAGGTTAGGTTTTAAGACGTTCAACTTACATAGATATTTTTATAAGGGAAAGCATGTAATCCCTATTTTAAAATGTGAATATCTATATCTATATCTATATCTATATATATATAGATATGTATGTATAAAGAACCCTGTGCCTATTTAGAATTTGTACCATGAAGATCAATGGGATTTTTACAGACACAGCTCTAGCATAAGCTAATGTGTAAGGAACACATAGGTATTCCCTAAAAACAATAATTTTGGGGGGATTCTTTATTACTTTATTATTTTTCAAGAATGTCCTATTCAATGTTTTTTACCATTTATCAGTATGTCTTCAAATACTGTATGTTACCTGGAGCTATAGCAGTGAACTCTGTAAACCAAACATTTTCAGAGAACAGTTTCAGATCACTCTAGTAGCTTTTAAGAGGCTCTGTAAATTATGGTTCTGGTCACATGATAAATATAAATCTAAGGTAGACAGTGCCATCAGTTGTCTATAGGTAATTTCTTGCTCAAATATGCTGGCATATGCATAGTTTTCTGGAGCAGCCTATGGAAATCTGGATAAGTTCTCTTTGCCCACCTACTTGAAAGAGGGTTCAATTAACTTAGACTAAGTGAAATGCAAGGTAGAATTCCAACGTAATTTCCAGGGGTTTCTGGTACATACTCAGTCAGTAAGAATTTGGACCTTCTTTACCCTTTGGATGTGTTCCATGAAAAAGTATAAAACACATTGTTATGTTGGCAATGTTGAATATTTAGTTCTCCAAAGAGTTGCTGCACCCTGAGAATTTAGCATCCAAAGCATATCTGGAATTCCAGAACCATGCTTCTAAAAAACCTTCTGGACTTTTCAGATTATCCCCTCATTAGAGGAGCTTAGAGAATAGATTGTGCATTTTAAATTTATCTATGAAGAAACTCATCACAGAGAAACTTGTTTTTTCTCCAGATCTTGACTGGCTTTTGAAGAAAGTGGTTATTAATGAGATGACCAAACCAAATGAAAGCAGGTGAAAGAGCTGGTACCCTTCAAGGTGCTCTCACAGCAGAAAAAATCTACTGAATCCAATCCTATTGAATCTAGTTGGATGATAGTAATTTTTTATGCAGTTATTTCTCAAAAAAAAACCACTCAAAAAAACCCACAACCAAACCCAAACCTTTTACTTTATACAGAATAGTGAGTTTTCACACAAGCTTTATTCTTGTTATTTTAGGGCTTCTCTTAGATCAGTTCTGTTGGATGCCCAGATAGCAGTGGAAGCCAAGAGAACATTTTCTCTCTTATCTAGAAAGAAAATTGAGACTGCCTTTCCAAAACAATGCTCTTTATAATAAACAATGTCTTTGATGTCACAAGAGGATTAAAGCTACTGTGTTAATTCCATATAATACATGGGAAAGTTTTTCAGCCAGCAGTTTCTTCTTCAGGCACAATGGAATTTTGTCCTTGAACGTTACTTCCCACACAGGCAATGTTTCTGTCAAATAAACATTTCAAATTTTAACTTGATGGTTCTAAAAGGAGTTTCTTTCTCTTCTTCCATGGGCACACAATGGAGCTTCACCCTCTTGTACTCAAATGCTGGAGCCTCTTGCTTTTCCTACTTATTCTCCCTATTTTTTAGAAACTGTAGGCTTTGCATTCCCATAGAATCATCCTTTCACCCTGACCTGTCTGAGTGTCTTCAAGGCTTTCTGACACTCCCAATACCAATATTAACTCCATATTTCTCTGAAACATTATATATATACATATATGTAGGTCTGGTGACTTAAAAATCTCAGCTTTCATGTCTCCCTCCCATCCTCCTTGTTCTTTATCTCCACCATTCTTTCTCCCACCCCCATACTTACTAGGTTCTAGGTTCTTTACACTTGAACTATAACCTTTCTCCCAGAAAAAGAAAAGTACTTTCAGTTTTTTTCTCCAAGATCCTGATGAAATGCAACTTTTTAAACTTTTTAGCACAGAAGTTCTATCAATAATTCATTAATAAGCCTTATTGCAAGAAGTACCTATCTATTCCTGTGCCTCACCCCAAGACATAAAACAAACCTCGTGGTCACTGTCCACTGGAAAGATTATCTTCTTTTAAGACTAGTTTTCTCTTTCTCCATGATCCATTCTCACCATGTTCTATTGCCATTCTTTATGTAATAAGTTTATAAATGTGAGTCTAATTTTATTAAATATATGAAGTGCAAACGACTTTTTTATTATTACCTCAAAACCCGTCCTGAGAAGTATGATTTTTTTTTCTGAACAAAAGATTACCTGTGTGTCAGGATTATTTGTCCATTTCAAACTTCAAGTTCCTATGATTAATTGAGGTATTAGAGCTCTTAAAAATAAGCATAAAATATTATAATAGAAAGTGCAGAGAAACTATATATATATATATATTCTTGAAATGGAGTTTCTTGAACTTCGTTATCTTTCCAGGAGGAAGAATATCTGAAACACAAGCTGAATTTTGCCAAAAATCATACAATTTTAACAACACCAATAATAGTGCTTTGTTTACATTCCACAAATTAAACTTGCATTATTTTCCTTCCAAGGGAAAATTAAAATTCTTTATGAATCTGAATAAAATATGTTTTAACAATGCAACAACAAATGCTGGTAACAAATTTCAACTTCTCAGCATAACTGTTGTTTTATAATAAATATTATGTCACAGTCACCTCACATCCAACCTACGGAAACTTCATCTGATCCTTAAATTGGTAGAGAAAAATGCAAGAAAAGGAAAAAAAGAGTTCCCAAAATTTTTGACTCGTCTCATTGTGAAAGCTTCCATTGTTGTGGTATGACCTTGCAAGATCAAGGAAGTACTGTGCAGTTGTGGGCTGTAAATGCACAGATTATATATGGGTTCACCCACAGCAATGGATTTCTATGATAATTCTAGTTGCTGCAGTAGAGGTAGTCCATACTTATAACATTCTGTAGTGTGGGTAGTGGAATTTCTTCATTAACTCTATTACTTTTTTATAAGCTTACTCCTTCAGCAATTTAGCTGAGCTGACCACAGCATCATGGTCCTCCACAGGGAATATTGGAATTTGTAAGAAATTAATAGGATAAGCACACACCTTTCAAGTGGGCTATTAAAATGGACAAACTGAAATTAGAACATTTTTCTTACATGCAGACTTTTGTTTCCTAGTCTTGACTGCCTTAATCAGCCTGCTCCTTCCAGTCTTCCAGAATCACACTTACTCAAACTCAGCCTCACTCCAAAAAGTTAGACCAGTAAAACACAATGTATTTTTGTAAACCTGGCTCTGTAGCTGGCTGCTTTTCATCCTCGTTTTCCCATGTGCAGTGCAAATCACTGTCTCTCTTTGCCACCTAGTGGGAAGCCTGATTTTACAATTGTCTTTGAGCTACCTCACTTTAAAAATAATGATTATGGCATTCTACATCAACATAAAACTCGTAAAGGATCTCTGGTGAGCCTTCTGAAAGCACGGTCAGGGTGTGAAGTGTGCCTTGGGTCTCAATTGCAGTGAAAGTTGCACAAAGAAGGGTTTGAGATACTGCATTGCCATTCCAAGGGTAAATGTAGCTTTTGAAATAAATCAGAGATTTTTAAAAAACTCTTACATAACAGGTAATATCAAAGCATGATTCACTTCTGAAAGAACCAAAAATCTTGGCATAATCATTGACATTGTTAGTTATGCTTGCTTGTATGTTCCTCTGTTCTGAAGTTATGTTGGAATATTGTTGGGTCTGTCCTTCCTCAAATTATATATGCATGTAAAATTTATACAGATGAAGGTGAGAAAGACTGTTGGAATTAAATTAAAATTTCTAGCATTATTAGGGAAATCATGATGTTGCTGATCTATGACTTTAAAGAAAACAAAACCTAACTCAGGTCTTTCCATGTATCTGTTGATTCAAGTCTTTTGCTTTCCATCTGAGCCAACATAAGATATCAAACCCTGGCAGTTGTCATCAGTGTTACAAGGATGCAAGCAGTAAGAACTCCAGTCCTGGGCAGTTGTATCTCCTGTTCATGCTTTGCTGAGGCACCAGTTACTTAAGCCAACAGCCATTTTTATTTTTCCCATGACTGGAATTAAAATGTTTGCATATGGCCCAACATCAACTGAACCATCTGAACCTATGCTATCAGTACTTCAGAGTATTTTTTCCTTGGTTTAAAAAATATTTCATATACATTTGATCTTTAAGACATGTTACCAATATATTGCAGTGCTAAAAGCACAGGTTGCTAACAGCAGAGCATTCTCTGCTTCTGGATGGGCTGAACACACAACACAAGCTAAGGTAAGGACACAGATTTGAGCCACGTGACTGCAGAGGTCGACCTGGCAGCTTGGCTCCGTTGGCCTCAATTGTCCCAAGATGTATCCGTGTGGTCTTGGCCAGAACAGAGGCACAAATGCAGTGTAACAACACAGTGTTGGCTCCTTGGGGGTTATATATTCAAAATCGTGAGGATCAAAGGATCATGAGACCTTTTAGGCATCAGAGTATGTAACTCCTAGAAGAGACTTACTTCAGGGATTGAAAAAATTGCTAAACGTGAATTTGTGTTTTTATTTCCAACCAGTACTCGAACCTGTAGTATATCAATAAACCACAACTTTAAAGATTTACAGAAGCATTCCAGTGTATATAATAAATAAAATCCAGGTTTGTGAAAAATTCACAGACACAACCAAATAAAAGCAAGCACTTACTGTTTAGTGGTATTCCACTAAAGGAGCCTCAGTTAAATGAGTTTTATATATCTTTCTCCCATTCCAAATGGATGCCATCCTCATAGCTATTTGTTACCAGTCTTCTCAAATCAAGTCAACATTCAAGTCATATTCTATGAGATGTACTCAAATGTTCTGTGCTACTGCTTGCACTATCAAAGGTAAACAGGATGACACAGCTCTCTCATCTGCAAGCTAACATGAAGCACCATGACATTTTTCAGGCTGTTACACAGAAGGAAGATTACCCATGTCCTCATGTCCCCCTCCTACAGAACAGATTTATTTAAACATAATTATCTTCTCCAAATTTCCATCTTGACTTCATGTCATTCTGATGCTGCATTTTCTCTAGAAGAGAGAATCAAGTAGTTATTCTTAATTCTTAAAATTTAATAGACTTGGAAATGGTGATTCATTACTTTGTCAGCTCCATATCAGCCCTTCAGTTTGGTACTTTTCCAGTATTCCAGTGAAGTTAAGGACAAGGGAAATCAAAGAGAGCCCTTAATCACGTTCTAGAATAACACTTATGCTCAGCTTGGCATTCATTGAAATATTACTGGCATGCATTCATTACCCGAAGATGCAACTTGAAAGTGGAAACAGGTCAAGGAAGACCCACACAAAGGACTGCTTTGATGAAAAGAGAGAAAATGCATTTGATTCATCTTTCATTTCCCCAATATCAATTCAAGCCCATTACACAAGGGTAAGTGATTAGGAGAGAGAAAAAAAACCTCAACCTAACAGCCTTTTGGATATTTTCCATCCATTGAAGACTGTTTTGAAAGCACTTTGACATTTGTAATAATTTCTCCTTTGCTAGCTTGTTTCCATTTCTTAGGCCATATTTGGATCCATATTTGGATTACACACACCATACAATGCAATAATAAATGTGATTTTTAGAAATGCTAAGCAAATAGTTTTCTTGATCTCTGCAGTATTGAATTGTACCATTATCATGAGTTGTGGTATCTTCTAGTTCCATTGGGAATATTCTGAACAAGCACATAAACTAAGTATGCAGTTATTATGATTTGTGGGGCACTCATCCAAATTGCAGCAGCTCAGGCATGGCAGTTAAACATGATGCACGCTGCCAGGAAGGCTAGCCTGGCAAAGCATGAAAAGGTGAGGCAAAACAGGCTTAATCCTACATCTGCACAATGAGGGCTCCTGTTACAGCTGCTGCTGCCAGCAATGCAAACACAAGCTACGAAACTCCCTGAAGTCATCTTCTTTTCCTCCTTCCTTTTTTTCCCATGTTTCCTCAGTCAAGCAGACTAACTTTTTATGTACGTGAATTTTATACTTGAATAATTAATTTCTCCATACCAATCACAGTTCCTATGTATTTTTTTACTTTTTAATGGCAATTTCTGTATCACACATGTTAATTTAGTATGCAACTCCCAGATTCTTGAGTTTATCATATTATTCCCCACCAAGAGAGATCACGGTTTAAACGACAGCTTTTAGTTTAGTTATCAAAGTTCAGTTTAGTTATTCAAAAGACTGGAGTGAAAGTCACTGCAATCCATTGAAACTAAAGCAATAAAAGAACACTTCCAAAATACAAGCTTTATACATTTAAGTGTCCTACAGTTATCTGACATGTAACATGGAATTGAGAAACAGTTAAACTGACCTTGAAAAGCACTTATGTAAGAACTAGGAACAGTCAATACAAAGCAGTAGGATAAAAAAATTTGGAATTGCTTGAATTGACTTGAAGCATGGGAACCCTAAGTATTTCAGCATTGGAAGTAGAAGGCAGTGAGCTGTTTGTGAAAAAAATATGGATGGGAAATTTACCCTTAAAGGGAAATGCAAAAGTTAGAGCACGAGTAGAATGAAGCACTAAAACTAAATACTCTTGGCATTGTGAGACTCTTTAGAAGAAAATCCAAAGATTGCAAGATCAGGTTTAAGAAGATATTGGAATAAGATCAGATCTGATGTGAGAAGGTGAAACTCCCACAAGGAATAGTTCTCTGGTATAACATGAGGTACTTCCGCTGAATCCAGACCAGTAAGACGTAGGCAGAATGTCAGGACGTACAGGACTTTAATGGTACAAATATTACCAGTATGTGTCTATATGAAGACTGCTATTTTCTCCATTTTACCCACGATTCATCAGCATTTTATGAGAAATTCTTGGCTCTGACTGTGTAATTCACATAACTTATGCACAGGTTTCCATTCTCTGAGCAGAATTTAAAAAAAATGTTTTCTGTTGGAAAAAACAGCTTTGAGCATGCTTTTGATGTGCTCTGTCTAACTGCAAAACTGCTTCCATGATTATTGATTCCACTGGGCTCAATGAAAGCAATGTAACAAAAGCGACACACACACACACAGAGTGTTTTCTGTTTTCTGTTTTTCACATTCAGACCTTTTCCCTGTTATAAATCCTGCAAGATCTGGACATGAAATAGGTGGTCCAGGGAAGCACAAGCATTATCCTTTCTTTCATTTGCTCAGATTCAATCTGGCCTGCTTCTGTTCACATCATTCCTTCACAGTTGCAGCCACATGGCTGTAAGCCTCCAAAGTTTACAAATGCTCGAAGGACAAAATTGGCTTCTGTTGCTTCTTTATCGTTATTTGGTAACAATTTGGGCAATAATCTTTGAAATATTAAACATCAGTTACTCTTTTTCTTACTGAGAAGTACAAGGAAGAGAAGGAAATAGGGATTTCTAGTACTCAGTAAGGCAGCAGAACTGCCATGGAGACCAGACGTAGAAAAGTATTTCTTTACTTTGAAGCTACTATCTCTATGAAGGATGAGAGAGCCACCATAAATAAAGGTAACATCAGGGCTACCCAAAAGGATCAGAACATTCTATCAACTTCAGCATTTTATATCTTATCTTTGTGTTCATACTTCCTTTCCTTGATAGGAGCACATTGCCAAAAGTAATTAGATTTTTATCTACCACTAGCTCCATAGAATACTCTTATTTAATTTAACAGAGCCTATGGTCACCAAAGATATACAGAGCTCTCTTGGTCTTGTTCTGCATTTTCCTCAGCTTGATACATTGTTAATATATCAATGAAGGCATTTAATGGAGAATACAATTAAAAGAAAAAATAATAATTAGAGGTTTCATTGCTGATTGTTTCCAAGCCCTGTTGTCACTTTATTTAAACTTTATTCTGCTTTAGGTAAAGAATATCTGGTACTGAACTATTTGTGAATATTGGTATAAAGTAACACCAAAGAAACAGTTTAGATTTTCTTTCAATATAAATTTCCCTCCACTTTAAATAATAGAAATACTACACATTGGCACAATGTGTCTTTATTTGGAGCACACTGAGAGTCTCACAGCAATAAAAGACATTATATATTTTCTCTTGGGAAATAGAATGCATGAAGCTGATAATGTAGTACCATATACTGAACCCAGAAATAAATCCCAATACAAGATCTCAATTAAAGTGTTATATATTTTACATGTCCCTACACAGAATAATACAAAATTTTATACTCTAATTTAAATAATAATTAATATAGAGAAAGAAAACCCCTTTTTTGCAACATCTTTTCTATTAATTAAATAGTACTATAGAAGTCCAAAATTTAAAAATCTGAGACTATGCTCTTACATTTCTCTGTATTAAGAATTATATCTTGAGGCAGGCAATAAAAATTCTAGAATTTTTACCCAAAAAATACCATGTGACAATTTGGACTCTGGAAGTGTTCCACTGAAATACTGTGGATTGCAGACTTAACTATTCTGATGTTTTCATAGATTATTGAAATAGAAATACATTCAAATCCAGATCTGTCAATTTAAAACAGCCTGAATGAAGCTCAAGATACAATAATTATGACTAGAATTACTTAATGAAAAAATATTTAAAATTTGGGATCTATATAGACAATGTTTAGTTATTGATCAAAAAAAGTAAAACACTGCCAAGAGAACCAATATTTATAGTGAGATCACGTCTTTGGGTCAATTAGCACTATAGATTTTCAGCTGAAAAGATTTTCCTATCTGATTTGTAATTTTGTCACACATTTAATCTGGACTAGTCTTCCATTCACCACATTGAAGATTTCAAACCCATTAATCATATTTCATCTTAGCCCTAGTGTACTCATCTTATACCTCTACACAATGTTCTTCAGCATTAACACAAGGTAATTCTTTAATTAACCTACCCATTTTACCAGATTATTTTATGCAATTTTTTCCCCTTTCAGTTCTAATTCATATACTAATTTAACTGTAGTGGAAAAGAGCAAGTCAAATTTCTCAGTAGACTCCTGTTTCATTTTTAAGATTGGCTACATTTTAACTCATTGTCACACATAGTTCCCTGAAATCTCTTATTTTTTTATTCCTTATTTTCCCCCTTTTAATTACTTACATTGTTTCTACCTAATATGCCCATTTTTATTCCCTAAAATTCTGGCTACTCTGAGCCACAATTCAGCTTTATAAATCTGCCATGACTGTGCTAAATGCAACACAGGAAAACTGAGGCTTGTGATTTCTTTCTACTTTCCTGAGTGGGATTGCTTGCAAATACTAGTCATGTGCTTTTTTTAATATATAGATAGATATAGATATAGATATAGATATTANTATAGATATAGATATAGATATAGATATAGATATAGATATAGATATAGATATAGATATAGATATAGATGGATATAGATATAGATATAGACAGCACTACATTTTTTTTCATTGATTGGTTGGTACAGTGCATTGACATACCATAAACATCTATTCAAAATATCCCTGGTGTAAACAATCCTTTGCTGATTCAGAAGGCTCCAGATTTACTCTGAGGTGAAGGATGCATTAAAATAGATTCATAATTCATTTAAATTATGGTGATTTGGTAAATTATAGTAAATATGTGATGCAAAGACTTATTATTAACAATAAAAAATACAGAATATTTTGGGCTACTCATGCTTTCTGAAGACAGAAAGGTGCTGCTCAGCATTACAGTATTTTGTTCATCAAAATTCTTTTTTTTAGGCAGCATTTCTGTCTCAAGGTTTTTAGACCCAAATCTTCAAATTGCTTCCCTCATGCCTTGGGTACAATCCGAAGTGCTTTTGCAGGACTGTTTAGCAACAATTGACACCAAGAGCTTCACTTGAAGACAATGAAAACTACCAGTGTACAGTACTTACTAAAAACCTTGGTCCCTAGAATTGAATACTCACATCTCCAAATATGACCTGATAAAGAACTATATGTCAAAAAATATAAACATAAAATATATAAAATATGTAAATAGATTATAGAATAGAAAATAAACTACCAATTAGTCTGATGAAAACGATACCTGTTTTTAAATATTTTGCCATTCTAATCAGCTTATGTTCCCCCAGATAATAACCTTATACAAAAGAGACCTTGGGCACCAAAATAAAAGCCTGCACTACTAAACCTAGAGACAGTAGTTTTTTCTGCCCTAGCTGTACACTATCTGCATATATATTCTTTCCTTTGGTGAGAAACATGTAATACAGAGGGCACCTCTGCATTAGCATTTTAGTCTGCATCAGGGAGTACATTTTATGTCAACCTGTTAAACATTCCCATTTACTGCACTTTCCTTCTCACAGCAGTGTGGTTGTGGACTGCATGAACTGGTTCTTCTTCAAGTAGAAATAAATCCAGAGGTGTACCCCAAGGAGGACACCTAGCAACACCAAAGCACCTGCATGCATTCCTCCCACAGGAGCCAGAACCAGACTGCGAGGAACTAAAAGCTCCTGAAATCTATACAGCATGGACATTAGCTCCTCCATTCCACAGGGCTGCTGCTGCCTGCAGTCTGAGATGTAGCCACAATAAGCAAGTGGCTGTTCTTCCTAACTCCAAAAATGAGTTAAGCCTAGAAGTCTCTTTTTCAGTACCCAGCAACAGAAAACATGCAAAAATTTTGTCTTAAATAACTTTTTATGCAGTGGTGCATCAGCCCTTTACATATGGTTGATTTCTAGCACAAATAATGACCTTTCTGGAGCAAGGTATTCAACTCCAACTGTGAAATACTCTCCAAGTGGAGAGCTTCCCTGCACCTCAGTGTTGTACCCCTTTCTCTGCCCAGGACTGCAGTGGCTCTGAAACATGTGTGCCTGCTTTAGCCATAATCTGCAGATGGATTGGATTATAATCCTGAGAAAATTTTAGGATTCCCACTTAAAGAAATGCATATTGTTTAGCTATGCCTGTTGTTCATAATATGGAGGGGAAATGTTTGGGGTTTTTTTCTTTTGACAGGCAGGATTAATTTTAAACTGTGGAAATTTTTATGAGGCTGGCTGATTTCTCAGCATCTGTTTTCTGTGCATCATTCATTCTTAATGGCTTTCTCCCCATATTTACTTTTCAGGCTGATTTCTCTATTACATACATTCTCCCCTGCTTCAAATCTACTGGCAAGCAGAAGGGGATATTTACAGAAATTTTAAACTTTATGGAGTCAGATTAGCCTTTCACTTACACAGTTGAATTCTCTATAAATCTCTCCTAGAAAAACTACATCATTTTCCACCATCCCATCCTATCTCTGCACTATCAAACCACCAAGTGCTTCAAATGTAGTGGAGAAGTTAATTAGACTGGAAATTTAAACCAGTAATATATTCAGGAATTCAATCAAGAAATTATATAAGCATGTATGTACCGTGCATACAGCAGCTGAAGTCATAGCAAAAGGAACACAGTCACATCTTGCCCTTCTGACTCAAATTCAGACTTGTAAACCTGCAAAAGAACAAGTGTAGGGATAATTATAAATTAGGAGAGTAGTTTCTCCTGCTGAAGAACAGGCAGTAGTGCATAAATAGAAAAAATTATAATGGCATTACGTATATGCCTATAATTGAAGGGAAGGATATATTACTAGAAAACTTTCAGTCACTACTGAATTTCCTTAATGTTGTGAAATTCAGATATGTACTCTTTGACAAGGGTGAATTCTAGGAACATTTTTAGAAAGCTGGAATTGCAAATAACCACTGCTTATTTTCTATAAGGATTTTTATTCCAACAAACCTTTGAAATTATTGGTACTATTGCCAGATTTTATGCCCATCCCAGGTTGTTTACAGCTGAAACTTGAGCTTTTTCCACGAGTAATAACTCTATTTCTAGAAAAACTATTTAAAAAACAGAATATTTTACGTGACAGGAACATCATATACTATAAAGTTGTTCTCTTTGCCCTTGACCACTGACTTTCAGCCACCTAGAGCTAAGTTTAGCTTTTATCTCTCTTCTGCTTTTGTTCTGTATAGTTCGATATATTAATTTTCTTATACAGAAATTTAACAAAGCAAGACTTGTGTATATTTGGCAGACTAAATTCAATGCTTTAGTTTCTAAATACTTTTCAGTTAAGTCTGTCTTTTAAATAAGTGTTTCAAAGTGTTCAGGTTTACATGATGTGCATGAAGAAAACTGACACATTCACTAGAGAGTAGGAAGCAGATAAAGAATCTGCTCTTCTCATGGGAGGGAGAAAAAAAAGAGAGAAAAAAATTACTCAATTAAAATGAAGAAAGCGACAAGATTTTACTCTATGAAATAAAGAGACCGTTGCCATGGTACCAGCAAAATTTCTCCTTCCTTTTTATGCACGCTCACGAATCCTTTTTGATGGAATAAACTTATAAATGTGTAAGGAAAAACATTTTCTATTATACTTCCTCACAATATTTTAAATAAATATTTGCATTATATTTAGATGAAATCAGACAGGTGATCATCTCTTGCAGATCTTTTCCAAAGCAAAGCAACAAACACTGTATTGGCACTGAAATGTATATCCTCCAAAGACACTCAAGGCACACAGAAAGAAGGGTATATCACAGAATCACAGAACAAGCTGAGTTGGAAGGCACCCTCCAGGACTGAGTGCAACTCCTGGCCCTGCACAGGATATTCCCAAAAATCACACCATGTGTCTGAGAGCACTGTCCAAATGCTTTTTGAGCTCTGCCAGGCTTGCTGCTGTGACCACTGCCCTGGGGAGCTGTTCCAGTGCCCAGCCACCCTCTGGGTGAAGAGCCTTTTCCTGATATCCAACCTAACCTCCCCTGACACAACTTCAGGCCATTCCCTCAGGTGCTGTCACTGCCACACAGAGCAGAGATCAGTGCCTGTCCCTCCTCTTCCCCTCAGGAGGAAGTTGTGGACTGTGATGAGGTCTGACCTCAGTCTCCTCTTCTCCAGGCTGAGCAGACCCAGTGCCCTCAGCTGCTCCTCACACTTCCCCTCCAGACCCTTCACCATCCTCCTGCCTCCTTTGGATGCTCTCTGACAGCTCAATGTCTTTTTTTATGCTGTGGTGCCCAAAACTGCCCCAGCGCTCGAGGTGAGGCCGCTCCAGCCCAGAGCAGAGCAGCACAATCCCCTCCCATGCCCGGCTGGTGATGCTGTGCCTGATGCACCCCAGGACAGGGCTGGCCCTCCTGGCTGCAGGACACTGCTGATTCACATTCAGCTTTCCATTTACCAGGACCCCCAGCTCCCTTCCTGTGGCATTGTTTTGCAGTGTCTCATTCCCCATTCTGTCTGCACATCCAGGGCTGCCCCATCCCAGATGCAGAATCTCTCACTTTCCCTTGTTGAACTCCATGTCATTAGTGATTGCCCAGTCCTCTGATTTGTCCAGATCTCTCTGCAGGGCCTCCCTGCAGGCTCCTTCCAGTTTTGTATCATTGCAAACTGGCTTAATATTCCTTTGAGTCCTGCATCCAAGTCATTAATGAAGATGTTGAAGAGCACAGGGCCTAAGATGGGGTCTCACAGAACTCCATTAGTGAAAGTCTGATGCCACCCCATTCACTGTCACCCTTTGCACCCAACCTGTGAGCCAGCTGCTCACCCACCACATGATGTGTTTATCCAGCTGTGTGCTGCACATTTTGTCCAGAAGCTCACTCAGTATCGAAAGCTTTACTGAAATCCAAAAAGATTACATCAACTGGTTTTCCTTGATTAACCAAGTGAGTTACCTTGTAATAAAAGGAAATTAGTTCTGATAAGCAGGACTTTCATCTCATGAAGCTATGCTGACTGTGACCAATCACACCCTTGCCTTTCAGGTGTTTTTCAATACCTTCCAGAATAATCTTTTCCATAACCTTACCAGTGACTGGAGTGAGACTGCCAGGCCTATAGCTTCCAGGGTCCTCCTTTTTGCCTTTCTTGAAAATCAGAACAATTTTCACCAGTTTCCAGTCAACAGGGACCTTTCTGGATTCCCAAGACTGCTCAAAAATCATTTAGACAGGTTTTGCGATGACATCAGCTAGCTTCTTGAGGGATTCTTGGATGAATCCTATCAGGCCCATAGACTTGTAGGGAACCAGCTGCAGCAGAAGATCCTGCATAATTTCAGAGTCAACTGGGAGTTGATCATCCACAAAGTCATGGTCCTCCAGCTCAGGTCACTGAGATCTCCTTGGTCCGTCATCGCTGCTGAAGATGAAAAGGTACTGCTCCATTTTCACTGCACTTTAAATAGCTAGGTGTCTGTTTAGTGCACAAAGATTTCACACCAGTCACACACAGATTTCCTTAATGTCAGTACAAACACTGATTTTACATAACATTATACCACCTTACACCCACAACTGGTCCTTGCAGAGTAAATTTAATGATAGGCATTTTGAAGACAAGCGGGATCACCTACAAGCACTCCAATAATATGTTCTTGGATAACAGAAAATGTTGCAGTCACGTAGATAAATTATAAAAGAAAGGCCTCAGAAAATCTGGCCCTGCCCTCTGCTAAATTAATAGGTAGCTTGTCACTTCTTCTATGTGCAGCTAAGTGGCTTGCTTGTTCCCATGTGAAAACAATCTTAAGCATAAAAACAATTAGCACAACAAGCTATTCTGGTAAGAGAACCATTTGCACCTGCAATAAACAAGAAATCTGTCTCATGGGAAACAGTGAACAAAATATGTAAACTAACCAAGGTTAGAGAAATTTGTTAAACAGGTAAAATATCTTTTACTAACCAATGGAGTAATTGGCAAGAAAACTATTAACCAATTAGAGTTGCACACAAGGTCTGCAAAAACTGTACAAAATCAGTTGTGTGAATAAAGAATTGGCTTTTCCTGCATGAAGAACATGGAGTCTCGGATGATTTATCACAAGAACATACACTGTCCCTTATGCTAATTTGGAGATAATGAAGAAATGTATGGTCTCAAATAGATCATGGATTCACTGAAGACCACAAATTCCAAAAAAATCACCAATCTTTGAAAAACATCTTACAATAGCTTTTTCAAGTTTATAAACTCATTTAAAAATGTGAGTAAATGTAATTTCACTAATGCCACACAAACAAG
The DNA here is from genome assembly GCA_013397075.1 of Rhabdornis inornatus. Taxonomy (NCBI): domain Eukaryota; kingdom Metazoa; phylum Chordata; class Aves; order Passeriformes; family Rhabdornithidae; genus Rhabdornis; species Rhabdornis inornatus. The sequence goes on from VWZS01002401.1 coordinate 80,225, forward strand.
TAATATAATTTCCCAGTTCCCAAAGGAAAGTTCCTTCTTCTCAACACATGTTCTCACAGCTGGAGCTTTACAGAGCTGATTCAAGGTGGGTTGATTATCCAGTACGACCTGAAAATCTTTTCCAGAGTCAATACTGTCTTGAGCACAGTCCCTCAAGTCTGACAAGGAGACCTACATTTTCTCCATTCTTCAATGCATAGCATTGCATTTGGTTATGCTGAAGTTGAAGCTGGACATATTTGAATAGGAAAGCAAGCTGTGGAGATCATGCATGTGGACACTGACTCCTGGGGAACAATTTGAAATTTTACATTCCCTCTTCAGAATCCATAGCCTTTTTATGTAGAGAGACTTTACCTTCCAATGCTCTCTACTACACACTGTCCCCACCAGCATGACACTCTTAGAAATAAGTAATGAGAGGGAAGACAGAATGCAACTTCATTAGTCATATTGGACACAATGATCTTAGAGATCTTCCCAACCATAATGATTCTATGATTCTTCTGTCAGTTATCAATCCATGCCCTAGAATTTCATCCTCCAAGTGCTAAAGCCACACACTTGGGATAGATGAACTGTGCTGCACACAGATCTAAAACACACATTGACTGCAGCTCCCTATTGCTCCTCCCATCTTCCTTTCAGCAAACCAGCAACAGTGAAACAGATGCAAGTACTGTGCTTTGCTGCTTTCTTTCTAACATGCTGCATGCTACAGGCTGACAGGAAACATTATAAACAGAACAGAGCTTCTTTCTCATTACAGTGATTTTAATGAGAATGGTAAATGGGCTCAAATGAAAGTATACAGGCTCCAGTAATAAGACACCATCTCTTACCGTGCTGTATCTAACCCAACTCTGAGATGCCATTCCCTTCCCTGAATGCAATTTAAAGGATCAATCTGAGTATATGTTCTATATGCTGTGATTTCTCCAGCATAAGAAAACTGCCCTCACTTGATCTTCATTATGGCTGTACTTCCAGGTATTTCTTCCCCCCAAAATGATAAAACAGCTATCTACAGATTAACACATACATTGTTTTGTGCATGCACAAGACACTTGTCTCTTAGTTGTTGTTTACTCCTAAAAAATCAGAGGTCTTCTGTTATGATTTGTACTGAGACGAACAATGTAATTAAACAACACCCAGGAGAGAGAGGAATACAAAATGCCTGACATACAAACTTGTATAGTTTTCAGACTTTTTTTAAGACTGCCACATTTTAAGAAGGGTGCCAAAGACTACTTCAGAAGGAGTGTGACAATCATCAACATAAAGGTTAAAAGTGCAAAATAGATAAATAATCCTGAGACTTTATAATGAAAATAAATCTACCAGAAAGAGAGAACTCAAACTTCACTAGTTACTCTATCAACACGGAGAAGTCATATGTCAAGGTGCAAGAAAAGCAGGCTAAAACTTCAGTGATTACAGGCTAAAGACTAGGATTTTTGCCACAATTAAATTAAAAGCTATTGTTCCCTGTCATCACTCCAAGAAATTGTCTGCATTGCTTTATGTTTTCCTTGGTCCTAGAAAAAAAAGGAACAGATCTGCAAGACTATGTTGTCCCCTTCTAACAACTAGAGCATTCATATATCCTGGTTTGACACTGGCCTGATGTCGGACACCCACGAGAGTCGCTCACTCACCCTCTCCTGCCACAGCTGGGTAGAGGAAAGGAAAAATAATTAACAAAGGGTTAATGAGTGAGATAAGGACTGAGAGAAATACTTCAAGGGAAAAACAGGATCAACTTAAGGTTGCAAAGTGAATTTATTACTAACAGAACCAGAAGATAATGAGAAGTAAAATAAGCCCTTAAAACACCTCTTCCCCACCAGCCCCTCCCTCCTTCCTGCCCAAGGCGCAGGGAGACAGAGCATGGGGGTTTTTGGGTCAGTTCATCACTGACATTTTCTTCCACTGCTCTGGGAGTGGAGTCCTTCCCCAGTGAGACTGTGGGGTCCCTCCCATGAGAGAGAGTTCTCCATGAACTTCTCCAGCGTGGTTCCACTATCACAAGCAGCAGCCCTTCTGCACCTGCTGCAACGTGAATTCCACCCATGGGCACACAGTCCTCCCAAAAACTGCTGCAATGTGGGTCTCTCCTTCCATGGGGTGCAGTCCTCCAAGGACAGGCTGCTCCAGCCTGGAAGCAGGGCCCCCTCTCTCCACCAGGTCTCCCACTGGATCACATCCTCCTGCAGGCATCCACCTGCTCCAGCATGGGCACCTTCTCCATGGGCTGTGGGTGGATCTCTGCACCCTCTGTGGATCCCCATGGGCTGTTGGTCAATCTCTGCATCCTCCATGGATCCCCATGGGCTGTGGGTTGATCTCTGCACCCCCTGTGGATCCCCATGGGTGCAGGCACAGCTGCTTCCCCATGATCATCACCATGGCCTGCAGAGGAATCTCGGCTCTGGCACCTGGAGCACCTCCTGCCCCTCCTTCTCCACTGGCCTTGGTGTTGTCGTATTGTTTCCCTCACACATTCTCACATCCTCCTCCTCCTCCTCTTCTCTAACTAGAAGAAAAGCTGTGTCTCTTTGTTTTGATCTTCTTCATTCTGTCATCACAGAGGTGTTACCAGCCTCTCTCATTGTCCCAGCCTTGGCCAGCAGCATGTCCATCATCAGAGCCATCAGGAATTGGCTCTGCTGGACATGGTGGAAGCTTCCAGCAGCTCTGTGCCCCCCCTGCTGACAGAAACTCAGGCCATGCAAAACTAATCCATGGTACAACTCCGTGAATTCTTGAGATTATCAACTGTGGTCATATATCTAATGTTTTTACTTATAGTTACTTGTGCAAGTGTTTATCCAAGAGTATTTAAAGAATCCTAACCCTGAGATTAGCTCATTTTGTTAGATCACAGGGCCAGTAACACCAAAGTTGTGTGTTTGATCAAAATCACAGAATACATATTCTTTTCATGCCTTTTTTGGGGAGACTGGTTAATTATTTTTTCTGAAGGAGGTGGTATAGGGAACTGTGCTCCCAGAAAACTGTTCCACTGAGGGTTTTGGATAATATCCTTGTATTCCTGGCAAATGACAGAAACTGTTGCAAAAGTAAACAGCATTACAGATTTAAGAGAGGTGTTTTGGGGGGGAAAAATATTCTGCTTTTACAGTTTTACTGTCTTAAAGTTAAAAGAGCCATAAATTCATAATTACTTATAAACATGGTTCATTTGCCAATTTTTCATATTTTTCTTTAATTAGTATTGTAGAGTGCATAGTGAGGAGGGTCACTTTATGTAGTTATTCACTTACTTACTTGAGCTCAGATCTGATTCTCTAGCCTGCTTTTGCAATAATTGCAGCTGACTCGAAGCTGCTCCTGATGAAGTTCACAGAGAGGATACTGCCTATCCAGGATCCAGTCAGGTTTTTTCATGAATCAAAGTCCTTGCGAATTGAATGCTTCCTATTCCCTAACTATATCTCTGAATGCTGCATTAGGAAGTATTTTTTTGACAACATTAAACACTTGTCCTTTTGAAGTGTACTGAAAACATTATATTTAACCTTGTATTTTTACAGAACCTAGAATCCATTTAATAGAAATGGAAAGAGAGAATAATTTTCCTGTTTCTCATTCTATTCCTCTCTCTTCTTCATGTTGTGTGAGGGGGTTATATAACTATATCTTTACCTATGTCAGTCAGCAACTGGTTTTTGTCACTGAAACACTCTCTATTGGTTTCCTTCCTCTTCTCCAGATTTCTTCAGTGGAAATAAAAGAATAAAAGGTCAAAGCTTAATATAAAGCAGTGCTTACATTTAGCCATTGTGCAGCCCAACTAGAGCATATTTATAGAGCAAAACAATCCTTGCTGGAAAACAGACATCCACACTATACAAGTTTCAAAGTTTTATTTCAGAGAAACTCTAAGTGAATGCCCGCTAGTGACAACAGTACAGTAGATGCAAAGCTTAGATATGTTTACCACTTTAATTTCATCAGAAAGGGAACCAGTCTGTATTCAGAGATTACCCTGTGACACAAAACACAGCGTGATATAATGAGAGCTTATTGGTGAATTTGCTTTAAAAACAGACCCCTGAGTTAAGTTTTCTTGTGTACATACCCAAAGCTACGAAATCCAAAGTAATTCAAATCCCAAAATTACAATTTGCATACATCCAACTTTATCAAAACCCCAACATTTTGGGGATGATGGACTTCAGTTATTGAAAAATAACATAAGCCATTTATCTGGAAGACAAGACACCTGGGTACATTATATCCTACTGCCACACGTAGCACATAATGACTGGCTAATGCAGTAACAAGGAAAAGCAACTTGATACTTTCCACAGAAGATGAAAACTACTGTGAGGCCATAAAATCAAGCTTCAGAGGACCAAAGCATATGTAGACTAATAGACACTAGTTAGGAAGTTAGAAACTTAAGAAGAAAATCAAAAGGCTTATTGTTTTTTTTTTTCCTATGACTGTTTGTGTATTTTAAATTGTCCAGTCACTGGCTAAAGAAAAAACCATGCTGTGAGTTAGCTTCAAATAGAAGTAAAGCATACCGTTCTCCATCTGACAGAAAGTAGTCAATTTTGTGTAAGTTTTGACCCGAAGGACACTTATTCCTGCTTGGGAATTTAGAAGAACTGGGGAACGCCTGCACCTTGCTTTTGGACCACAGAAGGGCAAGGCAGGTGTTCCAGGCACACACCTCTCTCTTTGCTTTTGCATACTTGTTAGTGCAAAAGGTTCAAAATCCTACTTCTGAAAGTAGGTGTTGCTGGGGCTTTAGGGGTACTGGGAAATGTTCCCTGGCCCTGGGCATCTAAACTCCACCTGTGTCCTACAGACAAAAAAAGAGATATTGTTGGCTTCTTTCCTCTGATCTTTTCATGTTTGCTTAATTCAACAACTTGCTCTGCTCAGTAGGGAAATAGAGATGGAGTCATTATTACCACTACTACTAAAGCATCATCCTTTACGTTCCTCTCTCCTCCCTGTTTTTCTTACTTACATTGAGAAGCCACCAGTTTCTCATATTCTTTGCTTTCAGCTTTCATTACAGCACAAAGGCTCTGTGGATCATAAGAAGGTTTATTATGTGTGTCTCATTCTGAGTCCTAACAGAGAAAAGTAAACTGCAGAGAAGCTAGCAAACAAGAGAGGCCTTGACATTAGCTTTCATTTTAAAAGAACAAACTCTTCTGTTAGTGGAGCTTATCAATTAGCAAGGATGCTTTGAAAAATGAAGAAATAAAAGTTTTCTTTAGGGTAAAATGCTGGACCGCAGCACTTCATTATGAAACACAAATATGAATATAGGAAGAATTAATTGTCAGGTATATTTGAAAATTATTGCAGGCACCCCTGGAATGTTTCCATTTGTTGTTTTAAAAGGTCTTTTAATCTGCATCCAGTTTCCTCCTAAATCTTCGAGTTCTTCAGCACAGTCTTTTCACACAATGTAGAGTGTGATGCATGCTTTGCCCATCATTTTACCCTGGCTCAGGCTTTGAGCTAGCTGCCAGCAGTAATTGAATGTGGAGCTGTCATGTGTTCTGCTATTTCAAACTCAAACTAGGAGAACAGAGACTGAAAATAGTTACTCTTTTGACTCTGTGTGTTCTGTATCACAGAGATTTGAGTCTCTCATTTAATATTGGAGAAAATCCTATGAAGTGTCACCATCTGTTCTGCCTTCATACTTTCCCCTAGCCACCCATTATTGGCTACTCTCAAAGATAAGATGCTGCACTGGATAGTCCTGACAATGACCACTGTTATGTTTTTTATGCTTTTCAGAAATTTTGGTAGATCATAACTACGTCACATTGCCACAGTCACCCTTAAATTATAGTTTTGGTTGATCTCAGCAGAAAGGCCAAAGCCTGATATTCTTCCCATCATAAGCAATGCAATTTGGCTTGTTACCGTCAAGGAAAGCTGCATTCAGCTTTGACATGGAAGAGTGTAGAATAAAAACCAGAAGTGTTTTCTCCTTCTTCAAGTTTATCTTCTGGATCAGAGTCTGGTGTTTCAGAGTACAATAATCTCCATCTGTTTTCTGCCACCCAAGAGAAAAGAATACCAGTGCTAGTCATATGAGCAACAGCTCCTCAAGTACCAGCATCATTCCTGAGATGCTGGCAAAGGGATTGGCACTTAGTTTCCATGCTAGCTGCTACCATAAAACATGACCAGCCAAAAAAACCTGAAGGAACTTATATATACCTTGTGTAAGAAGAAAATATCATTAATCAAACTTTATCCTTGGGTCCATACAAAGAAACTATATTACTATCAGTAAGATTTATACTTATAGACCCAAGGGCAAAATAAAGCTGCCAGACAGCATTTTATAGTGGAGCTGTGACTATTTACATTGTTCTTTTGAAAATAATTTTAGATCAACAAATGTAAAACTGTATGAGTAGAGTAAATCCTACTTTCCAGCCAGAACAATTTCAGACTAAGATGCTTCCTGAAGAAAAAGTTAGTTCTGCAGTCAATGAATCTGTGACATGATGTTGAAATATCAATCCAGAGTCTTTTGGACAGCACACAGAAGAAATACATTGGGTTATTTACTTGGTATTCAATATTCTTTTGTTATGGAACTAATTTTGTATTTCTTTCCACTTACAGAGTAAAGGTTCACACTAAGACCAATCTGTGTTTAAATTACATTATCTACATGTTTACAGGCCTTTTTTGCTGTTTATGATTTTACTTGCAGGTGTCAAAGACCCAGGCTCTGTCATTCATCATGACTCTGCACACAAGAGACTAGTTTCTGAATTCAGCTGTACAGTGCAACTCTAAAGGCTATTATGTGTCTCAGAACCAAAACTTTCCCATAATAAAGAATCAACAGCCTTTGTTCACCAGGCTTTGCCAAAATCCCTTCATCTGGCATGCAAAATGGTCATCTGGCAGAAAATAGCATAACCTCAATGGTGTACACAAAATATCAGCTGGAGCTTAGGGCAAATCTTGGTCCTAATGAAGTTAATGGCAGAAGTCCCACTGATCGCAGTGAGACCTGACACAGACTGTGACAGCTGTGTGTAAGCCAGAGCAGACTGGTAACAGCCCTTCAGCTCATTGTGCACCCTAGGAAACACACTGAGGCTTTCACAAGTCCTTTTGTCCACTCCAGCAACTCAAAGATTTTAAATTACCCCAAGGCTAATGCTGGGAAGTACAGATACAACTGATTTCAGTTCTCTGCTGTATAAGAAAAATAAAAATGAAATTATGTTTCAAGATTCTCTTAGATGAATATTTCATGTACTTTATAGACTACTAAAATTCTAAAAATTACTAGCATGGCCAAAATCTGCTCAATTTAAAATGTTTTTCAATGCAGATTAAAAATAAAGAAAAACATNAAAACTTCCCTTCCCCAAAAAAGTTTTTGTTCAAAAAAATCCTAGCTCATTTTTTTGTAGATTTGACTTCCAGAGAGCACGAGGCTGGCAGAATGGGTTAGAAACTGCTTCTGGACTCCTCTCCAATACAAGTAGCTTATGGTGATCTAAAAACACCTCAAGATGAAATACTTTTAGTAACCCCAGCTGACAGAATTGCTCCTGTTGTCAGGCAGCTACCATACCCTAAACTGAGGGGTAGTTCAGGACTCCTTTGATAAAACAGATATTGAAAAAGGACCTGCATTTCAGGGCTTTCCTCTCTACTGAACTTGCATAGAGCATTTTTCAGAATTTCCTCCGTTTTTTTTTCTGCTAGCAAAGCATTTTAAGTACTGCTATCTTGAGTCCCACTGATACTGGGAAAGTTGCAATGCCCTGCTCTGTAGGGTTACTTAATTAGGCCTACCATAAAATGAATTTTACCTTCTTTTCCATATCACAGGTGTTTATTCAGTGGAAAGAATAAGGTCAGAGTTTTCTATTTTTCTTTGAAGAAGTTAGCACCAAGCTATCCTGTTTTATCTTGATTTAATTACCAATTCTAGGAGGAAAGCTGTCACACAGGTTCTGTTACTGTTACTTTGTTTTAGTTGCTACTTGGGGGCCATTACAGTGACTGTTTTGGATGTGCCCCCAGGCAGTTCTGGCCTGCTGAGATCTCTTTTTGACACCGAGAACTACTGATGAGTTTTCATACCCCTGCGGCAGTGCAACCTGTCTCCTTGGCAGCTAAAAATGACGCTGTGCTGGTTGGGCTGCTCTCTGGTGCGGTTCATGGATTCTCTTCTTGGCACACAATTACCAACAGGTGTAGCCATGCTCTAAGAGGCCCATGGTAGCAGCCTGTAGTACACTAATTGCTTAAAGGAGCTGTTCTTTTAGAAGAAATGATGCTCGCATTGTCATGCAGGCTGCTGATCATTGCCTGGCACCTCTGTGTTCAAGGCAGGAGTCCAAACAACTTGTGACAAGGCACTCTGCCATCTCAGCAGATGGACATGAGCATAAGCAGCTTAGGGACTATGCCTGCATATCAAGCATAGGCATTGAGGGTATGGTTCCCAGCCAAGAATGCTGCAACTGCTGTTTATCTTCTGCTTACCAACCTAGAGTTGTTTATCTTCTCTTACCAACCCAGAGTTCAGGGAATATGTCATTGCTAATTAAGACCTGGGCTGGACTCGGTTTCAAAAGCATAAAATACGACTGTGCAAAACAAGTGCCTGTCTGGCTTGAATTGAACCACAAGTCCTGAGAGAGGCCAAGGGAATTATCAGGATGAAATTGGTACTGGGGCAGACCAAAAAGATACCTCAAAATTCTGCCATTTCATAAGAGAAAGAGAAAGAGAAAGAGAAAGAGAAAGAGAAAGAGAAAGAGAGAAAGAGAGAAAGGGAAGTGTGAACAGAGAAATCACTATTAATACGTGGGCGGATTTATATTTTCTCAAAAGAAAATGCAAAAGTTGGCATCATAAAGGCATGCAGTTGAAATGGGAAAAAAGTAGGGACCAATATGAGAAAAAGTCCTGATTGTAAATTGCATGAATTTACAAAAGAATCTCAGAAAGGCAAGCTTAGGGGCATTTTTGTTTGGCAGTTGAAATACTGAAAGAAAAAACTTCTTCAAAAGCAGAAGACAATAAAGTATTCACTGCAAGATAACCCAGACCCTAAGGGATCTTTTCTTCTGCCAGTTCCATGAGTCAGATAAGATTTTATTACCTGAGGTGCAGTGGTACTAGAGGCCTTAGAGTGCCTCTGAAAGCCTAAACTAGCATTTAGTGTTCAGAGATCTTGTCCATGTACAGAACAGACACAAAGCAGAGGAATGGGCAATATATTATCTGAACCATGACATGACAGGCTTCTGCTCATTGGAGACAACTGCAATATCAGATGACAGGATCAAGGGCGCACGGAAAAGTATTTTATTTATTAAAACTGAATTTTGATCTTGCTACTGTTATCCAAGTTGCAGGCCAAGTATTCATGAAATATCCTTCTTTACAATTTTAGTAACAAAACTGATTTGTAATTAAGGTAAGAAAAGAGGTCAAGCATTCACTTTTCTGATAAAAAGCTAAATAGAAATAGGTAGAAGGAAAGCAAGTGAATAAAAATGCAAAACTAAAACTGAAAAGGATTCACTGCATGACACTTCACTGACTAGTTGAAGTACAGGAAAAGCTGTCCCAAAAAATAAAACCCTGACAAAAGAAATTCAGAAACCAGGCACAGCAAATTTCAGTGCTGATACAGTCTCATTCAAGTCATTATTCACACACTATGAGTAACAGAACCATGCATTTTACATTATTTTATTTCACCTTATTTTGCTTACAACCACGAAGCAATCTTTATCAAGTGAAGGTTGAAAGACATTATGCCTGAGTGGAAACTGGAATACAAGAAACTCAAATGTTATTTAAAGCTTAACAAATAAATATATCAAGTCTAGCAAGTTTCTATATATTGTATGCTGCTTTTATCATGCACTGATTCTAAGATTTAAATGTCTCATATCCTCTTATATTGGAGGCCAGGAAAGAGGAAGGACAGTGGGAAAGGAAGTTTTGCTTACAAGGAAGCAATACTGAAGAATAAGCAAGAACAAGACGCAGCATATTCCCACACCCTTCTCTAATGATACAACTAGACAAATTATATCACTTCAGATTGTTCTCCAGCCCTATGCAGAAAGACAGATGGGATTTATTTGTCATCACCAAAATGTCTTTCCACAGTTCTATCACCTTTCAAGACCAGTGTAGCCCTGACAGCTTTCAGTATTATTACACTTGTATCTATATAAATGTTTGAATTTGAATGTATATATTTATGCTTCTGTCAGAAGACCTTAATTTTTAAGAAAGTATTTCGGTAGTATCATAAAAATTTTGCAGGATCATCACATCCCCTTGCATTGTTTAATCCAATAATTTTGGAATACAAAGTAAATTAGAAAAAATCTGGTTTGCCTTTGTCTTTTACCATGCATTTTTTCCTACTGTAACTATTTAAAGTCTAAATCAAAGCACAGTGAAATTAGAATTTGCTCAATAAAAAAACTTTTCTTATTTATCACACTTCAAGTCAACCAGTTTTCATTTGAATACCCTGATGGCCTGGAGTTACACATGCATGTCAGCTGAACCGTTCAACTCATTTTATGAGATTGCTCATTTTATCAGATTTGTAGTCCAGCCACAGCCCCCCCACCACCACACCAAAAGAGTAAATTAAACAAATATCCTTTTCTTACTTATAAGATGAAGGCCAGCTACCAGGTTGAAGATGATGCATTAGTCTTGTCTTCACTGCTAGCTGGAAGAATATTTAATTTAGGGAGGGCTGGCTTGCAAAGAAATGCAGGAAATTATTGCTTTCCATTACAAATCACAAATACCGTGACTGGGTTTTTTAAGGCTGGAGGATGAGCACTGGGCAGTTCTAGGGAAAACAAAAACCTGAAGAGAATAACCAGCAACCAGCACTTGATAGGACACCAACAATGAAAATGTCTGCTGCTAAATTGTGCTGCTTTTTTCTTTCACCTTTAGGTTTTTTCTCCTCTCCCATGGTATCAAAGCCAAGGCTAACAAGGAGAGTAAGCACGTGCAAGTCAGGCATTCCATAGTCAAACTTGCACTTTCCAGCATCCACATCTCTGAAAGGTCTCCAGATACCTGCTCAAGGCACCACTGCTCCACAAGAGAGAATTAAAAGGGCATCCAAAGAGACATTAATATGTGGTACTAAAGATAGACACCAGTATTATTGTTGCTCTAAAGATAATTCTGGCCTTCTTCCTGTCTCCAGGTTCCTGATTTCTGTGTTCACTCTCTCACAAATTCACATTCTTCCCTTCTGAGTATTGCTCTACCTATTCATCTCATCTTCCATTTCACTGATGCTCCTCTAGCATAAACATCTATACTGTTTCTATCCTGCACAAAAATTCTTAATTGCCCAAGCTCCAGCAGAAGGGGACTCATCTGGGACTCCCGTTGTCAAGAGATCAAGAGAGCTCAGCTCTTGCCAAACTTGCTCTAAAAAGGATTTGTGTGGCCTCCCATCATTATCTTTAGGTCTTGTTTCCCCATTCACACAGACATTCACTGGGAAATGGCCTTTTTCTTGCAGTCAGGGTTCACTGCCACCTTACCCCACCTGGTAAGCCGAGATCTGACAGAGCTGATGGCACAGCCAGGCCAGAGCCAGGCAGGCTGGAGAAGGGCAGGAGAGACTAAACATCCTCACCCAGCAGCTGCCAGGAGGATAAGGCACACTGGAGCCTTGAGCCTTGCTCATGCCTTCCTCCAGCATGCTTAGCCTACAGTAACATGTGTACGCTTTTCACGAGATTACCAGGGAGAAAGAGAGAGGATAAGGGAAAAGGTAGAGTCTGTAATCTTTCCTTAGGCCTCCCTTCGCTCCTGATAGAAGTACTTCAATAATTCATTTTCTGTCATGGGGGAAGGAGGGCAAGGAAGCAGCTGTTTTAGGAAACAGCAAGCACAAGGATGCATTTGAAATGTGACCATGACCTACTCTGTGCTTCACATTTTGCAGGAAAATGCTTTTATCTGTTGCAGATTCACAGCTTTTAGCCCTTTCCTGAAAGAAGGGGTCTGTGACCCATCTTTGAAATTGCTAAGCAGGAACTATTCTTTTCCTTTTAAAACACAGTTGAAAGGGGACATGATGAAACAGCATTGAATAAAATATGAATCCTTGGAGCAGAACTAAAGCTATCCATCTATCACATAGTGCCCTACCCATGAAGCCATGTTTTACTCTATCCTCTTACTGGTCTAGTGAATCCTGAGTTCGTTGCTACACAACAATCTAAATTCAACAGGATGGCTGACTGAGTGATGAGCGCTCCCCATGTATATACCCCGGTGACCATGGACACCCAGACTTGGCAAGAGAATGGGGCATATGGGTCTCAACTTTGTAAGACAGGAAAGAAAGGTGAACATAATTTTTTTTTCTAATTACAGGCTATGACATATAAAGGAAATGGTAGGGTGAAACTATCTTCCTTCTAAAGGAAAATGACACATCATACTGCATTTTGTTCAGTCTTTCCAGTTCACAAGGCACTTCACTAGCTGGAATCTCTTTTGAGATTTAATTACAGGATTATCTAATTAGTGGATCTAGAAAGTGAAGCCCATGAAACTCAAGAATTCAGTGTTACTTTAGCTTGGTATCTAGACAAGGATGAGTAAGTCGGATCTCTGGATGAAGAGGGAAAAGAAAACTACTGAGGGATAATCAGTCACAGCTACTCTCCAAAAGCCAACAGCAGTCAAAGGGCCAGCATCCAGATCCTGACACATAGAACAAAAAGCATAAGTTCATGGCATATTTAAGCTCACCAATAAAAAAAATCCAACCAACCAAAAAAAACCCCTCCCTGAAATAAGGAAACGATATAATAAAAATGTAATGAGCAGTACAATTTTTTGGGTTTCTTATTAAATAAGTGTGGTCCACCAAAGCAAGTGTGGGTTCACTAGTGAATATAATTAAGTAAATTCTTGGCTCAAAATTACACTGGGAACAATACTTATTAGGTGCTGTCCACTACTGTAGATGGTTATGAAGTATCTTAATAGAGGAAAAAGCTATTAAATATTTCATCTCAATAATACCTACCTGCTGTCTCATGGTCTACAGAAAGACAGGAGAATTTTCCATAATAAATTTATTGCTCTGAAGAAAGAACTGCTACAGATTTTTGACTGATTTTTTTCCTACTTGTCTTTTTTGCCATTTCACTCCATACGCTCTGGAAGCATTTGATGCCAGAAAGGAAAAATATATTATTTACTGAACCAAACTAAAGGTTCATGTAATTTTATGTCCTGTTCTTTATGGTAGACAATATGAGTTACCTGAAACAGAAGAGGATAGAAGAGGTACAAGCAATTCTGACTAAAAATTCAGAATATCAGGGTCGATAAGAAAATACTGGCTTAAGATCAGGATTAATACCTCCTGAAATATAATGATTTATAATAATTTAAATATTCTATCCCATTAATATTTGTCAGGTTTTGCAATTTTAGCTCTGGTAATTGGATAATACTGAACCATTTCAATTCATATATTTCTAAACAATATTTCACTCCTATACTGCTTTATACCAGTTCACTAACACAAGTTAAACCAATTGAGAAACAGTCTGCTCTCCATCTGCTACCAAAAACTGTGATCTAATGCATTAATTAAATCTCCAGCTTTGACAAGTTTTTTAAAATAGTGCTAGAGAACTATTAACACCATTTTTTCCAGTTAAATTTATTTTGGCTCACGGTCTGGTCTAATATTCCAAACTGCCGTTAACTGCGGTCTGTATTTGAAGAGCAAGACATTCATTAGTTTTCTGTTTTACAGCTTTCTGTCTACTTTGGCTTAGATTTCTAAAGTCAGATGCAAGTCCTTTATACTGCCTCCATTCTTCTTGATTGCTCTGCTCAGATAAATTTCTGTATGAGCACCACCCCCTTACATTTCCTAAACCAGAAATGAAGCATGGATTTGCAACACAAGCAGTAGGTCTTCATACTGGTTGGCCCGACACAAGCAGATACACAAAGGGTTTCTGGATCCTGTCCAATAGTACTTATTGTGTGGGAGAACGAATTTCTTTCCACACTTAATTCCATTTTTCTTGAATTGTGAATAATCAATGGCCTTGATTAGTTATTTTGTAAAATAGGTTTTGATGGGATACGTAGGTGGATGGATTTTACTGGTTCTGCATCTGAGCTCTTCGGCAGAAACAGCTCATCAGTTTAACCTATACTTCTCAGCAGAAAGAGCAGGATGAAATGTCATGAGGCTGTACTGGATTGTATGTGAGGTTTCTGACCTAATTCACTTTCATTCTTCCTTCTTCTCCTCTCTCCCTCCAGTAAACTGAATACCAGACTTACATAACTCTGTTGAAAATTAAAAATGCCTCTTCTAAGAAGCACTATGAAAAATCATTGCATTACAAGCTTTACAAAGAGATGCTAAAAACCATCTTTCATTAAAAGTGCATTAGGTGCTAAATGAATCTACAAAGCCATACTCAGAGACACATATATTGCACGTATGGGGAATGAGATTATATAAAGTTTGTGTCTGGCAATCTGCTACTTAAATGGAACATTAATGTAAAGAAAGTATCTGCTTCTATCAGCAAGGCTACTGTCATAAACTGTACAGAGTAATCTCTCACTGTTAATAGCATTTCACAGAAATCACCACAGACAGCACAGAAAATATATCCACTGTAGCAATATCCAGCAATATCCAAAGGATAGTCCTTTCTCTTCAACTAATTTAGTGCAAAACTAGACAGGGAATTATTTAAAAGGTCAGCACTTGAATTTTATTCTAGATCTCAAATCCTAAAAATATGAGGGTAGGATACTAATCTGATCCATATTTTCCATTTTATCTACAAAAAATTGAGAACTCACCAACACTTAAATCTGGTACTAAGTATATATGGAAGGAAGAAATGTTCTCAGGCATGGAGTGGGGTTTCCCCCCCTTACATTAATGATATGGAAATTAAGTTATACTTAATGGATTAAGATGTGCAAATTAAATGGAAGTTTTTAAGCCAAATCTTTAACTGGGGTAACTCAGACGTAGCTCAGACTCAAATAACACCAAATTTGCAATATGAACTACCAAGGAGTAAAAACAATCACAGTAAGAAGGAAGAAATTACTTAGGTATGACATTTCCCTGACTAAATAAAATATCAGGTTTCAGTTATTTTAGAAAGAGCAAGGCTTCAAGTAGCAGTTAGCAAGAAACTTCTGAAAATGCTGGTATTTGCTATTCTCCTCTTGTTTGAAAAAGCCTTTTTGTCTCGATGTTTTGCTTCCTCTTCTATCACTTCAAACCCCAACCTGAAAAATATGTGCTATCTATAGAGTTTCATTTAGACTTCATTAAGGAATGCTGGATAAAGGCTTTTCTGACTACCCTTGGAACTCCTTTCTATATTCCTATCTCCATATTTTAGTACAAGTCTGTGAACAGTTCCTACTCAAAAACTCGTGTTACCTGTACCACTGACATTCTCCTTCATTTCTCAAGACAGCAGCTAACAATATACTCTGAGTCTATTTCAACCCAATGAAAGAGAGTATAGGAAATCTCCATAAAGTCGTCTGAATATTTATTTAGCAGCAGGAAAATACACATCAAAAAGCTTAACCACATTATAAAACTTGGACTTATCAAACCTTTCAGTAGGACAGTATCCCACTGGAAACAACAAGACAAGTTGTTCTCAATCTTCCCTTGTGAACTCCTTCTTTGCATAGAAAAAATAAAAACCATTTTTCATTAGATTGAGATGGATCCTTGGAATTCAAAATGAATCTAAGTCCTAGAGGAAATTAACATTTGTTTCTTAAAAGTAGCAAGAACCTGGGGGGGGCCATCAGGGACAGGGAGCTCCTCAAAGGCACTGACGTCAGGCCTGCCCCCTCTGGTAGCTTTTCCCTCTCCTAGAGGTTTCGCCACTTCTGCATGCTAAATTACAAATCCATTTTTAGGTAAGTATAAGATGCAAGGATTGGGTGACAGAATTTGTACTCTTTTTCTGCCTCGTGAGCTCATCTAGCCCTCTGGGTATGCAAAGTTGGGAATTATGTAGGTTAGCACTGCCGCAACAGAAATCCCCTTGAGAATCTACCCTCAATACCTCAGTCTTGTGTTGCCTGAAGAAGGGCAAGGGTCAGGTTATTCTACAGGACAAAGCATAAGAAAAACAATGTCTTTTTTTTTGCCACATAAATCACCACTGCCTGAGTCAAGAAGCAAATTGTACTCTCTAATTGCAGCTTGTCAGACACAAGTATGCTTCCCAGGTCAGTATAACGAGGAGTGGTAGTGACCAACTGATCTCACATCTAAAAACATGACTTACTGTCTCCTTTATCTGACTTTGAGAAGACTGAAAAGCTTGTGTCTTATTAATATGACACACTTTTTTAGAAGGACATGTTTTTCCAGAATATTTCTAGATTAGATTTCAAGACAACCATAAATTTACATTAGAAAATACCTTGAACAACAGCTGAGGTTTGTTTGTACAAAATGCTTTTCAGAAATGCTTATCAGATTATGCAGCAAATTTTTCAAGGCCAAAATCAAATCTAATAAAAAACAATTCATTGGAACTTCCTGGAGGAAAAGATATGCAGCTGGTCCATTTACATGACATCTTTACTCTTTCTAGGAATTTCAGAAGTATGGAAGTAATGTAGAGATGCTCACACTTCAAAGTCATTGTGCTTGAAAAAGCCATTTATAATAAAATTTTAATAAGGACATTGATTACTTAGGAACACAAATTCCCATTTTGAAAGTGAGGTAGGCACTGACAAGTTCCTACTGTTCTAAAAATGTGACTCAATACCATAATTCCCTAATTCTCATGCACATATCCAGCGTGAATTAAGCTTTTTATCTTTAAATGTACAGAATTATTGCAAACAGCAACTACTTTTTTTTCCACTAATATTCAAACAAATAAAGTGACTATGTATACCATCTCCAGAATCTATTTTTTATGTTGGAATCTGAAATTATTCCACCTTGAAGTATGTTACGGGCATTTTTTGTCGATCTGCCAATTTGAGCAAGATGGCTTCCATAGCTGTGTACAGTTTGTAGTAGACTTCTCAAGAACACAAAAACCAATCTAGAAAATACAACTGCTTAGATTGGAAATGTTTATGTTAAGAAATATTTTAGGCAAATATTTTAAATAGTTATTTTCACCAGAAAGGATTACCAGAAAAGAGAGAAGGTGGCAATATATGTGTTTACACCTCTTGCTAGCTATGAAACAGAAAGAAAACTCTGGTTTCGTTTTACAGACCCATTCTAGATAGTCTGCCAAAATCTTAGCACAAAAGCCCCATTCCCCTACCGCCAGTGAAGGGGGCTGCAAGGGAAACCATGCACCCAAACCCGTATTTCCTTCCCTTGCTCTCCTGGGTTATAAACTGCACAGTTTGCAGTTCCTGCAGCCTCAATATGGAGCTGCTGGTTGGGGACTTGCCTTTCAATTTTGCTTTTTCCTTGCATCCAGAAATACCTTCAGTGCCTTCATGTGTCAAAAGGATTTTCCATCAAATAAGTATTTTTTTAAAAATTACTCAGACATTTTCTAACATTTAGCAATCTGCTGAGTTTGGAGATGATTATTTATTTGAGCACAGATTTTCCTTTCTCTTAATTTTTGCACAGTGCTTTGCACAATAGAAGCCTAATTATATTAATGGTCCTCTGCCTCTAAAGTCTGTAACTCATTTCAGGGACTTGGGCATCTCCATCTGTGCCAAGTCTCGAAGAACTTATTATTCTAACAGAAAATAAAAACTAATATCCTAAAGCACAACATTTAAGGATCTGGCAGATCTCTAAGGATCTTCTTGAGACAGTGACAGAAATACATTGGCTCACAGAAACTAATCTGGTTCTATGAATTCTCATTTGTTTCCAGACAGTATCTGATACCTGATATCTGATATCTAGAAGAAGTGCACTCATCTAACCTACACATACATTTATCACACATACACTGATAGTGATAAACTAACACCAGCATTCTGGTGTAGTTATATTTAGTAATATAGTCATTAGTGACCTGAATTTGGAAGATGGGAATTTAGGATAGTGTTTGCAAACTCAACAGAGTCACTCAAAACACTAAGTTACTCAAGGGGAAAAAACCCCCACTGTATGGGAATTTACACTTCTAAATAAATATTGTTGAAGAATACTCCTCACAGCAATTGTGGGGAAAAAAAATAAATGGTTGTCAATAGTGTATTTTAAATCAATGAGCTGTTGCAGTATTGGAATTTGATGATGTTTGTGCCCTTTCTGACAACTAAGCGCTTGCCTGTGCTTGCTTTCCCTGATGAGAGTCTGTAATCTTTGCTGTTGCAGTATTTCAGGCTGCTTATGAAAAAGCCTGAGGAAGACTGGACATACTTCTTTGAAATACACAGCAGGATTTCTCAAAAATGAACCAACAAAAGCTAGAGAGAACTCTCCTACAAAACCAAAAGCAAGAGAAAACTCTGTGCATTACAAGGGTAAATGTATCATGACATCTGGGAAATGCTCAGATAAGATTAAAATGGAGGGCGAAAAAATTATGAAATACAGGCAGTCCCTACACACATGGTTCCCTCAACAAGTATTTGTCCTTGATTGTTTTATTCCCCCCCAATGCATATTACATTAGCTTACACAGTGGCAGGACAACTTGCCATGGTTCTTTGCCATGGTCTCCATTATGAGATACAGGCATTACATCAACTTATTTACAGAAAATCACTTGGTGAAAGTGCACATCAAAGTTTTTCTGTCTCAGATGAAAAGCCGAAGGTTGGAGTAACAGAAATTGATGATGGTCTCAGACTGGTAATTTCATGGCAAGGAGAGAAACGGGAAGTCTTCTGTAGCAACATGCTACCAGAAAATTAAAAAATTCTTTCCCACAAGGTTTTGCTGGTATTTTGTTATTGGTGACATTTCTGTGAATATCCTTTGCGCAAAAGATGGAGCATGGCACTACAAAGCCTGTAATGAAAAGCAATCCCAATTAAAGCAGATTTCATTTATAGGTAACATAGGTAAAAATGAAGCAGAAACCTAAACCTCTCCTTTACTATATATGGAACTTTCATGCCAAGGATAGTGCTCTAGAATTTTTTCCCTCTTTCTGCTTTTAACACACATGTAAAAGATTTCTGCCAGCATGTAGCAAGCACTATAACCTTTGAAAAGAGATGATAAAACAAACTTTCAGTGACAGCAGACAGCTCGAATCAATGATGCAGGCCTGCTTTTCTGGCCAAAAAGTATCTGAAAAGGAAGATTTCATATGTTTTACTTATTTTTATATTTACTTAAACAAAAGAAACTTGATGTTTCAAGCATTGTGAGCCTCATCCCAGGGCTGGATGCAGCATTTCAGGTGGGTGTCACAAGAGCTGGGCAGATGAGAATCCCCTCCCTCACCCTGCTGCCCACACTGCTTTGGATGCAGCCCAGGACACGGCTGGCTTTTGGGGCTGCAAGGGCAGATGGGTGGTCATCAGCCTCTCATCCACCAGCAGCCCCAAGTCCCTCTCAGAACAACTGTTTATTATAACACTAAGCACAAATCTATCTCACCACATAGCCAAGGCACTGGCATTCCCTAGTGCAAGCATAAACAACCAAGGCCACCAGCAGCACTGCCTTCAGCTCTCCTGGAAACAACATCTGCTCCATAAATGGTGGTCAGTGTTCACTCTTCAGGTAGGACCATCTCCCTTCTCATCTGAGAAATGTGACAAGATTAGAGCGTTTCTATTAGAATTAGAACTAGAATTAGAGTTATTAATCATCCTTGAGCCACCTCAGGCCTTTAAAATATTTTAAACCAAAAAGGAGTGTTTAGTTTTACCCTTCAAAGGGTATTTAATTAAGAAAAAAAATTCCAGAAACCATTGTGAAGCTGCACGGGCTGCCCAGGGAAGCAGTAGAGTCACCAAACCTGGAGGTATTTATCAGGCTAATGGCTGGACTGGATGCTTTCAGAGCACTTTCTAAGCTGAAGGACTCCGCGGCAGTGACAGCCCGAGCCGCACGTGTCCCATAGGAACACCCCCCTCCATGCTGGCCCACGGACCGTGTCCCACGGGCACTCCGCCCTCACGGTGTCCCCAGCAGGACCGTGTCCCACGGGCACTCCTCCCTCACGGTGTCCCCAGCAGGACCGTGTCCCACGGGTACTCCTCCCTCACGGTGTCCCAGGCAGGACCGTGTCCCACGGGCGCTCCGCCCTCACGGTGTCCCAGGCAGGACCGTGTCCCACGGGCACTCCGCCCTCACGGTGTCCCACGGACGGGGCAGCGCTCCCACCGCCTCAGCGCGAGGCCTTTCCTCACCACGGAGCGCGGGCTGACAGCGCCCCCTGCCGGCTCGCCGCTCACCGCGGCTCACCCACCGTCAAACTCACCGAGGGGCTTACGGTGTTTTCGCTTTATATATTGTGCTGCTTTCGGCTGGGATAGACTTAATTTTCTTCCTAGTAGCTGTAGAGGGATGTGTTCTGGATTCAGTATGAGGGTAATGCTAATAGCACACTGATGTTGTGATTGTTGCTGAGTAGGGCTTAATGTAAGCAAAGGACTTCCAGCGTCTCCTCTCTTCAGCAGCAGCCAGGAGGGAGCATGGCCAGGACAGATGACCCGAACTAGCCAAGGGGATATTTCACACCATGGCCACTGTGTAAAATGGGGAGTTACCTGAGACTGGGGCTGATTGTGCTTTGGGGATGAGTTTGGCATCGATCAGCAGGTGGTGAGCAATGCTATTGTGCATCGCTTGTCTTTCTTGGGTTTTATCTCTTTCTCTTCCCTATCCCCCTTTAATCAATATTTTTACTATTATTATTATTATTATTACATTATACATTGTATTTTATTTTGTTTCAGTTATTAAAGTGAACCCACTGGTTTCGCTTCTTTTTTCCTAATTCTGCTTATCCAAACGGGTTTGTGGGGAGAAGTGAGTGAGAGCTCTGTGGTACTTTGTTGGCAGCTGGAGTTAAACCATGACATCTATGCACAGTTTCCTGTGACTGTGCCCACTCTGTGTTTTCCAGTGGCTCCCAGAGCAGTGTGTCCATCACCACAAGCATGACCACAGGTGCCTGTGCCAGCCATGACAGTGTTCACCCGGCTGCAGGAGAGCTGGGTCAGCACCATGCTCATGCACACTCCTGCAAACGGTGTTTCCTCTCTCCAGTGTTTTACTTGTGAGGAGAGGAGTTTAAGTAACATCTGTTCTGTCTGTATGGCTATGGCCAGGGTGCCTGCTGGGGATCCTTGGCAGCTGGGCCAGCCCTACCACCCCAGCCAGGAGCAGGGCACTGGGGCAGCCCCAGCCTTGGGCATCGGGCACCTCCGTGGGGATGGGGATGGGCTGAGGCCAGCCTGGGACACAGAATCATAGAATACCTTGGGTTGGATGGGACCTTAAAACTCATCTCATTCCAATGCCCTGCCATGGGCAGGGACATCTTCCACTAGACCAGGTTGCTCCAAGCCTCATTCAACCTCTCCTTGAGCACTTCCAGGGATGGAGCATCCACAACTCCTCCGGACAACCTGTGCCAGCGTTTCATCACCCTCATCGTAAAAAAATGCACCATTTCTAGGCTGTTCTGGTGCAGCATTTGGCCAATGCTGAACCCACGACATACATAAAGCCAAAAATGAACATCTAGTAATCAGAAGTTTTTAGCACTTGTCATCCACAAATTTATATTGAAAACACATTTTAGTAATCACACATAAAACTGTCAGTTTGTGTCCACTGCAGATAGAATTTTTTTTACAAATTAACAAATAAAAGCATGATTATGGGGTATAACTATGCAAATGGAACTTCAGAAACAGTCCCCTTAATTAGTTTATTTAGGATTATATCAAGCACCTAAGAAATAATACAGTAAAACAATTCTTTAAGTCACTGGAAGGTTTTAATTTTGGCAGAACTGCTTTCCCTTATTATAAAAAGAACAGAACAAATTTCCCAAAATGTTTAATGTCAGTACTTGCAGTTCTCCTTTCACAACAGCAGGAGAAAAAAATATTGTCTAATGCCCAAAAATGACATCTGTGAAAAAAAATCTGTGCTAACAAGAATTAAAAGAACATCTAGTATAATTTATTCACAGAAATGTCCTTAATAGACTAAATTTGCATAGTAAAATCTTTTTTTACCCACTTTATATAATAAAGAAAATGACATTATTGATACTGGTGTTAAACCAGCTTTGCATAGTAAATCAGACTCATGCTATGCTCAGCAGATGGGACACATTGCTGCTGCATGTAGGGACTCTATCAGTCAGCCATCTGAGAACATCTTATCAGCACATGCATCTTTGCCATCTAATTTTAATTTAAGAGGATCACTATTAGTAGTCAGATTTAAAAGGCTGAGAAAGCAGTCATCACCAGAACACTTTTGTTATACAGCCTGTCTCAGATAGCCCTTGCCACAGATTTGAAACTGGTGCTGCAGGCAGAGAGCAAAAGAGTGAATTCAAGTAGAAGTCATCTTCTCAGGACAGCATTTGGAATATGACTGGAGAAGGCACATAGTAGAATGAACCAAATTAACATTTTCAACATTATTGACACTGCAAGATATATTATTCCTTGTTCCATTTAAAAAGATTTCCTGGGGAAATTATTAAGGGGTGATTACTTTATTGGTTGTTATTGAGTATAACCATTAGACAGCTTGTAGGGAATGTCTGAATAACAAAAGCCTTGATAGAAAGAGATCAAGAGACCCCCGGTGACTGATCCAGATGGCATTGATTTGATTTTAGCATGATGCATTTAGTTTCCATTGTTAAAAGAATACAGCAAATTCATTTCTAGAATGAATAGTAACTGTTGTGCTGTGACAAAACCTAGAGTCCTGCACTGCACACAGCTCTCACTCCAGTAAGCAATTAATTTCAGGGAGATTACCATGTACAGCTGGATTACTCTGAGAAGGAAGCACTAGGCCTGAACCCCACACTTGTATGCTTGATATTCACAGAATCACTTCACTAATATATCACAATGGCTGTGAGGTGAGGAGAGAAGGATAGATGAAAAGGAAGATTTCCATCACTTTTAAGCTCATGAATAACCTTCTTCCAGGTCAAAGAAACCAGGGGACATTCTTGTATAAGCAGGATGTAGAAACAATAGAAGCATTCTGGCAAATATAAATACAAGGTGAATTAGAGTCAGGTAGTTATGCAATCTAAGAGGTAGTCTTGGTATTAAAATACAAAACACAAGGCTAACTAACAAGTAACCAAACACAAGGTTAAGCACTGATAAGACCGAATCTATTTTTTTTCTGAGAAAAACAGAGAGAGGCTAGGACAATGGAGACAGGAAAGACCATAAGTTTAATAAACTGACCCAGACACTGGAGAGTTTATAGGGCTGTGTACAGACACCAGCTTCCCTTAATATGCTGATACACAGAAATTTTAGAAAAGCAAAAGTGCACCAAGTTTTACAGAATTACATCAGCAGCAGCATTTGCTAATAACCCCTAAGTCTCTCATTCAGATGTTGTCAGTATCCAAATGTTTGTAGTATTGCTGCTGACAAAATGGCTTTCTCTTCCCAGAGAAAGTGTTGGTGAATATTCCTGTTACAACAAGAAACAGGTGATCGAGGGTCATTATGTACTCAGAGGTGCTTGCAATCAATTTATCTGAGGCTTAAACTAAAAGCTGAAGATTTTTTTTTTAGAAGGACTTAAATATGTCCTAAATAAAAGCCTCAAAGTCAGAGTTATTTCGATTCAGATGCTGCTTGCAGAGCAGCAGCTATACATATTCTAGACTGAGAACTGCACTATGATACTTTTCTCCTGTTGTTCAAAAAATTCCCTCTGCTCATATGTTTATTTTCCACTCCTTAGTTCCCTGACAAACCTATAGTTGTGGCAACCTCATTGATCATCTCTACTATTCCAACCTGCAATCACTGAGAACTTAATATATTTACCATGTGAAGGAAGCAGAGTTTTTATTCAGTCTGCAAGCATTTCAAGGCATATCAACTCTGAATTGTTGAATCCTAGATTTCACCTGTGGCTTAATGTGAATTGATCATTAATCCCACATCTGTGCTACAGAGTGGGCTTCGGCTAAAAATTATGCCAGGGAAATATTCAGATTATACAAACCAAAGGAAGACTGAAATATCTTTCTCCAAGCACCCAAAGGTTATTCAGCAGGAATAGGATTGGTCTCACTGTTTTTTGACTCATCCACACTTTGCTGTGTACAGCTACTGTAATTATACTTATCCCTCCTTGTGTAATTTTTGGTAGTGTGTTGTAGTCATCCATTCCTGCCATTCTAACAGAAACCTTTATGCCTGTGGGTCATCTGGTATGTTTGAAAACACAGTTGGTTTTCAAATATACCCGAACTGGTGGAGTAGAGTCACTTTCCTTAATCTTGACTCTGTTAACAAAGTAACAGAACAAAACATCTGTAGAACAAAACGTGTAATAGCAAGAGATTCCATGGGATAAGAGATATTCTCAAGCAATAGCTCTAACTCATAATTTCTGCTGATCTGACATTTCTTTGTTGTCAGGTTAATATCTTTGTCATTGCCTTACATAATTAACTTTGTGCCAATTCTCTCTTGTTTTGGTCAGAATATAAGCAATCATTTTTTATAGAACAAAAAACTCTCAAGAATAGCAAACTTCTTACTAAAATAACCAAATTATTAACATTAGCTCTTGAAAATAAAGTTGGGCTCTCAGTTTGAATGATATGTCTCTTATTTAAGGTCTGAATCCAAAAAAGTCAGTGACTGTGAATGTCTAAATGGTGGTTAAAACACACACAAAAATATTGCTGGGTGTTCCCCAAATGAGAGCTTTGTGCATCTTTCTAACTAGTCTATGTCCAGAAGGAGCAATGCAAGGGAGCTCCATGAGGTACTGCTGTGCAGCTCCATCTCTTCCACCTACGCTGGGAGAGCCAGAAGCAAGGCACAAATACTTCTCAGAAAGCATTCAGCAATGGAGGAAGGGAAGAACACACTTCTTCACATCAAATCAAATCAAAATACCATGTCCCAGACCCTATCCACAGATGACTGCACCTAGCAAATTGGATGATCATTTTATGGTGAGCTGTAGCCATGGGTATCATATGGCAAGAAGTATCCTGCAGCCCAGGAGCAGCACTGAAGATGAGCATCACTGAAAGAATGATTGATTGCGAGCAAAGAAGAAAGAAATTATATAGGATATCATCTTCTTCTGGGGACAGTATTCCTCTTCATGCTTTTTAAACCCAAGACAAAACCTCTGGAAATGTCAGGAGCTAATTTAAAATAAATTAAGATTATTTCTAACTTGTCATATCAAACCCTTACAGAAAAGCATCTCAGTTCATTGTGTAATGCCTGTAATGCCTAAAGATCTTCTCAATTATATTAGTTTTCCAGTTGATTCTCCTCATCTAAGACAGAAATGCATTGCTATCCAAAAAGAAATGCTTCTGACAAGAATGGCATTATAACAGTAACAAAAAATCTTGAGCCATTAACTTCAGTGCATATTTTGTCTGGAAATGGGCAAACTGAACATTTTGGGATTAGGTCCATAGAATTTTCACCACTATTAGATTCAAATGGATAAATAGTTTTTCTCTCTGAATGATATCGTAATACTTCCAAAGGGAACGTGCTGGGACCGAAGGATGACAGGATCGGCAACAACCCACAACACTCTGATGTGAAATTTTTTAGATTTTCGAATGTTAAATTTCAAATACTTGCAGACAGAGAGACGAGGGTGCATTCAAAGGTGACATAAAGTACTTCCTCCTCCCCAGGGGTAAATGCTGGACACCAGGAGACTGCTGTGACAGCACCTTTCCCCTGAACCATAAATCTCTGATTCAGAAAGCAGGAAATCTAGTTTTGCTAGCATGGAAAAGGGAGAATATGTGGCTCTGCATGAAAGGCAGAAGGCCAGAAGCAGGAAAAACCTTTTACCATTACCATGCCCTCATCTCCTTCTTAAGGGAAAAGCACTGAAATTCCAAAAAGAGGAAAATATACTCTGAGCTGGCTGGGAAGAGGGTGATAAACAAACATAAGGGTAGGGAGGGGGGCCTGTTCAGGGAGGAATAGAAGGAAGGGTGACATCAGGATCCAGTGGAAGGCAAAGGGATCTGGAGGTGGGTAAGAAGAGCTAAGCAGCACCAGTAGGATGAGAAGAGAGAACAGAGGTAAAGAAGGCTCTGGGAAGTTGACTTACATGCCAGAGGAAGTCTTGGTAAAAAAAAAAATTTGGGATTCACTGACATGAAACACTGTGCATGACATGGTAGCAAACCACCTGAAAAATTATTCAGATTATAGATAATTTCACTCTATGCGAAATTAAAAGTGTGAGACTATAACAGGAAATGAACAAAATAAAAGTTGTAAAGTATGAAGGAAAGTAGAGAGAGAACTTGTTTTTCTCAGATCATATTTTTACATACAGAGAGGAAAACATTTTCATTCTGAAATATTAAGAAAAACAATTAAGAAAAAAAAAGGTCTCAATTAAAGGAAACTTTTGGATTAATATCTTGTTCTGTGGTCTGTCTTTCCTATCACTTTTCCTTGTTCCAAGTACACTTTCAACATATAAATGTGTATTTTAGACATATGTGTCTAACAAGTCCTAGCTATTGAGTGTGCCCATCACGTATAAGAATCACTACGCTGCCAGCTCTGGTATCTAAGTCTTGTTCAGATTCTGTACTGGAAGATATTTTTATTTAAGCCTCTTGCAATCAGAAGAAAAGTCTTACTTCTGGTCATGTCTACAGCTGGAAGGTAGTTTAGAAGCAAAGCTGCTAAAGACCAAGGTCGAATAGCCCACATCAAAGCAATGCCTTTTGAATTCAGAAGAGTGAAAAATTAGAGAATTAGCAGGAGAACAGGTTGGGTTTTTATATCTGGTGACATTAAATTGTACATGAGGTAGTTCAGGTTTTAGGATATGAAAGTACAAATGTAGTTAGGAAAGAAAAACTAAGTTAAAGTCAGGTTACTCTGACTGGAGTTAAACACATCACTATTATGGACTGTAACATTAAGGCAATTGTGATCCCCTTCCTCTTCCTGATTCCTGCTGGTTATTTTGTATTTTGAAACAGCAAAACAGGGCCCTGGCCAAGCCATTTGTTTGGATTTGGCTCAAATATGTCTACATCCCGCTGAACCAACTTATTCACTGGCAAATTGATAGCATCTTGAAACATATCACTGGAAATAATTTGTTGTACAAAGCCAATCTCACTTGGCCAAGTTCACAACATGTAATAAAATTGAGGACATTCTCTGCACATTTTTATACAGCTCACCCCAGACCCTATTTCCTGACATGGTCCTTGCCTGCTAGATGAGCAACTGCTGATGTGTATAGTGTAAAAACATAGAGTAATATGCCTGTTCTTAATAATTTTATCACTGAAACTTGAATTGATAGATTATCAATGGACTGTTTCAATCAAGGGGACAATGGGAAATGTTCTGGAAAAGGAATTAATGGCAATGCTTATCCTATCACTGTCTGGGCCTGGTTTTTTATCTGTTTTAAAATGAGCCAATGTTAGGAATCCACACAGGCAAAGTTTCAAATCCAGCTGCTCACACAGCATGCAGTCATGGTCACTGCACTTGATGCACCACATTATCACAGTGAGGAACACAACTTTTTTGTCA
The DNA here is from genome assembly GCA_013397075.1 of Rhabdornis inornatus. Classification (NCBI taxonomy): domain Eukaryota; kingdom Metazoa; phylum Chordata; class Aves; order Passeriformes; family Rhabdornithidae; genus Rhabdornis; species Rhabdornis inornatus. Next base: position 108,029 of record VWZS01002401.1, read on the forward strand.
AGACTTTCTTGTGAGAGAAAAGCAATAGAAAGAATTACAAAATCCCAAGCTCTAAAAACAATGAATGACACTAACAAGAAAAAAAAAATAGTGGAAGAATACAAGAGACATGTGAAATGGGTTTCTCAAAATGTAAAAAAGTGCCCATGAAGCAGCACAGGAGACTGACCATGCTTCAGGAAAGGACTGTATTAATGTTGTTGGTCTTTGGAGGAGGAAGCTCTCTTGTATGGTTTAGTAAGATGTACCACAATAAAACAATACTAATAATCAATTCTCCACTATCTGATAAGACAGATAAGAATTGATATTTTCTTATCAGTGTTAAGAAAGATTGATTAAAGTACATACTGCAACTGCTGTTAACCCTGAAAACATATGCAGTTGCACTGTATTAGAGAATATGAGCCCAAATCTAGCAGCAAAGCAGGATCTTGAAAATTGATTCAGAACAAAGATGATCAGATGTCTGCAAAAAGCATTATAGCAGAAGAAGAAAAAATTATTTTAAACATAAGTTCGAGGGCACGCAGATTGAAAAACAGTGATGGACTCAGACCATTAGCATTTATGAAGGGCTGTAGTATGGAGATAGTAAAACACCATCAGAAATATTATTTTAAAAATAACATGCATGCTCATAAATACAACGTAAAAGAGAAATGCTCTGCCTGTTTCAGCTTTCATTTGAGCATGACAGGAAATGTGTGGGGAGGATATAAATTTCACAAATAGAATCAGAGGGATGAAGATTAAGAACGTCATTACTTTGTGAAAGTACAAAGGAAATGAAGAAAAAAAGGCAAAATTAGGCAGGCCAAGGCAAAGTTAGCTGATGCAGATGGTGCCTTGCTGGCTAATGATTGATAACAGCAGCAATTACTGACAGTTCTAAAAAATGTCATTCCATTTTAGTTCTCAATGTGTCAGACTCAGGAAAATTAAATCACATCAGAAGCCACAGACTTATTACTAAAAGGTCAACTTTTATGAAACTTTTCCTCAAAAGTTTTAGTGAAGAGATTAAATAAGCCTACTCCATTAACTTGAGTCAGACAAGTTTTAGGGAAGCATCAGGCAAAAATGGGCTAAGAACCGTTGTACTTAGAGACACTAAGAGACACAAGGCTTTGCTTCTATTTCCAAAGATTGCTTGGAAATCAAAATGTAAATGGCCTTGAATATTCATATAATTCAAGACTTTTATCAAAACATGCAGATGTGCTTTGAACTGAAAAATGAAGTAGCATCATTTGCCTTAATTAATGTAGGAATGGTTCAGGAAAGCCTGTGTTACCCCTCCTATGTAATGTCACATAGACTCCTCTAATGCACCCTTTGGAACAGATGGGGCACAGGGTGAGAAAATTCAGAGCCAGAATCAGCCCACTACACTAGCAAATCTTGATACTGTAGCTTCTTCACTAATCCACAGAAGAGCAGGAGGAAAATATGATCACTGACTCCTTCTGAAACTGACTGGTTTTAAAAGTCCAGGCAAAAAGTGCTGTCTGTTTTATACTAGTATATAAATATACTAGTGCAATATACCCCAGGATAACTAGTTCATTTCTTGATCCATGCACAGTTCCAAATTGTGAAGCCCAGACTATGTCTCTGAGAAGCTGTATATGATTGTGCTGGAGAACAGTGAGAAAACTGAGGTTTGACCAAGAAAATGAAGACTAGACTTAAAGGCCTAGCTTGGGGGAAAAAAAAACAACAGGAATCCTTGAAAAATAGACCTACTAACATCCTTGCAGTACCACAGTTTTTTTACCAGATTACACAAATATCACTTTCTCTCCTTTACAATACATTGGGTAATCAACAGGTCTGTTCATCTTTTATGTTTGAAGTTAAGGATAATCCCAGTAACCTCAAGCATTTGACAGGTACACCAACACCAGCTATTTTAGCAGACCAACTTACCTGAAGATATAGCCCAAAGGAAACCATCCAGAAGTATAGGATAAGCAGCTAATTCAGCAATCAGGAAAAATCTTCAACAATTAACACAGTAAGACTTGAGGATTTCAGAATTTCAGAAATTATACAATTAGTAACTACCATGGTATCTTTCTGCCACTTTTCAGATTTGAACTGGTGTGAAACAGTAGAACTTTTAAAATGAGAGAAACAAAAAATGACAAATGAGACTCTTCCTCATATATTATGCAATTGAATGGATATCCAAGAGGGAATAGTTAGAAGGCCCAACTAGTTTGTTTTCTGCTAAACAATAAAATTTACAATTCATGAAAAGAACTGTATTATGGACAGTGGCAATGCTCTCAAGAAAAGAGATTTGATTCTTATTAGAGATACATCGCTCCTGTAATGTATTCAGCCAATTGAAAGGAAAGGAGAATTAAGATTCTGAGAGGCAGCCACTGAAAAAATGTTCAAATGGCAAACTGGCTCTACAGATATTACAGAATTATCTGTTGGCCTCTTTGTGTTACACTTTGACTTTCCTAGCTGAAGTCAGAGGTAAACACCAAAAAAATAAATTTTATCGATGGTACTGGTAGGCCTCTTAAAAGGAGATGAATCACCTTGCATCTTGAGGGCTTTTAGGTATTCCCCTGAAATTTGAAATGTATTTCCCAGCCAATTAATATTTTAATTTAATATTACATTTTTCTTATTTATTGCTTCTATTCTTTTTCACTCTGTTTCTCATAGACTCTGCTTTTTCTCTGTTTAGAATCTATACATAAATTAATAGATTATATTGATTTCATTCTACTATTCATACTTCTGACCTTAAAGTACTGATTTTTAGATATTTTTTTTAAATTTGTCACCTCACTTTTTTGCTCAATACTTACAATTTTGTTTGATGTGGCTGAGGGTGTGTGTGTGTTTAATGACTCCCGCTGCTCCTGGATGCTTATCATGTTTGCAGAGCTCACACAACTGGTCTGTATGCCCAGGCTGAGCTCTGTATGGAAGGACAGGCCAGCTGGGGCAGCCCTGACAACTCTGCCTAAGGGCTCCCCTGGATGAGGAAATAAGTGCTGCATTACTCAGACAGGATCTGGGATAGGGGTCAGCCATGGCTAGGGACTGGGGAAAGGCTGCAAACCATAAAGTCACGGCAGCTCACACAGTTGCATGGAGAAATCATGAAAATGAGAAGGAAACTGAAGGGCTGCAGCAACCAAGAGCTTCTATCCCTCAGTTTTATTAGAATTAAAAACAAGACTTTATTGAGTAGTACTGGATCAAGGCTGACATCATCCACTATTTAATTTACCTCCTATGCTGCCTTCCAGCATATATCAGCATTTCAACATCCACTAGGGTACAGGCCAGCACAGGTCAGACAACAACCCCTTGAAGCATGCAGCTGTGTTGGGAGATGGTATCAGCCACTGCACAGCCCCAAGAAGCTGGAAAGCCCGTGTGTTTGGGCAGGGTTGGTAACTGCAGAAACATCTTAGTCACTGTCCTTTTTCCCTATGACCATCCAACAGGCTTCCCTGAGACAGACAGCCCTACACACCTTTATCTTGCTTGCTCCTAGAAATGCTATTTTTCTCCTTGAAAAAAATCTCCATAGAAAATTGCATTTTTTTTGCCCTGGCCTATCTAGCTTCACTGATTTTTGATTAGAAGTGCTACCTGTAAACCTATGCCTACACCACTCTGTAAGATAGAGGCCTTTTCAGCTTCATCTCTCTGCTTTTGCACAGGACAAGGTGAATTGGACTGATGGCAAAAATGGTCAAAATTGGATGCTGCATGAGGTTCTAAAGGATGAAAACCTTCAGGCAAGGCATTGGAGTAAACTGCAGAGTCTACTCAAGAAGATGAGCTGAAAAGATATATGTAGCTTGATAATTTGATATCCAAGAAGCCAACATGAAAGGATGCTTCCTTCTTTTATGTTGTTTATAGGAGTGCTATAAATGTGCATTGCAATGAATGGAAGCTTTGAAAACCAAATAAAGATCTATCAAACATACAGATTTTAACATTTATAATAAGTGAAATATTTTCTTAAAGCTCATATTATAACTATTGTTATAACTAATGGAGAATGTTATAAACAACAGAGAAGAACAGGTTCACTCAATACAGTCCTTATGAATAGACAATCACTTGTACCATTACTTCTATTATTATTATCGGCCTGCCAGTTACATAAGTTGTGCTTGAATATTGCAAAAAGTAACTTACTAATATGCACACTGAGGACTTTACCTTTTTCTGTAATTTTTTACAAAAAAAGCTGATCTCCTGATATCATTTAATACACTTTGTAATGAAATATGTAATCAAGAACCGTTTAAAATGGGCATTTATGAAAGATGTACAAGTCATTAAAAGCTGCATACAAGAAATTGTGGTTAAAAAAAATTTACTTGTGATGACAGAATCTTTGTATCTCATATGTGACTGTAGGTTTTTCGTTCTCTTGCACTTTTATGGAATCTTTATCATTTAGTTCTGCTTTACTGTCTAAGGTATTAATGCACTCTGAACTGAACTGATTTTGTTAGTATTTTTGCTAGAGCTACCGAGCTCCCTGTATCATTTCAATGCTCTGATTTTCACACATCGGACTCAGTGACTTACTCTACAATCCTGTGTTAAAAAAGAATGTAATTTGACTTTATTCAAACTAGTTACCACATTGGGATAATCAACAGACAACAGAGAACCAAAATAACGCATCCATTATTGTCACAGGAGAAAAGACGATTACCACCAGAGGGCACTAGACCCTGAGAAACCAAATTGACTATAAAAGCCAAAATAATCATGATTTCCCCAGAACGACACAGGAATTTAGTAAGATGATGCAATTTCTTATCTTAACATTGCAATTTAAGAGCCCGAACTGATGGAATGGCCTCTTCCAAACCCCACCCTATTTGGTAATCTTTTCTGTTAAGTGTACCTACATCAGTGCACAACCCACTGCAATTAAACACTGAACTTCACTCACGTTGTTTAGGAGCAGTTTAGCAAAATCAGTGGAATTATGTCCATGGCGACATGACGTGAGCAAAGTATCAAGCCTCGCACTTTGTCAGTGAGCAGATTTTGTACATATTCAACCATCCTTAACAATCTCTCTACTAGCAAGAAAGAGAGAATTCTCTCCACTCCGCAAAACACATCAAAGTACTTTTTTCTCATAGAGTTGGGGTTTAGTTTTTTGTTTGTTTTGTTTTGGTTGTTGTTGGTTTGTGTGTGGTTTTTTTTTGTGGGTTTTTTTTTGGTTTTTTTTTTTTTTTGTTTTGGTTTTTTTTGTTTTGTTTTGCGGTTTTTTTTGGGTTTGGGGTGCGTAGTTTGGTTTTGCTTTGGGGTTTTTTTTGGGGGGGGTTGTTGTTTTGTTTTTGTGGGGTTTTTTCGGAGGGTTGTTTGGTTTTGGTTAGGGGTTTTTTTCGTTGTTGGGGGCCTTGAGGGATGGAGGGGGGGGCGGTTCCGGAGTGATGGGAGGTTTTGGGAGTTGTTTCTTTGAATTACCGCTTTAAGAAGGCTTTGACGGCAGCTGTAAACTGGGCAATCCGGTTAAAGGGGTGTAACTGCGAGATTACGGAACTAAAACGTCTGTCTGTTGCCGAAAGGGGATCCAGGCTGCCGTCAAGCTTTCCTTGACCCCCAGCAGCCCCCTCCGAGCCGCTGCTGCCCACTCTGTGCCCGCGTCTCAGCCCTGGCTGCTCCCGCGGTCAGCACGGCTGAGTCGGGACCACGCCCGTGCGCTTTCCTTCCCCTGGGGACACCGCAAACCGGGTACTCGGTTTTAGTTCTGCCATTGTCAATGTGCGGTAACTCTGGCCAAGAAAAACATGTATCTGTAAAGTCATCTGTTTGTTTAGATATTGAAGGTGTTTATGGCTGTCTGCACTGCATTCTGCAATTCCAGCTGATTGAAAAGTGATGACATAGAAAAAAATCCAGTGACTAATGATGAACTTTCTGCATACTTGCTAAAACTTTTTACTTCCTTTGGCACTCTGCCTTCTCTCACCACGGCTCTTTATGACACTCCCTTTCCGTTTCCTGATGGAATTAGGCTGTGCTGTAGCAGGCACAAAGAATTAGCTGTCTCTCGATACACAAATTCATACACCCATCGAGAAGCCTTGCTGAATTTCTGAGCCCCTGCCCATGGTGTTCAAGCAGCTGGGTTTCCCTGAGAAACTGTGTGTAATGGAAAGCAAGAGTCAGATCTCAAACAGCCACTGAGTAATGTGCAGGAAGAGTTTGTGGAGCACAGACAGAAACACGGAGAAGCTGCGATTTCCCTTGGGCTTTCCCTTTCGACAGTGGCTATTACATTCTTTTCTTTGCAGTGGCAAGCTCCGCGGGCGAGCACACAGTACCTCATCCATCCCTGCCTCCTGCCTAGTTGGCTGCTCCCTCCCCACACCTACAGCAGCCCGATCATCAGGAGAGGATGATCCCCTCCACTCACAGTAGCTGTCCTGTGATCTCCCACACTTCAGAGGTGTTGAAACTCTAACAGATGTTATTGCCTAGGTGTGTTGGTTCACACAGCCTGGCTTTTGGTAGCAGGGGGGCACAGACGTGGTTTCTGCAAGGAGCTGCTGGAAGCTTCCACCATGTCCAGCAGAGCCAATCCCTGATGGCTCTGAAGATGGACATGCTGCTGGCCAAGGCTGGGACAATTAGAAGCTGGTAACACTTCTGTGATAACATATTTAAGGAGAAAATCAAAACAAAGGACACACAGTTTTTTTCTAGCCAGAAAAGAGGAGGAGGTGAGAACACGTGAGGGAAAACAATACGGCAACACCAAGGTCAGTGGAGAAGGAGGAGGAGGAGTAGGAGGTGTTCCAGATGCCAGAGCCGAGATTCCTCTGCAGGCCATGGTGATGATCATGGGGAAGCAGCTGTGCCTGCACCCATGGGGATGCATGGGGATGCAGAGATCAACCCACAGCCCGTGGGGATCCATGGGGAATGCAGAGACCCACCCACAGCCTGTGGGGATCCATGGGGATGCAGAGACCCACCCACAGCCCATAGGGATCCATGGGGAATGCAGAGATCCACCCACAGCCCATAGGGATCCATGGGGGATGCAGAGATCCACCCACAGCCCATGGGGATTCATGGGGGATGCAGAGATCCACCCACAGCCCATGGGGGAGGTGCCCATGCTGGAGCAGGTGGATGCCTGGAGGAGGCTGTGATCCAGTGGGAGACCTGGTGGAGACAGGGGGCCCTGCTTCCAGGCTGGAGCAGCCTGTCCTTGGAGGACTGCACCCCATGGAAGGAGAGACCCACATTGCAGCAGTTTTTGGGAGGACTGTGTGTCCATGGGTGGAATTCACGTTGCAGCAGGTGCAGTAGGGCTGCTGCTTGTGAGAGTGGAACCACGCTGGAGAAGTTCATGGAGAACTGTGTCAAGCGGGAGGGACCCCATGGAAAGGACTCGTCTCCCAGAGCAGTGGAAGAAAACTATGGTGATGAACTGACCCAAACCCCCACACCCTGTCTCCCTGGTGGGAAGGAGGGAGGGGTTAGGGGAAAAAAAGGTGTTTTAAGGGCTTATTTCTCATTATCCTCCTCTGTTTTGTTAGTAATAAATTCACTTTATACCTCTAAGTTGAGGCTGTTTTGCACTTGGGGTGTTTTCTCTCGGTCCTTATCTCAACTCATGGAGCCTCCATTAAATTTTTTCTCTCCTCTGCCCAGCTGTGGCAGGGGAGGGCAAGCGAGCAACTTTTGTGGGTGCCAGGCATTTGGCCAGTGTCAAACCATGACAGTTTCTTGGTGGAGAATGTGGGCATCAATTCTGCTACCTCTCACAAAAAGCTCGGGTTATATTTTGAAAGATGCTTCGGTGCCAAAAGTTTTAGATAATGCTCTAAGTGTAATTTTTAAAGTTGGCATTTCAGGTTGTATGTTAGGATTTCTTTTGAACAGCCTTGGAATATCTACGTGAGACAACAATACACACTGAGATAGCTTTGAAATCTTGTCCTTCAATCCCACCAATTTTCTATGTTTAAATAATACATTTTTTTAAATATGAAGGCCTAAAAAATCAGTTATATGGTTTGGAAAAGGCCAATCAATGGAAGCAAGACTTTACAACAGGTACAAACTACCGGCTCTCCTTCAGCACAAACAAAGGATTACCCTTTGCCACTGAATATACTAAGTACATTCCCTGCCAGCAGTTTTGGTGATGCTTGCTACTTTACCCACAGCCTTCTAGGTATTTTATTAGTTTTTGGTTTATGTATGCACTGTATTAGAAATAGTGTTTGAACTCCAAAAGCAGAAATATTATGGTGTGCCTGGCTACTGTATTAATATTTTGGGCATAAAATGGTCCTGCCATTGTGTGGTTCACCATCTCTACCTTTATTTTGGCCTTACCTGTTGCTTTGTGGAACTGAAAGCCCCCAAAAACCCCAAACCAACAATATGATCATTTGGTTTAATAGGTTGACATAAGTCATGCATCACCTTATCAGCATTTCTTATTCAGAGTGAAACTGGAAGGTGAGAAGGAAAAAATGTGTGCGGAAGGAAGTGTGGTCCTAGATCACTTGGGCAAACTGTGAAACCACCGACTCAGACAATGGCTGATTCAACTCTGAACATACAAGAAAATTCAATGCTGGGTATTGCATAGATCTGTGTGCCTCCACAGATACCTTATTCTGGAAGAGCATGCTTCTGTCCCATCCCTACCACAGGCCACTGTGTAATTTGCACAGTCAGTGCCTCGACACACTATCAGCCTGTGCAATGACAGGGGTCATTAAAATCTTCTTTGGCATTCTGGCTGAGGTACTTACACAGCTTTAGGTATGGTTGGGTTTGCTGCTGGGTGGAGCTGGGAACAGCGAGTATGCAATTAGGAGAAAAACTGAGCAATGACCGTGGCAGTTCTTGCTTTTTGTGGCTCTTGTTGAATAGCAACTCTAATTGCATCTTCTGTAGGCATAACAGCATTTATCCAAGATATATAGTGCTAGGAGGAAATTAAAGGCTTAGAAGTTCAGCTCTTAAATGGAGCCTTATGACCTGGTGCACTGTATGATCACGAGCTATTCCAGGGCATCTTTTGGTCCACCAAGCCCATCCTCTTTGTTCCCACCATATTGCATTGGGACATTAAAACCCCGACGAAACATTTTAGGCTTTGGAGAGCAACCAGACACATTTTTAGGTCTTGCTCCTGACTAAAAATATACTTCTTGAAGCAGTTATGTTGCACAAATAAAGGCTTGCTACTGTATATAGATCTGAAAACAAGCTCAGCGACTCATCTGACTTGATTAATTTTTGTTAAGAATTCCATGAATTCTTATTGGTTGTGTTACAGTTGCCTAAGTAACAAAACTCCCTGTTAGTTTGGCGCATAAAATGGTTACTCAGGTAGTAGAAGATGAACAAAGTGGTAAGAAGCTAGGGCTGTTAGAGACATGGCAATGGTAGCAGCTCCAGGAGCAGGGACAGCAGCTGTCAATGGAACCTCACGAGTGAAGAGTTAAATTTCTTCACAGCAGCTTTTATGGGTCTAAGTTTTGGGTTTGTGATTACAACAGCGCTGATAATAGAGAGCTGTTTTAGATAGCGCTGAGCAAGCAGTGCTTGCGCAGCGTCCAGGTCCGTTCTGCTCCCGTGGGTGCACAAGCAGCTTGGGAGGGAACACAGCCGGGACAGCTGAGCCCATATCACACATACCACACACTCTGCTCTCAGGCACACTGCCTGATTTTTGGGGCTGTCCCGCAGAGGCCAGGATCCCCCCGGACCCGTCCCCTTCCCCCGGAGCACGGCCCCTCTCGGCACAGTGCCTGATTTTTGGGGCTGTCCCGCAGAGGCCAGGATCCCCCCGGACCCGTCCCCTTCCCCCGGAGCACGGCCCCTCTCGGCACAGTGCCTGATTTTTGGGGCTGTCCCGCAGAGGCCAGGATCCCCCCGGACCCGTCCCCTTCCCCCGGAGCACGGCCCCTCTCGGCACAGTGCCTGATTTTTGGGGCTGTCCCGCAGAGGCCAGGATCCCCCCGGACCCGTCCCCTTCCCCCNGCACTGCCCCGCTCGGGGCCGCTCCCCCGCTCCCCCGCCCCGGCGCGGGGCCGCTCCTCCTCCGCGGGCACTGCGCATGCATGAGGCGGCCGCGCCGCCCTGAGTCACCGCTCCGCTGCTCAGCCGCTCCCCAGCTGCAGCGGAAAGGCGGCCACCATGAACCGCTTGGGGAAGAAAGCAAATGAGACCCTCATCGAGATGGCTCTGTCGGCGGACGGTAGGAGAGGGGAGGGGGGATCGCGGCTCTTGTTCCGCCCTTGTCCCCTGAGGGACGGTAGCCCTTCCTGCCCGGCTCTGACTCCGGGCCCCATGGCAGCGGCGCGGGTGGGAGGCAGAGGGGGTGAGCGTAGTGTGGGAGGTCTGGGGGGCTCTGGTTCCTTCCCAGGGTCTGCAGGTCGGCGTCTCTGAGATCGGGCTGATCCCGGGTTGAATCCTGACCCCTCCTGCATCGAGCTTTTAATCCTTCGGCTTCCACTTGAGAGGAGCAAAAACCACTTTTCCATGAGCATGATCCAACTATGATTAGGTCTTTATAATCCCCAAATAAACCTTTAAAATGGAGGTTCTTATATCACCACCCTGCCAAGGATGAAAACTAGAGAATCCGCTAGATTTTTATCTGCGAAGACACAGCAGATAACAAAAGACAGCAAACTTTCCGCCTCCCCCGAAGCACCGGCTGGGATGGGGCGCTGGCTGCTGAGGGAAGGGCGCTGAGGTTGCCCTGGCCAGGAGGCTCAGAGCAGACCGAGTCACCTCGCTTCGGAAGCTGTGAGCTGCCTTCTTCCCCCTCGCCCCATCCCAGATGCTCAGCTTCGGACAGACCCTGCGGCAGCGGGTGTGCGGCCAGGGCTTTGTGTCAGGGCCTTGCTTTTTTGCTACAGCCATGTTACAGTTTCCACTTCATGTCAGTATGGTATGTCATTACTTATAATAAATGTGGTAATATTAGGATTTTGTAAAATAACGTGACGCAAGTGTGTGTTTATCGGCACCTCACCTGGCAACGTGAATCAACAGATGTAAGAGAGCATGTTGATATTTTCAGAATGAGACTGTGTAGGTTTTTTTTAAAAAAAAAAAGGAAAATGCTGACCTAGAAAAATTTCTTTTTTGGGAATAATGCTTTGCCATCAGTCCTGGAAGTGAAAATCTTAAAGCAGGAAAGAACTGCTAACTCCTCGTGTTAGCTTCTTGCGTTATCTCTTCTCCTTCACAGCTTGACTACACTGTCTCTTAGAAAAAACATATATAGTGCCATTTTAAACAGGTTGAGCACTAGTGGCAAATCAAAAATTTTCAAAATATTTGGCAGTTTTGTTTCAGGGAGGTATGATGGCAATATTGACTATGAAATTGTCCAAAAGAAGCTCTTTATAGTGACAGCAAGGAGGGGTGTCCAGCTGTGGGGATGCAGGCATTCACTGCGGGTGTCAGACGAAGGTTTGCCCTCTCTGGGATGGCCTGGTGGAGCTGGCAGGCTTCTTAGGAACCCAAGCAGATGGATATTACAGCCTCTTGGCCAGCAATCCTGTTGCAAAGGGGATGTGAGAGACCTGAGTCATCGCCCATTCCACTGCCTGGGAGCAATGAAAAATCCTAGCACTGAGCTGCTCTCTCCATGGGTTATTCTTCTGAAGTACCTGGAGACTAAAAAATATTTACAGAGCACACAAAAAATTCCCATTTAGGGAATGATTCTATGAAGTCAGATTTGTAAACTTCATTCCACAGTATTCAGTTTTCCCATGAGCCTTGTGGGGTTTTTATAGTCATAAATAGTAAATATAAGGAGATTTGAGGGGTTTCAGTGTCCAAGGATGGTTAAGGAGGATTTGCCATACAGTAGCACATACAAAATCTCCATACAAAATCATGTTCTAATTCAGCTCAATTTTGTTAATTAACCACTTTTCTGAAGCAGAAACAAATTGAATATGGGATGAAGTAAGTAGGCTTTTTAAAGTTTATGTTAATTTGTTGCCTGAAAGTCTCTCAAGGTTAAAAAAACCCTCAAAAACTTCCTTAAGTTATTGTTTAGAAAAGTTAGCAGTATACATATACTGCCAGCAGGACTTCTTATAGATCTAAACACTTCCATAGACTATCTTAATAATACACACAGATCTACAGACTTCTTATAGATCTTTGTGCTTTTAAGGAAAAGCCTCATAAGGCTCTAGATGTCTAATGCATACAGGCAGGGCCTATGTAAGTCAATAGGAACAAGGCAGGAGAGAAAAATCTGCTACTTATTTTCTTTAAAGACGTGTTTGTATTTGGATAGTATGTGAGTATTGAATTCTGGTTTCCTACTGCTTTTCATTAAACTTGAATGCTGGGGTACAGGTTATGGGGAAGCAAAACTGTATACCAGCAGCTGAAAGTTAAACTTGCCTGTTAGGGCCTGTGTGCCAAAACTTTTACCTTAAAGGAAGCTTCCTGGCTTCCTGCTGAATTACATCTGTGTGAGGTAAAAAATTCCATTTTTGTGTGTGTGATACTGCTTTCTGTTGGAAGGTGTGTGTCATTTACCCCGAGTATTTAAGTCAAGAAAACTGAACTTGCAAAATTGGAATGTAAATATCAGAGGAAGAAGACTGCAATATATTGCTAGGATTATTTATGTATACATTCACTTCTAGTAACTTTTTTGTCCCCAGCATGTTAATGCTATGGTAGCTGTATTGTGGGATATATCCCAAGCCTGCCAGTTTTCCGGGAGCTTGCAGTTGGCTCCATGCCATGATTTGAAGTATGCTGCCTTTATACACATGGCTCCTCTTCCAGAACTTCCAGGAGCCTGGTTTATGCTCAAACGCTCTAAGTGATCTAAATTCAAATGCTTACTTAGGTTGGTTGCCATCTTGCTTGTTTCCCCTCTGAGAAGGGTGGAAAAGCATTAGAGAAAGCCAATGACATGACTTGCAAACGGTGCTTGTGCCAGTGTGTTGTCATCTTGCAGTACCTCAGCATTCAGGGCCAAATCCTGCTGTCATTTAATAAAATGATACTGCACTTATTTGATCAGAATTCATACCAGTAACATAAAATACAGGCCTCTGTTCAGAACTACATCTGTCTCTAATTTCTGTCACAGTGTATGTAGTAATTTCTGATCTATTTGTGGAAACAGTGAATGGGATATCATGTTCCCACACGCTAAACCAAAGGATTTGTTAAGAGGAAAGCTGTTTGAAAATTTGTTCCTAGGTAATGAAATAAAAGTTCTGTGAAATTTAGACATAGTTCATAATATAAAAGGCAGGGGAGAAAATACTCTCTTAGCCCAACCAATGTCTGGTTTCTGAGTGGAATTTCTTTACTGGCTTCCATGCATTACTGCCGGGACACAGTATAAGTACAGGTTGGTTATTGGAAGTTAAAGCTCTTTGTAACAGAAAAGTCCTGTTTGTAGTAGGAAAACCTGCTTTTGGGAGCTCATCCCAGCAACTTGTATCATATCACTGCATAGATGTGGTGCTTTTAATGCAAAAAATGAAAACATCAAGCCCATTCCACTGCAGCTGTTAAATATAGATTTTTTTCTAAAGATTGTGTCGGTTTAAAAAAAAAAAAAATAATTTCTCTTTGACAGCCTTCTCATTTTAGGTGAGAACCCTGCATATGAGATTAAACTCACTGTCTGCAGTTCAGTGAATAGCAAAGGAAGGATTAAGTCCCCTGCATGCCATTTAAATCCAGTAGCAATTATGTGGGATATTCAGGCCACATTTTGGGAAGCTGGGAAATACAGCTGGATTCACAGAATCATTAAGGTTGAGAAAGACCTCTGAGGTCCTTCAGGTGTAGAGCTGGGTGATGGTCCTGGCATCACAGGTGAAAGCATTTCAGTCCCTTTGTAACAAGGGGCCTACAATTTCACCCTCTCGCTCAGAATATGAAAGAAAATGCTCTGCAGCTGTCTCTCCCTCACAACAATTCCTGGAGAAATGGTTTGGCTCAGCTGAGGGGCAGAGGTTCTGGATTGTGAATGCTAAATAAACACCAGGAAAGCCACCAGCGTCTCTTCTGGTGTAACGCAGAGTGATGTTCTCTCAGTAATTCCCTCTCCATCAGTTTGTGGCTAAGGCATTGCGTGGTGTGCTGTGGTGTTCTGAGGTGCTGACTATAGAAATAAACAGATAAGTGTGTTATAAAATGAAAATGCATTTTAACCTTTATGTACAAAGACTTAATAATTGCTGTGATAAAAGGAAATACTAAGATAAGATAAAAGGGCACTGATGAAAATGTCCTTTTTAAATTGTGCTTGAGAACTGTTGCAATATAATTGTAAAAAAGCCCCCAAACAAAACCACCAAGCAACCAAATACCACTGTCTTCATATTTAGGATCTTTAAACCAATGAGTTGCATGTGCACATGGAGGAGACAAATAGTCATCTAACCTAAACATGTCATTAAGAAGGTATAGGTAATGTAAAAATGTGATCAAATGTTAAGAGGCAAGGTAATAATGCAGCGAACTTTTGCACTAGTTTTTATTGTGATCTGGTGGTTGAACCAAAAAGCAGTGTAATTACCAGGTTGTATTTTCTTATCTAGCAGTAGTTTTATTGTATTTGGTGATAGCTTTCCATGTGCATATGTGTGTAAATGCAGAAAGGGGAAGGAAGGTTCTTGTGGCGTATTGCTAGGGATAGTTCTTGCAATTATAACGTAGTTATGGAAGGATTTACAGTTATTTGTTATACAGTTACTTATTTACAGTTATATGTACTAAAGCTGAATAACATTTCGGGAATTATTTATGGATTAAACATTGCGAGAGTAGTTACACACTGTGTAGTATTGTGTATTTTGTTGTAGCAGCTATAACATTTTGTGTTAGATTAAACACTGTGTGTGGGAGGAGCTGAGTCTATTGGCATTTGTTTACTTGGATTTTACTATATAAATGTATGTTTTTCATTGAAACCTAAAGCTATTAAAGCTGTGGTGTTCATGCCTTTGTCAACCCAGTGAGGACCAGTAGATGCGGTGAAGTTCCAAACACATTTTTTTAGGAAGTGAGTATATCTTTGCATGAAGGGCAGTCTTCTAACAGGAAATCCCAAGGGATTCTTGTCTTCTTTGCTAGGCTCACATGGGTAAATGTAAAATTTGAGGCCTTTGGCAAGATAGCAGAAACCCTGGCAAACCATATGGGTGGGACTCATGATGCACATGGTTGTCCTTTCATTTTCTGTACTAGCCCTAAATTAGAAAGGGCCCTCTGGTTTGTTATTCAAAGTAGTTGTCTTAACTGTTGGGTAGGAAATCAGAAAGTCTATGTTTGCACAATTTATAGTGTGCTAGAAATATACCATGCCAACAAATAATGGCTAGCAGATGTGGTTTTCAGACCACTTGATTCTTCAAACCACTTTGCCTACTTCAATTCTTTTAGTTGACTGGTGTTTACTTAAAAAAGTTTAGGCAATGGAAGCCATGGCCCATTGCCCTGATCATTTTCTTGATCGATAGAAACAGTTTCTGTTTGGGATCAGTATAGGAATTCCGAAGTTGTTCCATCATTTTTAAAGTAATTCAGACGAAAACACTAATTCTTGCAAATCTTGCATTTGTTTATAAAATGTCTTTCTATACTGGTATGTTTTTATGTTGCTTAATGTGAGAAAATGAAATACTTGGTGAATACAGTAGCAAAATTTCCAATGATGCGTTTCATTGGAAGCATAACCAGAAAAGTATTGAGTGAGGTAGAGCATAAAAAAGCAGAAGTAAGAAAAATTTGCAGATTAAATTGGCCATCTGAAATTAAATGTCTGGATAACATGAAACTGAGGAATACCACCAGAGGACAGTAGATTTGAGGTGATTTTTAAAAAAAGATATTGCTATATTTGCATCATTAGTTTCCTAGTTTATGTATCCCTTTTCATTTACAGCATCTCTAGATCTCTCATGCAAGGGTAGGAATGTAGTGTGCCTGCACAGAATGAATAGTGCATTAGGCCCTCCTCTACTTTTGGACACTTGTGTATTGCAAAAGTGGAAAGAAATTGGAAACTCTGTTGCCCAAGAGTTTACATAAGTGATTTCAGTGGAAGCTGGAGAAATATGTTAATGGCTGACGGTGTGAGGTGTGTACCTGAGCACACTTGGGAAGCAAGTCTGTGCCTCACACTTCTTGAAGTCTCGTGCAGTCAGATAGTGCTGCTAAAATCTGGCCCTGAATATATAAATACTCTTAAGGGCAAACAAGCACAGCAGTATTGCTTCATGAGCTGTCAGAACTCCTGCAGTCTGGTGTTTCTACCACTCTACTCTGCTGAGATTTGTCATTCTAATCCCTCTTACTTGCATGCATGTAAATGCTGTACGGTTTAAAAATACCTGACTTTATCCAGCTATTCCTAGTCTGGACTTTGTTTTTTAATTGCATTTGAACCTATTAATCAGTTTATGTGTGTCATTCTGCAGAACAATGACACCTGGAAGGTCTGAATGCTCACAGCATGCTTTGAGTCTTGCCTCTGCTGGTACATAAAATGCGGTGATGGCTGTTGCTTGAATTGCTTTAAAATGCTATTTAAGTTCCATGTTACAGCACTATACTCATGGGTTTTTTTGCTAAAAACAGATTTGCACAACTTCTCTTTTTATTTAATGTATTCCCTTTTTTGCTATCCTGGTGCCTTTTAATCAAAAGGAGAGGTGGTTTTGTGGTTCTTTGAAAGGGAGGCAGCTGAGGGTAAACGTCCCGTTCTGATTTAAAATACTCAGTTACTATACTAGAGATTTGGACTAGGACTGCATGTCTTTTCCAAATGCTAAATGATATTTTCTAACTGTTAGAAACAGATTTCCAAATATTTATGCCTATGTAAAAGAGTTATTTTTCTTTTACTTCTGATGTGTTGATAAATACCTGTTCTCTGGAAGTACTTCTTTAATAATAAAACACGTGAAGAAAATTAATACGTCAGTGAAGCAGCCTATACTTGAATGCAGTCTTCTTTTTAAGGGACTAATAAAATATTTTAAAATATTCCCAATAGATTTGCTTGGATTCCTTGAGAATGTTTTAATTGTTAAGTAGTTTTAAATTTTTAGAAGCATTTCTGTGTGTGCATGAATCACTACTTCAGACATTGTCTTAAGATTGAACCTTTGGCTCAGCAGCACAGTTATTACTCTTCAGACAATGCCAGCTGGAGTAATAACCTTATTTTGCTTTCTTGCAAGTCAGCTGGGTGAGTCTCCAGTTCCCAGTGGCAACTCCATCCAGCTCTGGAGGATATGATCAGTGTGTGCATAAGTTTGGTTGATAAGTCATTGTAAAGCTGCTTTCCTTAGATTTGGAAGCACTTGCAGTAGTCATTATGATGCTTACTTGGAAGGAGTGGATTTCTCTTTCCTGTTGGCCAGGTGATTGAATAATGTCAGGGGGTTTATTGAGATGGTAACTTCAAGACATCTAGGAATAACATTTTCTTTCATAGCATGTTAAAGATGAATATTGGGAATTTGCTTCATAGTACAAAGTAGCTACTTCATAACAACGGCGGTGTAAGTTTCAGGATTTGTTAGGATTTTTGTTGATTTGTTTGTTTTTTACCTGGACCATCAGAATTTTGCTCTAGGGATAGGCATGTGTATTAACTAGTATGCCAATGTGTCAGAGGTATGTAGAGCAGTGTCAATGGCCTGCAAGCTCCTTCCTTGGTTTTGTTGGCTGAAAAGGATGCTGTTATTGTGTCTAAGAAAATTGTGGAAATAATTGAAAGCAGTATTTTGGAAACAATACTGAAATAGCAGAATCAGTAGTAATACCGTCTTACTGCTGCTGAACAATGCAGTTTATCAACACCAGCATGAGAATCCTGTCTGTGGCTTTTCCATTGGAATAGCTCTATCAGAGGTCATAGGTGTGCAAATGTGGATGGTTTTCTAGTTTTAGTAGCAAAACGAATTTTGATCCCTAAAAATGTCTCTTCATCTGCCACCTGATTTTGGAAGCACCTAATATGTAAATGTTTTTAGTGGTATAAACAATCTGTCAATTTGTACTTGGTGCAGATGAATCAGAGTTAAAGAAGTTGGGAAAAAAGAAAACTTAAAAGCCTTCTCTTCCTCTGTTTTCTGATGCAGAGTTGGTCTGAACTGTGCCGGACTGCAGCCTCTGCACACCAGCTGCACCATGCCCAGCTATACCTCAAATGCAGCACCATCAGCCAAGCTTTTTTCTTTGCTATCTCCCAGCAGACTTGGATTTACTGAGGGTGCTGAAGTAAAAGGATTGTCATCTTCCAGGGAAGTTGCAGATTAGGTACAGTTAAAGGGGCTAGAGCATCCATGGCTGTGACTATGCTGGTAATTAAAAAAGCCAAGGATTTATTCATTGGCTTTCAAAGATGAGTAGCAGAGTCCAACCACACCTGTATGGCTAAAATCCCTTCTCTCCCTAGTAAGGCAGACTTCTCCATACTGTTTTGAAGACCAGACTTGTATCCTCCAGAGTGTACTTCTTCTCCATCTAGGAGAGTGCTGAAAGCTAAAACCATTCTTCAAAGTGCACCAATAGTTGAGTGAGAAGTCCTGTGATTAGGTCTGTCCTGGACTTTTACTTGCCTAGTCAAGGCACCACTGCTGTGGCCAGGACATGACCTGTGACAGGTTGCATTTCTCCCGGAGAATGTGCAGTTCCTTTTTTGATGCTGCTTGGCTTGCTGCAGCTGTTATCAGAAAACAGGGTCAATAGGAGGCCTTGATTTACAATGCCATCATTACTTTTTTACAGCAGCACTGAACACATGTACTTTTACCTTTTCCTAACTCATCAGTTTTACTACGAAGAAAAACAAAATTATTCCAGCACTGTGAACAAATTTGAACTATTGTAGAATTTCTGATTGTTTAATTACATGAGAAGCCATTTTTTATGCTTGTTACAGAAATCATAAGATTACAGTAATTAAAATACCTTTTCTTGTGAGTAAACTACTTGTATTTTAAGAGATAAAATCAATCTTGATTATATTCTTCAGTCTTCAGTACTGAATGTTAATTTGTGTTGTGGGCTACTGTTGTTCTCATCGTTCGGGTCTGTAATTGAAGTAGAAATGGTCTATAATTCTTAGGGGTGGCATACCAAAAGTTTCTAAGTAGGTTGCCCTGTGGTTGGGTGTAGTTTGGGACAGCATATGTTGTCTTATACTGCAGAATTATAGGCCATACAAAGCTTGCTTATTTACAGTAACGTGCACACTGCCAAGGCATATGTGTTTAAGGAGTTACAAATAGCTGTGTGAAGAATTGTAAGGCTGTTGAAGACACCAGTTACATGGGACAGAGGCATTTCTTTCAGTTAGGATATGTGCACTCCCATGAAGGCCAATGATTTGAACAAATACTAAAATGATAAATTTCTGAAATCATTTAGTGAGCTTTAATAGTTGTAGAGTTGTACTGGAGTTAATTTTGAACAAAAAATATTTCAAAGAGTTTCTGCAATTTATACGAAGAGATTTTATGATAAAGGGCCACTTAGTTTGTAAGTGTCCTTATTTGTTGTTCTTGGCATGCAGATATTTCCAGATCTGTTTATATATATAAAACCATGTAGTGTTGGAGAGCAAGGACATACCCTTAAGTAGGGAATTTTATCAGAATATTATTGTTTTACTCTTATCTTTAGATATGAAACAGTTATTAAATGAAAATTTTTAAAGCATTTTCTTGGCTAGTAGAAACTATTATGGTCCTCCCTGCTGCTGATAAGGAAAAGTGGCATCCTTGTTTGTGTTGCTGAATAAGGTGCCTGGACAAAAAGGTGAATGTTGGTGTTCCAAGAGGAGGCTGCACCATGCTTTCTGTCTAGGTCACAGCCTGTGGTATCCAGGGCTTATTCCTTTGTTTTATGTAGCAGCTGTATTGTAAAGGATAGAGGAGAATTATGAAATGGGTTCATGTTAAAGTGAATTATACTTCTGGTTCTTACTGAAGTGTTTTTTCCTTTTAAAGATGACATTGCAATTCTCACCAAGTTCAAGCGATCACAGTCAGAAGGTACTGTACTAACCCATATTTTACCTTCCTCCCTTTTGTCTGTTTCCTCTGTCTTTTTTTTTTTTTTTTTCTGCTGGGAGCCTCTTGCAAATCAGACTTCAGTTAATGTGAGTCATTGATATCATATATGAGCCAGGCCTTTTGCAATGAGATTTGCAAGTCAATTGTTGACTGTCTGTTGGCAGCTCTCCTGGTTAAGATCTAATTGTGTATTTACATTCATGGTGCTTGGTGCATTTCTGGGATGGAGCCTCTTTACACCTTTCCACGTGATTTGGGTGTGCATTGCTTGTGCTGCTTATGTTCAGGAATCTGATTACATGTTTTACAAGGAGTGAACATACTCAGTATGTTGTACTTTTCTGTTAATATATGTTTTCTGTTCTCTTTTCACCTTCTTGTGTGCTGCTCTAGAATTATTCAGGTTTATTCCAGTGGAACAGAGGTATCAAGAGTTCCTTCCACAAGTTGCATAAGTAATCAGCTATGGTACTGGGAAAGCATTTAAAATGTGGAACTCTGAATTATATTTGTTCTGAGGTCAGACTTTCACAATTACAGAGAGGATAAAATGCAGAAAAAGCCCCACACAAAGGCAGTTATAGGCCATTGAATCAGTTCAAGTTCCCTCAGCAGTATAGAAAATAGAATGTTCTTGCTGCAAGGACAAGGTTCCACACTGTTCCTGGCCTGGAACGGGAGAGTTGTGTGACAAAATGTTTGGGCTTTCTGCTCTTGGGCCCTGGGCCAGTACCTTTGGCCAAGTCTGCAGTAGCCATCTGCCTTGCAGGGCTTTAGGTAGCACAGCGTGGTAGGGATGCTCCTGTTCTTTATCCTGGTGTTCAGATTCTATCTACTGATACAGATTTCCCAGATGTAGTTTGCTTTAGCAGAATAGCATGCAACAGTGTTAAATGTCTTGGCATTCAGAAACTTTTTTGTTGTATTTTACATACCACTGCCTGGTTTTGCATATCATATGTATAGTTATAAATTGCAGAGACCATTTTGTGTAAGTGAAGTTAGAAAGAGAAAAAAAAATGTAGGAAACAAAAGGCTCTCAAGCTGTACTTAAGTAACTTATTACATATTTTTGAAGATCCACTTTATATCCTGCCTGGATGCAATTTTGGCATCCAATATTTGCAGATTGCAAGAAGAAAAGGAGGCTTGTTTTATTGGCAGAAATAGTCCAACTTCGGTTGTCTTGACAGTGGTCCAATGTAAGTCTGTCCAGTCTAATGTATACTCAACAATGCTTCCTTAATGGAGGAAGAAGTAAGATGAGTCCTCTTTTCTGAAAGAAAGAGACACCATTTTTAGGTGCATGGTCTAGATTTTGATCAGCTATTTTCAAAGCTGCTTATCCTTTTCTAGAGTGGTTTAGATGCCTGATTGAAGAGACTGATCTGCCTAATCAGCAGAGAGATGGTTGTTTACAAAAACCTTCTTGGAGCAGGAGCCTAGCTTAGGGGCTTCAGAGTTGTTCTCCAGAGGAAACTGGTGACAGTGTAAATTCAGAGGCACAAACCCAGCCAGTATCTCAATCCAGTTTAAGATTATGAAGGTACTAAAGAGGATTTTCCCTTTAGCATTAACATTTTAGTAGCAGTGTCTTTGGTGGAATGGCTATTTGTGGGAAAGTCATGTTGGCATTCACTAATGTTGTTAAAATGAAGGCATGTTTTTTTTGTTTGGTTTATCATTGAGTTTTTGGAGCTGGGTTTTTTAGGGTTTGTTTGTTGGCTTTTTGAACAAGAAGCTAAGTAATTAAGTTCATATTACTATTCTTGATTCTGTTGTCATATCTCTGTTACATGGGCATTTGTAATCTTGAGATTATGCATCGCTGACTCCTTAGCAAAAAAACACACCCCAGTTTGATTTCTAGCAAACACTTCCAGAGGTAATTGAACTTCCATAACTGAGGCAGCAAAGCTCTGAGTATGAAACCATCTTAGACCTAGCAGATATTTGAGACAAGAAAGCTAAGTGATGACACCAGATTTTTTTTCTGTCACAGTTAAAAATACGTTCCTGTGAATGCAAGGTTACACCAAGGTAGTACAGACCGAGTATATTGTGTCCAACAGCATTTCTTCCCCTCTGAAGAACCATTCTTGAAGATTTTATGTATTGTGACTATTATGAGTATTATTTTCCATCCTTTACTTGTTCACAGTTCCATGCCTTCAAGGTCTATGTCATTTTCAGATACAACATTTTAAAAATTGGGATGTATTTATATGAATCTCTTTTTCAATGTTCCACAGGAGAAGAATGTAATGGACCTGAAACTATTTCAACTGCAGGATCAGAAATCCCAAGTAGCTCTGAGGTAAGGTACAGTATGAATGGTGTTAGTTAAGGTACTACTTGGTAGGAAAGAAGAAATGGTTGTTGTGAACAAGACAATTAGTTTTCAAAACTAGTATTTCTTTTATATTGTCTTATACCTCCTTTTTATCTATGTAAAAATTTTCTTCCTGTGTTGTTTTGAAAGAGCAAAGCCATGAATATGACATGGCACTCACTGAGTCTCAGCAGAGACTTGGCAGTGCTAGTGCTACAACACAGTAGTGAGTAGTGGTAGAAAACAGTGTGAGCTTAATGGTGTTTCCTGTATCAGTCTTGAAATGAGACTCACACAATCTTTAAATGTTTTGACAATTGGAAAAACATAGTGTTTCTGCACAAACCAAACACTTTGTTTTGTGCTGTGTATCATATTGCTGGCTTGCTGGGAAATCAAGAGTTCCACTGCTCTAGGAACCTTGTGACAGTGCAGCAAGATTCATGAGAAAGCAAATGAAGATTTGAGTTACTGGAGTACCTCATCGTGTGCAACATTAAAAGTGTCATCAGCTATAAATTTTTTCACAGTACCTCATTGCTTAATATGTACAGTACACAATGTCTTCAAAATGTGTGTCTTGAAAGCAGTGTGTGGCCAGTATTCAGTTGAAAAACTGGTTCAAAATGAGTATTAAGAATACATGATCTTTACATTGGTATTTTATTGTATTGTTTTGTTGTTTATTGTTGTTACATGCTTAGAGGAAGATAGAAAGTTTTAGATAGGAAAAGAAACAGCTGTTCTGTCAAAATAGGGTCTCATAGTGGCCATGAGCACTGATCAGAAATTGTCTGTTGAATAGAGTGTTGAAAAACTGCAGCTGTTCTGCTGAGCTACTTAAAAGTAAAACATGTCCTCAGCGTCTTCTGAGGACCAAATCTGGAGATGATCACACAAAGACAGAACACAGGACTTCCTAGGTTACACAGATCTTTGTCTTCTTAGACATGCAGCCATATCATCCCAATGTTTTCATAAATTTACCAGTTCCATTTTAAAACTTGTTCATATGTTCACCCTATTTATTCCCTTCTGAATCTGTAGTAGGAGTTGTAATCATCTTTTTCTCCAGGAAAATTTTCAGTGAACAGCCATATCAAATGCTTCACTGAACAATGGCCATCATACCATGATAAACTGATTCTGGGCTACTTACCAGAGTCTCTGAATAGATGGAGATGACCCATTTCACCAAAACTTGGAAGAAGTCACTTCATGACTTAGAACACATGAAAAGGCAGGCAGCATGGGAGAAAGTGCAATGTGTGTCATTATATGTAGAGAAATAGGATTTGAACCTTGTTTGAAGGATGGAAGGTTCATGATGGGGTGGGAAAGGAGGAGGCTTTGTTCTTCAGCACATGTATGTCTGGGAAAAATATATCTGGTTATCCTCTCAAAAATCTCTACTTAGTAACTTCATGCAGCCTTTTCTCTTGTTTTCTACTTACATGTTTCCTTGCATAAGTATTTTTCTTTTACTTTGTTATTAAATATCACAAAGTATTGTCATATAAGCAATATCAGTAAGTAGTTGATAACTTGGGGGTTTTGTTTTGTTGTTTTCATTGCTTCTTCTGAGACAGCTTGTTTGGCCTCAGTTTGTTTCTGCAGGTCAGGTGGTTTTCTGGTGTTTGCTTACATTTAAGTTAGTACTTTTCTGTGCTTTGCCCAGTCCTACCCAGTGAACCCTAACACATTGTCATTTATCTGATTTTTGTTTTCTGTACGTTAGCCAGGCATAAAGTTACAGAGTTACTCTTGATATTCTTGTCCAGTTTCACACTCTCATCAGCCATGACAGGCTTAGTTCTTGATGATTAATGTTCTAGAATTCAGTTTAAGTCTATATTTAAAAGTTTTTCTATTAATTAATTGCAATAGTAAGATAGCCTTTAATATTTATGCTTTTTTTTCATATAATGCTAATCTTTTGTCTTCATGTGCTGTCACAACTTCAGTTGTGTTCTGTATAAACTGGAAGAATTTATTTTCCTTCAGTTCTTTGCTAGGCTGCCTTAACATCCTTGATGTATTCCTGTAGGAATTCAGCAGGATCTTCTATCCCAGCATGGTTTCTCCTCCTTTCACCAAGGCCTTTCTGAGCTCAGGTCAATATGTTTTGTTCTCATTTTGACAGGTAGCGCATTTCTCTATTAAATTATTTTACCTCCATAATAGGTTGGTAATTTTCTTGCACTTAACAATGTTTCTGCAGTTAAAAAATATGAATGTTTACAATTCCTAAACCAATTTAAAGTCATGTAATTTTAAAACAGAAATTGAATTAATTAAAAAAAAAAACACTGAGAAAGAGTTAAATGAACTTACATTCAGGTCACTACTTCATTTTGCTCAGGCTGTCTTTTCTTTTGGAAGAGAAAAAACATAACATCCCACAACAGTGTGCTTCTGTTTAGCAGCACAGAGAAAAAGCTAAGGCCTTATTGTTGATTTAGCAACAGAGGAGGGAAATAATAAATCTAGATTTAGTATGGAGAGCAGAAATCTTATCCATCCATCATTCAGTGGGAGCTTGGTTGTTTTTTCTTTCTTTTGTAATTTGCAAAGGAATATGTGATTTGAATATAAGGAATGATGCAAGTAAAACAAAAAGTGAAAAACAGTCTGTAGTGAAGCCTGCCATATATATACAAAAGTTGGATGAAGTCCAGGACTCAAAAAGCATTGGAGCACCAATCAGTGGTGCATTTGGTCCTTCATGATTTTGCATTCTTGCGTAATTCACCCTGGATTTTTTTCTGGTTTTTCTGTTTTGTTTTTTTTTTTAAACTGCTTCTTCTTGACTCTCCCTATTTTTCTTACTCTTTAATCTCCCACAGGAACAAAAGAAATAAGATCTTGGACTTGGACTTCATCAGCTTTTCGTATTCCAAGACTTACAGCATTTCTAGATGCTCTGTCATGGAGGGAGGCAAGGAGATGTTTTCCACAAACAGCAGGCTGGAGAAGGGGGAGAAAAAAGCTGTAATGGGGGTATTTTCAAAGAAGTGCTGCAATGGGGACTGCTTCAAATTATGGCCTTGTTAAGTCAGTAATACACAGGCAGCCACTTCTGTTAGGAATGGGCAACTGTCTTAAGTGAATCCCTGGGTAGAATCTCCCTGAATCAGTCTTTATGGAGTTCTTGTTCCAAGAAATACGTAAATGCCTCTGGAAGTCCTTTCAAGCAAATTGGAAAAGGAATTAAATAAAACCTGAGAATGTTTTTTTCCTCTGTGCTTTCTGTTTGTTCAGAGAGCACACTAGAAAAATATACAGTGGTGTGTCTGTTCAGGGATTGTAATTCGTTGTTCAGGTTGCTAAGTAAATGAAGATGAAACACACTGACAAAATAGAGTTCCTCTGCCTAAGAGGAAAGAAGATCACTCAATTATTTCAAGATTGGAGGAAAGGTTAAAAAATTTAATTTGTATTACATTTTCTAATAGTAAGAGTTCAGGCCATTCAGATGGGATAAATGTAAAATTAGTACAGCTTTTGTGCAAAATTGAATCACCAATTTATCGAGATCTGTAGAGGTCCAGCTATACAGAGGACTATTTTTTATTCCAATTAAGAAGCACAAAGTAATTTGAAATCTTTTCTTGGTATGCATGTGGACTCCACCTTATAAAAGGCAGGTGACTGCACTACTGTCTGAGTGAGAGGGCAGGAACTGTGCCATGTTCTATCTGTAAGTAGATAGGAATTGATTTTGCACAGTTATACATTAAATTTTGACCTTTCTGTTAATTTCACACCAATGAAATGCTTACTAAAAGTTCCTGTTATACAGGATTTTCCATAATGTGGCTTGATCATAAGAAAATCTGTGAACAAGCTGTCTTTATTTAAGCAAGGTTAGCAGAATTAAATTGGCAAGTTTATTAAAGCAATGCATTTTACCACAACTACGGCTTGATTTATAGGTTATTTTCTTGTTTTCAGAACAGCAGGTACTGCAGGTGTTTCAAATTAATTGGTTGGGGTTTTTTCTGAAGGAACACCATCATGTTGTGCCTTACTTTTCATACTTATTCATTTTTCAGTTCAGACAGGTGGATCTTCAAGTAGAGAAACATAAAATACCATTGTTAATATTGCAAAGATGGACAAAATTGGTTTCAAAATCTAGAAAGAAGTACAGAAATACTTCTTCCAAGTCTAACAAAAGCACAGGGGCTGTTTTGGGGAGATCCAGAGTGCATTAAAGACTAAAGAGAGTGGATTCCAAAGAGGGACCAGTCCAACACTGCTGCCACCACTGCCAACCATCTTGGTTTTCATCTCCACAAAGTTGGATTGAGTTGATTCTTGTTTTGCATGTCATGTGTTACCAATGCTGGAGCCCCTTTGTGCTGTACACAGACTTTGGCATATCATGAAAAAGCAGTGTGTTTCTATCAGAGTACTTGAAATGTGCAGGAGAAGGTGTGAGTGCCAGTTTAAAAATCCTAATGACTTGAGCTAATTAATTTCTGACAATTATACTGAACAGGGTAAGATCCCATGACTAACAGGAAAGCATTTAACACAATGCATGGGAATGTAGAAAGGCCTCTGCTAGCTGTATGTCATCACCTCACAGCTTTGTGTTTCACTAAGTGTATAAAATTTTGCCTCTGAGTGAAGCAGTGGGGGAAGTGAGGACCAGTGGGTGGCTAAAACTTGTATTTGCATCTAACTATGGAGGAGGTGTTGAGCAGTGGATGGGAGAATATGGGATGGAGAGGCTGGATAAAAGCAGATGGAAGGATACCAGTGTGGATGGGGGGGAATGTGTGCAGTGGAGAGGTCAGGAGCCACAGGGAAGCATTGAAAAAAGCAAGGCTGTGCTTTCATCGGTGTTCAGTTTGTACAGTTCTTTCCATGGCGAGTATTTATGGTGTATAATTGGAGAAAAACTTTCCACTTAAGTGTCTCAGCCCTTAGTTCTCTAATAAAAGTGCAAGTTTTTCCAGTGGCATCAGTGACAGGAGAATTGTTCAGACTATCTTATGTTAAGAGCACAGTGCAGCTATTTATATTGCATTGTTTCTCGGGGGGATTCCTTCCAAAAAACAGATCGATCTTTCTGTTTATTTTACTGCATTCTGAAAAGGACATTTTTGATTTACTTAGATAAGCAAATACCCAGACATGGTGTCATTAAAAAAGAATGTAAATATGTGTGTGTGCATTACTTGATGTGTAACCAGGACAGGAATGGACCTCAGTGATTTCTCTCAAGAAAAATCGTAATAAAAGTGAAAACTGTTATTTAAAAACTTTACTTTATAAAAAGTACTTTATGAAAATTGGATTTGGGGTAATAAACTTTCTGAAATTTTGCAGTTCTAAACCAGTAAATGATACTATAATAATAAAATGCTGTTAGTATTCTGCTTCTATTGAAAGTTACTTTAATTCCACAGAGAACTATTGCGTTTTCCTAATGGACTTGCGCTGATTGGTTGCACTGTTTAAATCCGTCTGTGGTTTGTGTTCAAAGCACAAAAAAGCAAGACAAAACAAAAGTGTAATAAGTTATTGACTAATTAGATACTGAGAAACTGCTGAGGTATTGTAAACCATTATTCATTCCAATAGCAGCACCTGATCTCAAAACCATCGCTGCGGCAGGGCCACAGTGGTGGGGCAGGACCCCAGAGAGCTGGTGGCCATATGTTTGGGATGGCTGTGCTCTGCAGAGGCCTCTGCTCTTGGTGTTGTTCCTGTCATACCTGTGTGGAGTCTGGCCTGAGGATGTTGAAGCAGCCTCCACACCAACATACAAGAAAACAGTGAGCACCCAGACCTTGTGCAATTAACATCAGGGTAGGGCCTCACTGGGTGTGGATCAGAGCTGGACGCTGGGAAGCCCTCACTAGTCTTATTAGGTGTAACTGCAGATACTGGTACCAATTTACTTTGTCTACGCTGTGAGATTAAGGATTTGTCTCATTGCATTTGTTTTCATTCAGTGTACACTGTATAATTTCAGTTTGTAGTTAAAAAATAGCCAGGTAAGGGGCAGCACATTTTTTCTGAATGCACGGTCATCTATGCTGTGTACATTTTCTCTCTTGGGTATCAAAATAAATAAGAGTACTATAAGCAGTTGTTCTTCACCAGTTTATAAATGGCAATCTGTACCAACCTGTTTAGACTGTATTTTTTCTAATGGAAGTATTTAACTCTTATCAAAAATGCATGCTGTTTAACTCTTTATCAAAAACAGTAATTATTAATGCTTAAAAATCGGTATGGACCATGTAAAAGTTGGTAGTGTAGGCTAGAGACCAAGCTCCTCTGAGGAAGTAGAGGTTGGTTTAAACTCTGACTGTCTCGACTGAAAATCCACCTACCGCTCAGTAGAGCTTTTCAGCAGCTTAAACCAGGAACTACATTGTTTCTTCTGAATTAGCCTTTATAATTCTGAATTAGCCTTTGCATCATCACTAACAACATTGTGTTTTTCCCGTGATGCCACTGGCAGGGCCTAAACACCACTGAGACTACTTTACTCATCCCTGAACATCAAGTGGTAAGCAGCAAGAAGTATTCATGCTTCCTTGCATGAATTTGTGTGGCGTCTTCTACTACAGTATGCCAAAACATCCCTCACCAGAAAATTTTCCAGTTTCAAAGATGACATCCTTCTAAAAACAATTTTTTCTAGTTGATAAAAATGAATGTGGTTTTGTGTTTATTCCTAGAGATGACTTAAAAGATAAATTGAAGTAAATCAGAAGGATAATAAACAAAATTGAAAAGTTGAGATTGGTGGAGAAAACTGGAAAGTTTGCTTTTTTATCATTGTTTTGGTTTGATGGGATATAGGATGTATTCTGACTCTGGTGTTATTAACAAACGTGGGATTCCTTTTTATCATGATGTCCTGAGGGCTCTGTGAGTCAGCATGATACTTTAATATGTTTTAAAGAGCAAGAAACAAACACTGACATAATTTGAAAGATGTTGCCTTTTTTTTTTTTTTTTTTTAATTATAGTAAATAAGAAGGAAAGGCTCAGAATAGCCACTAACTGAAATTCACAGACAAGATAACTGTATAAATTCTCAAATATATCAGAAAACTTAAAATAATCATTATTGTTTTATGGAGAAAAAGTACAAAAAGTTGTTTAAAATAACTGAAGAAGTACATGCTGAGGTGTATTAAAACTGTCTGCTTGCTTACTTTGAGCTCTGGTGTCTTCCTTGCTTACTTTTGTCTTCTGGTGTCTAACACATACGCTCTCCTAGCTTACTTTTTATTTTTCTTTGTCCTGTTCTTTTTTAATGCATTATTTACCCAGAGAGGCTTTTTATGTGCATTTATATTTCAGTGCAAATATCTTGGTGTCTTAAACTGCTTTGAAATGCATGTTTTCAAGCTTTCAGATTTTAATCAGAATTGAAACATGGGCTAAGGTGAAAGAAGCAGCTTGCAAGTTTTAGCTACAGGAAATACATGAGATTTTGTGTTTCTTTGAATGGGAAAGGTTATAGTTCTGTATGCAACCTTATAGCCTGCATGAAGTATAATTGGAAATTGGGATGGGTGGTGTTAAGAGTGTTGTTAATACACGCCTTTAAAGTGGGTAAGCTCTTCAGTTGTGTGGATTCGTGGATTCCTTCAAGAAGAATAATGACAAGAACTTCATGGCAAGGGAGTCTGGTAAAATGGGAACTGAGTGCATAAACCAGAAATACGCCATTCTGATTTTCAGGAAAATACCTGTATATTTGTGTATGTTCTGTAAATCTGTTTCCAGGAATATTTTACTTTTGGAAATACATTTATATAATTTAGATATACATTTATAAAGTTATGTTTGAGTTCATATATATGTATGAATATATATATTCATATTTAGCATAGCAGCACTTAAAGCCATGTGTTTCTCCTGTAGCATGTTTTAATTCAGTGAAAGAGAGGAGTATATAAATATTCCATGCAAACTGGGGATCCAAGTGAAGGTGATAACTTTGTTTTTAAGCTGTGGAATGTTTCCTACCCTTTCAGTTATGGAGACTTTTCTTGTATTTTGATTCAGCTTTCAAACCTTATATTTTTGTCCAGTTTTGTATTCTGAAAGTTTTTCTGCCATGGATTGCTAATTCATAAATTATCTAGTTGCATTTTAATGTAGTTCTTCGGGTTTTTACACTGTCTGTTTTACATCTAACTTGCTGTGTGATTATCAAAGGTATGCAGTTAATGAAGTAAATATTTTGCTTATAGGCTGTATCTTTTAAGCCAGCAAAATGTTGGCAACAAATCAATTTAATGTTGTAGTTTCAGGTAGGGTTTTTTTGCCTGGTAATATAGGACTATGATAATGTAATTCCTTGATATGCTGATGGGGGATCATAAAAACCATTCCATGGTATTAATGTAACCTCTCATCAGTCTAGTTAATCACAGCCAGAGGTGCTTCCCTGTGCTGTAACTAATGGAGCTGGTGGGTTGCTCCACTTCTGCTTGGTATTGGTTGCTGCTTTGTTACTGAAAATGCTGCTCTAAACCACCTTCCCACAAAAAAAAAAGATACAAGGTAGAAAATCAGAAGGAGAAGAGTGCTAAGATCTGAACCTGCAATCCCTGCTCTTTGGGGTTGGACACTTGGGAAAGCTTGAGGTCTGAGGCATTGAGTTTGAGAAAGATGTTTCTGAACATAAGCCCTTAAGGAACTTGCAGTTTTCTGGCTGAATAATAATCTGGAAAGTACTGCTCTAGGGTAAGTTTCCCTGTCTTTGAAGCATGGACATAGAGAGGGCTGGGATATTTAGTAGCAGGGTGTATTTGGAGGAAGAGGTGAGAGTTGTGCTAAGTGACTTGTAAGGATACATTTCCTGTTGGATGGATAATCAGAAATAGAAATCCCTCAGTGTCCCATAAAAACATACGGGATGAAATAATTCAGGTATAATCTGCAAAACATATTTGCTTTTTGGGCTGCTGTGATACCACTAACCCATCGAGGGTGGCTGCCCACACTGCCCAAGGCCCACTGTCAGAGTGCCAGGGGGGCAAGTGAGGCCACAGAGACGTTTAGCACAGTGCCTGTCGCTCAGCTGCAGCCCGCAGCGGTCCCTCCGGAGCACTCTCGGTGCCAGCGTTAGTGGTTGCTGCCACTTCAGCAGCTGCTTTACTCTCTCCAGCTGCCTGTGCCCCACTGTTTGCCTTGGCCCCAGAGAAGTGTCCCAGAGGCACCTGTGAAGTGAGGCAGCCAAGGACTCCTGAGCAAGCATTCAGCAGTGCTGAATGGCAAGTCTGAATGTCGTGTGGGGCTGCCAGCCAGTATTTACATACCCAAACCAGGCTGGGCAGAACAAACCATGGGCTCTTACAACTTACTTCATCTTGAGCTGTGTGCTTTGTTTCCTTACTGAAATCATGGTCTCTCCTGTCACCTGTCCTGTTGAGTCCATGTTTCCTACTGCAGGGTTTTGGATTGTGTCTGAGGTAAGGATTGCAAGCCTGGGTACTTGGAGAGTTGTTTGGTTGGACATGGTCCAATACCCCAGCCTCTGCTGGCTGTCTAGAGAGAAATCATGAAATATAGGATAATTAAAACTGTTGATATAATACCATATGAAACCTATAAGCTTGCACTTATGCCACATGAAAAGAAAATTTCTCTCTTCATGATGGACTGTTACAGTATTCAATTAACACATCTATCCACAAGCTGGGTGGTCACAGTTCTTAGAAAGATAACTAGACCAATGAGACTGGAAAGCTATTACAGGGTAACAGGAGGGTATTAGTTGTATTTTGAACAGGTGGATTTTGTAACTTGATTTGTAGTTGATGTATTTATTCAACTTTTTGAAAGCCCTGGTAAATGCTGAATTTTTGTTGCAGTAACATGATTTCATAGAATCCTACAGTGAACTTGGATTGGAGGGGACCTCTGGATGGCTAACCTTCTCAAGGCAGGGCTGGCTTCAAATGTAGATCAGGTTGCACAGTTGGTGCAGATCAGTCCTGGTCTATCTCAATCAGGCTGTGTGATCTCTGAGGATGAAGATTATGCAGTCACTCTGGGCAATCTGTTGTACCCATTCCCACTCAATTACAGCCTCCCATCCAGTAGGAATTTCTCCTGTTGTGACTTGTGGTTGTTGCTTCTTGAATTTTCACCATATGCCTCAGGGCTCCATTTCTTCTGTAGTTCCTCATTGGGTTTAACTTAATTACTAAAAATCTTCAACTTGCTGTCTGTGCTGTGTTGGGAAGTTTTAATTTGGTTACTTACATTGCAGGAGGAACACATTTCAGAATATTTTCTGTGATGAGGTGTAACTTAATTTAGTAACTGCAGGTTGTTGAGGATCATTAACTGCATTCATGCAGTTCTGGAAAGAGCTGTTAAGAAATAAGATGTACAAATCCACAATGTTTAATGATCCACTGATAGAATCAATGCAAATTACAAACTTTTTATATACGTCAAACTTGTATAAACCTTCATGAATGTGCAAGACTGATCTTGTTCTCCCTATGAAATCCAAATGCAGCAAAATGGAAAGGAATAATGTATGAGTTTAATAAGCAGGCCTGTCACTATCCACAGTTGATAATCCTATGTACAGAAGGCGAAGGAAGTGATAAGTATTCCCCTTCTAAAAGTAGATCTGACAATGACTTCTGAAATTGATAGTCAGACCTTTAATTACTGAGGGTTCTGATACATCTTAGAAAATGACCAAATTTTGATGGCAATAAAGATAAAATACTTCTTCAATTGTATTGAATAATGTAATTATAACGATGCAACCCAAAACAATGAGGGGTACTCCTTTGGCAGGAGCTTTTTTTTGAAGTAAGTATTGCTTATTGTTTTATTTCTTCTTTGTGTATATGAATTTAGTACACTAGAACAATTTTTGTGCTTATGAAGTCACTGGTTTTTTAAATCAGTGGTTGGGGCAATCACTAACGTTGTAAGTTGTTAGAATGCACTTTGGGGTTCACTTGTAATGCTGAATAATCACGGTACTGTTGATTCTGTACAGATGTTAGTGTAGTTAAAACATGCATGCACTGTTTTAACTTGATTAACTTAGTATCTGAACTTGCAGTTTGCATGTAGTCACAATTATATTTGCAAAGAAAGACCTAAACCTGTAAATACAAAATAGAATAGAAAAATGCTTTTTTCTTTTCTGCTATTGGATTCCATGATTTTTGTGAGCCTTTTAATCATGCAAGATGATATACTGCATTTGGAAGGAAAAGCATTTCTGAGGTAGCTGTCCAGATTTCAGCCATACAAGTAATCAAATTGATCTTCTGTAAGTATTTCTCAGTAAGATAAACAGCAAAAAACCTTAACAGAATTGCTGAAGAGGAAAGGCAAAGAACGGATGGTAGCATTTTCAGGAAATAATTTATTTTAGCTCTTTTTTGTGCTGTATTGATTTGCAACAGTATTTTGTAGCTCCCCAAGGGCTAAGATAGGAACACAGGAATTCTCCTTAATGCATGGCTGCTTCAAGTATCTGATTTCAGTGGTTACTAGTGTATCTAATGAAGATGCATAAAGTTGTGCAACACTATGGAACAATAGGATTTTCAATTATTTTATATTTAATTTCAGCCTATTTAAAGGTAAACACATGAATTATGTGTATATTATTACTTGTAGTTTTGTCAGCTCTGGAATTACATGGTTGCCATTTGTCTTTTTGTGTCCCAGTGGGTTTGACCAAATATAAGTATAACAGAAACATGCATGTACTATGCATGAGCCAGTGTTTTGGTGCCTTTGCTCTACCCTCAAAACCACTTTCTTACTGCTCTTTTTAAAATCTGCTTAAGTATCCAAATGATGGCAAGTAGTATTGTAGGAGTCATTATCTTAAAACATATTTTTTACTGTCCAGACAGATTCCAGCTCAGCTTTGCCTTTAATAAAAAAGACATGATAGTCATATTATTTGCAGGCACTTGTGTTTTTCTGATGGTTGGAGGCTTTTCCTAACTTTGAAGGACATGGATTTCTTGCTTGCTGTAGTTGGGCTGTATATGCTTGAAGCAGTTGGTTTTTGGAGAGAAGCAGTGGTCCTGCTAACTACTTGTTGGTTATTCCAGCAGAGTGGAAGGAAGTATAATCTGTTCCTGAAGCGACGTCTCAGGGTAAAGCAGTGATGAATGCTATT
The DNA here is from genome assembly GCA_013397075.1 of Rhabdornis inornatus. Taxonomy (NCBI): domain Eukaryota; kingdom Metazoa; phylum Chordata; class Aves; order Passeriformes; family Rhabdornithidae; genus Rhabdornis; species Rhabdornis inornatus. Next base: position 142,614 of record VWZS01002401.1, read on the forward strand.
GCAAGTGGCTTGGATGCTGCAGTAATAACATGCTTCACTGTGTGATGCCTTTTGTTAACTGGAAGCAAGGTTCACGGTTACAAATACATATTCTATGCTTTCCCAGGGAGCACATGCACCCTTGCATGGTATGAGAGGGAAAAGACAGGAGCATAATACTCTCTTGTTCCTATTCTAATGAAATGAAACCCCAATTCAGCCCTATACAAATACACTTTTGCTGATAGGTATGATTGAAAAAATAACAGCAACCTTCCCCAGCACAGAATTACATTTTAACCAGAATATTTGCTTCTATGGAAAGCACTTTTCTGTATGTCTTTTATGTGATTTGATAGAGCTGAATATTGATATGATAATAAATATTACCTAATGAGTTAACTTCCCTAGGAGAGTAGGGTTACAGTCTTTAATTTGCCTAACATTAATTACTCTGACCCAATAGTGAAAAAGGTGGATGTTGTTACTAAGACATTCTGGCATGTTGGTAAATTAAAATATGGCCTTTAATAGATCAATTGGAATACTAATTACCCTGTTACATTGATATCTTCTATTAGGTGTATTTTTTTCCCATGAAAGTAAATACTCAATGTTGAAACATCACCCCTGTATTTTTGTGAGCTGTTTTTACATGTGGTCATTGCTGGGACATGTGTCTCTCTGGTGGTTGATTTAGTGAATGTTGTTATGTATGGAATTTACATTTTGCTACCTGCTTCAAGTATTCACAAGTATTGCTTCACTAACATATATATTTATTTTTCCTGTACCTGTTATTTACATGTAATGCTTGTGGACATATGCCATTAATTTTGAAATTATTTAAACTAGATGTAGTCCTTGTTAAAACTTGCCCAAATATATCTTCAGCTGTAAAGAAACTGAAGAACTGTGACAATATGGGGAAACTCCTTTGCCTTCTGTTATATTTTAGAAAAAAAGCAATGCTTGCTTTTTTATTCATATGCCTGTATCTTCTACAGATTGATAAAAGACATCAAAGCAAAGATTCTATTTTCTTCAGGGATGGTGTCAGGAGAATTGATTTTGTTCTCTCCTATGTGGATGATCTAAATAAAGAATGGGAAAAAAAGTTGGTAAGTTTGTCTTTTTGAAGTCCTCTTAATTTTTATTTATAATAAGATGAATATCAGTTACTAACCCTTTCAGATCATCTGGAATAGAATTTAGCAAAAAATCTATAGCTATGTGAAAAGCAATTCCGTGTATGGAAATTTTGTGTAATTTACTATTGTTTCTCAGGACCCAATTTTATTAGATTTTTGTGTCTATGTTTATTGAATTGATCACTCTTTGTTACTTAGGCTGAGCACTATATTATACAATGGAGGAAAGTAATTCAAATTATTTTGCTTCTTCATTTAACAGTCTAGCTGAGACTTTGGAGAAATATTTGTAAATACTTGTACCTGTAAATACTTTAAAATGAAGGAGGATTCTTCTAAATAAGCAATGATCATCCAAACAAGTTTTAACAATAACTATTTTTTCACACCCTTTAGCTGTAGTAGGAGGAAAAATAGATTCTTAGCTCCAAGACTCAATGCAGTTTTCTGTTAATACTTTTGAGACTCTTTTCTTAAAATATACTCTGAGTAACACAAACACAGAATGTCCTCTTGAAGCTTTTCCCTATGTTTGACTTACTGTCTACATTTGTGTACTCATTCTTCTAGAAGAATATTTAAAGTGGCTTTTATGGGAGCCCTCCTGTGTAACAGAGCACAAGAACAAACTTTCTCTAAAATGTCACTTAGTGATTCTCCCTGAACTTGCCAGCAAGACCCAGTTGCCTGAATGGTAGTACTAGGTCAGATGGAATCAGTTAATGACACCTGTTTGTTACATGCTCACACTGACATGTGAGTCTAACTTGGCCAACAGAAATAAAAGCTATATAAAAAATCCGGTATAATGAGAGGCAGTCAAGACAACAAATTTTATATGAAGCACAGTATTTTAAAGAGATAAGGATTTCAGGTTTTATTCTCTGTATTTGCTGCCTTCTTTCAGAGTCAGGAGAGCTTACATTTACAAACTAGTTTCTCCAATATATAACTCCAAAGTTTATTCATGATCCAAAAAATTGTAAAAAGGAGAGAGACCAAATAAACTGCATTCTCCAGTAATCATATTATTCTGAAAGATAAGGGTATCTGAAAAAAACTAATTATACCAGTGCTTATGACAAAGTCATGGTCAAAGCTCTTGGTCTTTGAGACAAAGAACAGTTGCAATCTATATCTTTTCATATTGAGGTATTTTGTAATTAAAAATTCAAATTTCCGTTGGAAAAATACTGCAAGATTGGGCTGTCAAAAAATCGCATATAGCTTTCGTTCTTTTATGAAGAAAATACTGTTTTCTTACTTACTGTTTTCATTAAGAACTTCTGCTGCCTGTCCTTGCATCCAAATACAAGTGTAGAACACAGCCCCTGCATCCTACTCATATTACCTTAAAAAAATCCAAAAATTTGTCGTGTCTCTGGTGCTTTTCCCAGTTTAAGCATCTCAGTCAGCTTTGCTCAGCTAGCCACATTCCAAAGATTTTCTTGGGAGACCAGGTTATTTGATAGCTATGATACCATAGGTTTATATACAAGCATGCTTTTTCAAACTCATCCTGACTCTTTGTCAGGCTGTATTCCTAACTAGATGCCTTCTTCTGCCCTGAAGCAAAGTGCATTTGAAAAAGAAGGAAGAGAAGACCACTCAGTGTTGAGAGAAGAAAGATACCCATGCAAAATTTGTCAAAGCAAGTCTTAAACTTTTCCATTAGTCATACTTGAATTATTTAAAATGAAGGAAGAAGTGAATACTATTTAGGTAATGTTTCAGGTGGGAAGGAAAATGAGTCAGATGGTCAGTCTAATCACTCCCTCATATTGTGTGCAGCAATTTCCTTCTCATTGCTTCATGGGTCATTAGGGGCTAGTAGGAATCTTTGCCAGACCAGAGTCCTTGTCCATGGATGTCATTATTGACTGAATGAGTCACATGGGAAAAAGCCCAAGAGTTAGTAGCCAATATTGTCCTTCCTCTTTGAGTTAAAAATGCACTTCCTAGGAGAAACATCTCTGCCTTTCAAAAGGCCTAAATATCCACATTAAGTCTTGTGAGATTTAACTCTGTCTATGTCTGTTCCTTGCAAAGGAGTTTATGGCCCCATGGAAGAGGGTCAGGGCCCTGTAGATTCATTCTGTGGTCACTGGATGAACAGTCGTGGAGGTACTAATTTTTTTTACACAGTTCCTGAGGCATCTGCATTTGCCCTATAATTATGTTTAGCATAGATCTTTATACAATTAGTACATCCATAAATTAGTGTGGACCTCTTAGCATAGAAGTACTGCACTGTTGTCTTTGTGGTAACAAGATTTAAATATTGATGAACTGCAGCCTCTGAAATTTGTCTGATATACACTGTACTTGCTATTGTACAGTTACCATAGAAAGAAATGTTTCTTTTATGGTTGTACAATGATGCAGTAAAATGGAACAGCTAAGAATAGAAGTGTTCATATGAGAATAACAGTTGTGACAAAGGGTTTTATTTCCTAGTCTCAAGGAAACAGCTTTATTCTGCATTTCTAAGAATGAGATAAATAACTTCCTTGTGTGTTTCAGCATAGCCCTGATACAGATGTAAGAGACAGTCTGTTCATCTTCTCCCTTAGTTTCATGCAGAACAACTTGTAACTTTTTTGATATTCCCAGATACATTCCAGCTTCAGCGCTGTTTTGAACTTGCCTTTTATAAGCTACATGAATAGATCCAAACCACAAAGGTCTCTGAACAGAAATTAGGATTACAGTTTTTTGAGCCAATACTTAATATTATTCCTTAAAGCCTCCAGCACATGTGGAAATATTTTACCACCATATGAAATATATGTGAACATGAAAAAATAAATAGAATTTATAAAAATATCTAACAAAGTATTGATGTATGACCAGGACATAGTCTTTATTGTCCAAAAGTATATTTCTTCACAAGAACTACAGAGCATAAGGAATCATAGGTCTCTTTGCAAAGTAACTAACTCCTGTGTTGATTGGAAGCAAAATCCACCTGACCCCAGTGGGGTACAGAGATACAGAAGGAAATTTTATCTAGTTCCTTTCCCGGTTTTCGTCATCTCAGACAGAAACCTCTGCTTTCTTAGAGGTACCAGCTAGACCAGAGATAGGGAGCCACGGGCAGCAATTATCAGATGCTTGTTGCTTCTGTTAGCCCTGTTAGCAGCTGCACCCCAGTTGTGCAGGAGCGGTTGAAAGCTGGGCTCAGTCTGAACTGGGACCTCTCCATGCAGTTTTGCAGAAGTTTGGCTGGTAGTTGCAGGAAAAATTGCAGCATGCCCTGCATTGCAAGAGACCCACAACGATCAAGTCCAATGAGTCAGCAGTGCCCTGGCAGCCAGGAGGGCCAGCCCTGTCCTAGGGAAGCATCAGGCACAGCATCACCAGCCAGGCAAGGGAGGGAATTGTCCTGCTCTGCTCAGAGCTGGGGCAGTCTCACCTTGAGTTCCGTGTGTGATTTTGGGCACCACAATATAAAAAAAGACAGAGGTTGAGAGACTGTGCAAAAGAAGGCCATGGGCCTGGTGAGGGGCCTTGAGGGGGAGCCTTATGAGGGACAGCTGAAAGCACTTGGTTTGTTCAGCCTGGGGGAGAATGAGAGGAAACCTCATCAGAGTGTACAATTTTCTTGGGAGGGAAGAGGAGGGAGAAGTACCAATCTCTTCTCTCTGAGACCCGTGAGTGACAGGACTCAAAGGAATGGCATGAGGCTGAGTCAGGGGAGGTTTAGACTGGGTATTAGGAACTGCAGGTTTTTTTACCCAGAGGGTGGTTGGGCACTAGAATAGGCTCCCCAGGGCAGTGGTCACATCACCAAGCCTGACAGAGTTCAAGAAGCATTTGGACAAGATTTTCAGGCACACGGTGTGGCTCTTGGAGTGTCCTGTGCAGGGAGTTCATAGAATTAGAGAATCACAGAATATGCTGAGTCAGAAAAGGGACTGACCAGGAGTTGGACCTGCATTGTTAATCGTTATTGTACCAGCATCGTTATCACAATGGGGTTTGTAGAAGTTATCTCTCTTCTGTAGGTACCTGATTATGCACTGTTGTATTTGCATTGGGCGTAACAGTACTCCTGGACTTTGGATCTTGATTTGTTAATCTTAGTGGGATGGTTCATTACAGCCCAGCATGTGTTAGATGATAAAGTTAGTCTGTGCTTGTCCCACATTATATGGTGCATATGGTGACTTACAGAGCTTCCCTTGTGCCTCTGTGACTGCAGAGTGGCATCTATAGCAGGGTCAGAAATATATGCACCAGGAATAGTTTATTAGGTTTGGGGGAGTAAGCTTAAAATTCTAACAAGTGCATATTAAAATCAACCAGCTTTGGCCTAAGGATGCATTTTGTCCATTTTAAGCTTTTGACAGTGACATGAAGGAGTCCAGTAGTTGGCAAGAAAAGAAGGAGGAAATTTTGTTGTTGTTGTAGCAGATTGATTTCCTTTTAAAAATGTTTTTCCCATTATCTGGAAAGTACAGTACATTGCAAGGATTTCAGGAGGGGGCTTATGGAAGAAGAGCTACGTGGTAAAAAGAGCATGATTTCTATTAGAGCACTGCAGTTCATCACACTAAGTGTATTGCAAGGAAAGATAAGTAGGTGGGGCCAGACTCTTTGGCTCTGTCTGTTCCTGAGCTGCACAGCTGGAGAGAAGCTGGCTGGTGTCTGGTGGCAGAGAACCCTCTGAGCTGACTTGCTTGGCCCTCTTCCAGTGTTTGCTGGAGAAAGAATGCACACCAGCATGCTTTGTTAGGAGACAAAGTAATCCAGAGTAGCATATAGCTTTGGATACTAGGCTTGAATGTCAGCTTTTCTATAGCTGACATTTTAATATACATTCTTAAATCACCTTTTAGTAGTGTTGTTTTGTATCTGATTATCATGTCAGCAAACCAGAGTTCTATGGCATGTTTATGCAGGTGCTTTTAGGCAGGTTTGTAGGAAAAATAGTGTATGGAATTGCTTTTGCCCCCAGCATGTGCTGGAACTCAGGAGTTACCATATTCATGAGTTTATACAGTCCAGTGCCTAATTTAATATCTAGTAATATTTGGCAAAATCACATGTGGCACTTAAAAATGAGAGGTCCCTAACACAGGAAAACATTTGAGGGCTATGAAAGCTAGTCTGCATTCATCTGAGTAGGTTATGCAAACTGAAATGCAAAATTGGCAGTCTACTCCTCACACACATGCAGGAAAAGAAGACTGGCTGAAAACTACAGCGTTTTGGGTTTTTAAAGTATGATTGAAAACTCTCATTTAAGACTTTTCAATGGAAGAAAACCTTAGACAGCGTGGCAGGGTTTAACCAGAAATAAGTTTGTGGTCTAGCTTGTTCATTTTAAAGAGGGTAGGGCTCAATATTTGGCTTAATTTATTGTTATTCTGGCAGTTCTTCAGCAAATTTTATATAATTGAGAGGAAATCAATAAAGTTTCTCAATAGGAGCAAAAAGCATACAGAGAAGAAGAGGAAGAAAATGTTCTTACCTGAAGATACCGCTTAGGAATTACTTTTCAAAAAAAAGAGTTCAAGAAGAATATAAAGCTCACTCAGGTCGTGCAGCCACCACACACTTCCCCAGGGAGGTTTATCTCTGCATGAAGTCTGTGCTGACTTTATGCAAGCTAAGCACATGAGGTGACTTGTTGGTCTTATCAGTGATATTTGTGAAATACTGTTTGAATTGTCTGTAATCAGTACTTGAATATCTGTATTGGGCATAATTGTATAACTAGATATACAAAATAAATACATGAGGTAAATAGATGAGGCTGTAAGCAGTCTTCCACGTGCTTCCAAAATTTTTCAATTCACCTTTCTCTTGGAAGTATAGCTAAACTTGAACACACCCCACACAGCAGCCTCCTGAAGTCAGAAGTGGTGACACAAGAAGACACAAGACATCAGTTGCTTCTGTGATGACCCAGTTAGCACAGAACGAGCCTTTTTCTACCCAATGGGTGCCCTGTGGCTAGTCAGTACAGTTCCTCGTGGGTTCCCATCACAAAGCTGGCCCTCGCTGGAAAGTGGCCTGGTATGCATCAGCTGGTTTTTGTCTGCTTGCTTTGAGGAGGTCACATTAAAGAAAGTTAAGGGGTTGTCTTCAGGGCAGTTGAGCAAAGTGAAATCCAGTGAGTAATATATTACTTGTTAACTTCATCAGTTGCTAAAGTGTCTGTGTTTCTCTTCAGGAAAGAAGAAAAGAATTTGAGAGCAACCTGCAAAAGGCTGGTTTGGAGCTAGAAACAGAAGACAAGAAGGTAAAAAAAAAAAAAAAAAGAAAACTTAGGACCGAAAGAATAGACCCAGAAATTAATAAACCACTTCCTTTCTTTGAGAAAAATTATAAATTATGCACATGTATTTCAGTGGAGTGTGACTACCTTAGGAGGAACAAAGTTAATATGTTTGAATGCTTTTTCCAGATACATTGATAAGAATTGTGGAAGCAGAAAAATTTTGATTCAAGAGGGAGCTTTTGCTTTCATAACAAAAACAAAGTCTTTGCTTTCATGACAAGAACAAGGCAAAGTAGCTGTGATTTGATTTAGATCCACATAAATGGGAAGTATGCTTACAGCTGATTTTAATCCCACCTAACAATGAGTAACAGGTTTGGAAGGCAATGAATGGATTAGTTATGCCCACTGGATGTTGTAATTATGAGGAAGGACCCTGTAACAACTGAGGATGCTTGATTAGTGGTAGTGTTTGGTGTAACAACTCGAGAACATGCGATTTTGCCTGATGGAGTCAGTGTGCCAGAGATTGGGTAAAATAACTCTCGATGAAGTTCAGACTCCGTAACATCCATAGGTAGAGAATTCATTGAGCAATATTAAAAACGCTTCTGATTGCCAACTTCTACTGTGAGTGCAGAGCAGCACTACGAAAACATACGTGTTATGTGAGGCCTATGACAAGATTATTCTTCATGTTTGCAGTGTAATAAGAATTTTCAGGCTTCAGTGTTTGAGATTAATATAGTTTGAAAAGCCTTTGTGAGCTTTTAGTACTGCAAAGATTATTTTTATGAACAGCCAACCACTCAGACAAGCTTTTCAGTAAATAAATACATACGTGTATATATATATATATATATACATACACACCCAGAAAGTCTTTCTATTCCCCGTCCTTCTTTGTTTTGAAATTCTTTAAAAATATGTAAAAGGCAATACATTTTATATGAAAAATATGCCCATAAATCTTGCAATAAAACACAGTTTGGTCTAATGTCTGATTTGACTTTTCTGGAGCAGGAATCTGAAGATGGCAAGATTTTTTTTGTGAAGATCCATGCGCCATGGGAGGTTCTGATCACATATGCAGAAGTGCTGAACATTAAAGTTCCCATCAAGGAAAATGACATTCCCCCCACGGTGGAGAACCCCCTGGACTGTATGCTTTTCCCACTCAGGCTGCCCGAGAAGGTGATGCACCCTGAACCGGATTATTTCACGGCACCATTCAGCAAGGACAAGCAGGAGCTGTACCTCATTGATGATGAGAGCACTTTCTTCTCACCATCCGTGAGAAACAGAATAGTACGTATGTGGATTTGGCTACTTGTGTTTACATGTAGATTTACACAGCCCTGTCAGAACATTCATGTAAGGAAGGAGGGAGTATAGAAACTGTGGTAAGTGAGGTAAATACAGAGAGGCCTGGGTACCTGTGCATCTTGCTTAGAAATACAGAATAATTATTGGAACTGATCTTCTGGATGTCTACAAGGCAATTGTGCCCCCAGTGTTCTTATATGGGATAAGGCCTTCTGAAGAAATACTTTCTTCTTTTGTACGTTGTTCCTGCAGATTATACACAGTGCACATTCGTTACAGATTTCTATTAAATGGCCTTAAAATAGGAAAGGTCTGAAATTCTCATCCTTGAATCTCAGGTTAATTATATTCTTACACGTTGCCCATATGGAACAGAAGAAGGGAAGAAAAAATTTGGGATTAAGAGACTGCTAAACAATGGCACCTATACAGCTGCATATCCCCTTCATGATGTAAGTATTTCAGCTTTCTGCTCCCTTGAGCATTTCCCACTGTTTGCACTCTTTTACCTACTGTGACATTTGCTGTTCCAGGAGATACGAAAATAGACTCAAACCTTTCAATTTGTCTCAGTAATTGATTATGCTGTCATACCTGTCAGCCCTACTCTTTGGCTTTTATGTGCTGAAATGTTTATTCTTGTGGATGAGATTTTAGAATATGTGTCAGTCAAATCATTTCTTTAGACTTACTCCATCATTTTGCTGTAATGCTGATGACACAGACCACACAGTAGTACCTTAGGTTGTAACAAGGAATGAATACCTACTGCTGATATATACATTCAGCAGTGTGTGTGTATAGGGTGTACACACACACATACTGTAGTTACACAGTAGTGTACACTATCTGCACTTAGAGAAGAACTCTTGGCATCATACCATTTTGGGACTGAAGTCAGATGAGTTGCCTGAACCCTGCGGTTCAGTGTGGAATGGTGATTTGTCCATGTCCCAGTGAGCTTTGGGGTACAAATACTGTAATACTGGAAATGTGGTAAGGATAGTAAATACTTTGTTTAGTTTTTTGCTTAAATCTTAAATTCTCTGCGTGTTTTTAATGGTTATTTCAGATGTCAGTATGCTTTAGTGAACTTAAGTTGCTTTTTTAATGTATCTGAATTCTACCACAGGACATTTTTAAATACTGTGTATAGATTTATATTTTTAAATGTTTGAAAATATTTTATTTTCCTTAGAAAAATAAATATAAATAAAAAATAAAGGAGTGAATTCCTTAGGTTTTCAGGAGGAAAATTTGTCTGATTGGGATCTAGAATGCTAGTCTAGGTTGGGAAATACTTTATACTGTTGGGACTACCAAAACCACAGACAGTAAAAAGCAAGAACCTCTTCTATGCAACTACAGCCAACTTAAAATGCTAAGAAATCTTATGAAAAATTATCTAAAACTTGTGAGACAGACTCAAAAATCGTTGTCTAAAAAAATAATGATTTAATCTTTCAGAATATTTTCAAAATGCAAACTTTAGGTTGCTTAAACTTTTATTGGTTGCTTCCTCTTTAGAAACCAATTTTCATTCTTTTCCTTGTGATTGAGAGACATTCAGAAAAAAGGAAAATCAGGATCACAAAGTGAATAATTGACATAGCCAAATATTTCTAGAAGCAGAGTTCTGTAGCACAAAATAAAATTACAAAAGCTGTCAGAAACTGTGGTTATTATGCGTTGTTTAATTTCTAGGAAAATTATGAAGTTCCAAAATTTTCTTAGTATTTGACAGTTAAGATACCTGCTAATGACCAAGACCATGGTTTTAAGAGGGATGCATCATCATTCCTGTTTGTCTCTTTCAATGTAGTATTTGAGCCTGTCAATGAGGTGTTTTCCCCTTACTCTGATTTGCTCGCAGTGCCAGTACTGGAAAAAGGCAAGTGACCCAAACTGTGACAGTGAGAGGTACACGCTCTACATGGAGTGGGCTCGCTTCCTGCGCTTCTACAAAGAGCAGCCTTTGGACCTGATCAGGTGAAATACTGCCTGGGGGTTCTTCTGTTTCCTTGGTTTTCACTATAATACAGTGTGTATCCATTTGTAGCTTCATCCTGCTAGGAAATCTTTGCCACTTTTAAGATCCAGTGAGAACTGGATATTAATTGGGCACCGTGTCCTAGGAGGACATGGCAGCTTTCTACTAAGAAGTGGAAAAATGCTTTATCTCAAATCAAGCCTCATTCTGTCTAGCTAGGTCTCCTGGGATCAGGTATATTACAGATAATTCAGCTGTAAAGAAACACATACATACAGTATCTCAGATTTTTTAATCAATCTCTGCAGAAAATGTTGAAGAGTTATTTGAAATGTTGAAATTTCAGCACAGACTTGAAAAAATACTGTCAAAATCAGTTTGGAAGCTTGATTCTTAGTTCTAACCCCAAATTTAAACTCACTTAAGATGTCTTTGATTCAGCTGATGTGATACAACAGAATGTTGCTTTATTCACCGCTTACAGTTCCTTGTTTGTAACACAAGTGGTTGTATTTCTGTGGATTACCTATTTGTTTTAAGCAAAGGGTCAGAACTGTTGTGCTGTTTCATTTGTGTAACTCCTTGGAAAAATCAGAAAGTAAATGTTCACTTACACTATCCTGTAGAAAAAAGAGTGATTTTAATGTTGGTTTCTGCTAGGAGGGAAAAAGGGACAAAAGAGGCCATGTACCCTGATCATTCCCCTTGTTCACGCAGCTTGAGTAACTTCTCATGGCCAGCTTCAGACCTCATTTTCCACAATACTTCAGTGCATTTACTTTTCTGTTAAAAGAGAATTTTGCCAAGTATTTCACTTTTCCTCTGGCCAGTTTGCTCTATCACAGTTTTAAATTTTGCTTTGTGTTCCTGTTAATTGCATTTTTTTTTTTGTATTCAGAAAGTACTATGGTGAGAAGATTGGAATCTATTTTGCCTGGCTAGGATTTTACACCGAGATGTTATTCCTTGCAGCAGTTGTTGGCTTAATCTGTTTTCTTTATGGCTTGTTTACAATGGATGAAAATATGAGCAGGTAAGTATAATGTTGAAAATCTCCTGGGCAAAAGCTAAGCAATGTGAAAATTTTATTCTTGCGAAAAAAAATTATTCTTGTTGTTACTCAACAGATAACAAGCTTTTAAAGCTTGTCAGAGCAGGCAAATTTGTTCTTCAGCTGTCTTTATTGACTGAAATGGTGGTGGACCACTACTGCAGAACTTGTGACTACCAATTAGTAAGACAACTTGTAGGTGAAAAGCAATATTTTTTTGGCCATAGCTTTCTGTATTGGAGAAGCTGCAATATGTGAAGTCCTAAGAGTACCCCTTAGGTCTCTCAAAATTGTTTAAGTGTTTATTGTTGCCTTAAGCTCATCTATTTAATCTGTTTTGCAGAGCAGTCTGACCTTTTTCTGTAGGTCATCATTTGTACTAATCAAAACAATGAGTAAAACAGATCATCAGTGTTCTCCCATCAAAGAGGGATCCAGTATCTTAGAAGCCACAGTTTGGTGTTTTTTTTTTTTAATAAGCATAGTATTTGTCCAAGGATTTATTGTATTCAGGGATTGGGGGTGGGGAGAGGAAAAGAGGGTTGACTTTTCATTGCTCACTGTTTTCTGTAAGAAGGCTTCCATAAAATTTTGAGTTTTAACTGTAAAAGATGACTAGAAGTTAAAATTCTCATCTGTTCTATTGAATAATGTAGTTTTGAGACTTGTATTTTAGCTAGGTTAAGAATTCATCTGGGAATACTGTTACACATATTGAGATTTCTCTGGATGCCAAAGGACTATCATAGGATTCTAAGTTTTACCCACTGTCATTAAATTGAAGTAGCAAATTTTACTGCAGATATCAAAGCTGAGGTGGTCTCTCTGCTTTTAGAAAAGGTGTTTTGATGTCATTGCTAATGTGATGAGAAATAACATGGTTTATATCTTGCCTGAAAGCAGTGCATGTGCAGTACAGCTCCTGACAGGCTCCTGATTCGTTGCTGGTAGGGCCAAAAAGCCTATATCAAGGGAATTGTTAATTCTACTCCTTGTAGCAGCTGCTTCATTCTTGACTTGCCCTGACCAGCCACTGGTTAACACCAGTGAATGTGACAAGATGTGGCATCTTTGCTGTGAAGATGTAAATGTTGAGCTTTGAACAAATGAAGCTCCTATTTATTTTTTTTAATAAATATCATAAAACAGCTTTTAAGGTGCTGTGGAAACAGATACCTTACAATGTTTTCCTCCTTAGCAAAGAAATCTGTCACCCTGCAATTGGAGGCGAGATCATCATGTGCCCTCTTTGTGACCGAGACTGTGAATACTGGAGACTAAACACCACCTGTGAGTCCTCACAGGTCTGTATCTGGTTCTGCAGCCACTTGTCATTTTTGTTCATCCTGAAAACTGTCTTGGTACTGACCTGTTCCTGGGTATTCTGTTGCAGTATTCCCATTTGTTTGACAACGTGGCAACTCTTTTTTTTGCCATTTTCATGGGTATATGGGGTAAGTACCTTTGATAAGTTATATGTCAAACAATAAGGAGATCTTGGCCAAGCTGCTGAGGGACACTGGAAATGGGAAGAAGGGGAATAATTGCTTCACCTTAGTATCCTGCCTCAGATGCTGAAATGATGAACAAGTGAAAATAATTTGAAGCTACAGAGGAATTAAGACAAAGAAATGCAAGCAGACATCTAGGATGTCATAAGAATATAATGATTATTGTGTACTCTTAGCTGCTAACATTTGATTCTTTCCTTAGTAACCAGGGGGTCCAATCTTATGCAGCCCATGTAAGAGTCCTCTCTGCTCAGCCCTGCACATCATCAGCGTCCCAGTGAGGGCGTGGGGACTTTGTGTCCTTTCACTGGACGGATGGCAGTCTGTACCACCACTGGTACACTGCCACTGTATTAGCTGTACCTTTGGGATGAGAAAACTCACTGGGTTCTACTCCAGTGAACTTCATACATTGTAGTATGTTTTGATGATGTAGAAATAGGTGGTTTTCTGGCCTCTGTAATCATAGTTTCACACCAATGATACTTCTTCAGACTTTTAAGGACATGGTGTTGAATACATGTTCTTTTCTTCAACTCTGTGAAGGTTTATAAATTCAGGATAGCATAGTTAATGTTTCTTCCTTCCCTAAATACAATTACCTTGTTTCATACTGTTTGTATGAAATGTCATAATTAAATTTTTAACTTGTATGAAGATACTTCATTAACTCACAAAGATTCTTGTGTGCTAATAGAAAACCTGTGTATTTTTTATCAGAGGATATAACCGCTCACTTCTGTCATATAGAATTATTTTTTAAAAATCTAGTAAGATTTCTTTGTATGGCTGTTTTACTAAGCTTTTCTTGGTTTCTGAGAACTAGTGTTCACATCACATGGATTAGTCATTAGGAAATACCGGCCAAAGAGTTTAGAACTGCAGAAGATAAGCTTTCCTGTGTTTGTCTAACCATAAAATGTCCCCAGTTCAAATAAGAACAATCAGATTACAAGATGTTCACATTTTAAAGTAGTTAATAAAGGGCTCTTAAAATGTTTCATATATAGTATTATAATTTTTATAGTTGTTGGTATATTAAATCAGTTCCCTCTAGTGTCTTAAAAAAATTCTTTGGCCAGCCCAACTTTTGATCATATGAGAATCATCAGATTTTCACTGTCTTTAAAACGACCATGTGTCCTGGTTTAGGGCAAATTTTGGAGGAAACCTCTGAAGGGGACCCTCTAGAAAGCAAATTCAAGTGGCCTCTCTCCCCACCAGTTTGGGAGACATAAATCTCTTTCAAGAAAAGTGGAAAAAACTGTTTATTTAACAAGCAAAGTATTCAAGAGCATAAAAAATGAATAATATTAAACAATGGAACCTCTTGTTGTTCTGAAGAGATGGCAAATTCAGAGAGAGAGTCTTTTCCATGGGTGTAGGTCGGCTCACTCGGTCTCTTATCAGTCCCTCCTGAGCTAGAAAATGCTGCATCCTGGGCCCTGGCGGGCCACAGGCATGAGCTCCCACTGTTTTTCTGGGTTTCTGGTCCAGAGCAGGTTGGGGAACTTTTCTTCCTCAGCCAGCTAAACAAACTGACTGAAAGCAAAGGAGAGTTTTCTCCTGCTCCCTGTCTGTGCTGCAGACAACACAGTCCATGAGAGAGAATGCTGCAGCTCTTGTCTCTAGGTTTTTGAATACAGCCACCTCAGACATTCCACTGTTTCTCCTTCTCCCCCCCTTCACTCTCAAATCCAGTTTTAAAGGCACAAAACTTATTTCTGGGCTAAACAGACGAGTGGGGGTACAATTCAGCATCATAAAGTCACTCTAGGACACCATGATATCAAGTAAGCATCGAAAAGCAACAGAAATGTTTGATCATATTACCTGAAAGCTGTTCTGCTTATTTGTTGTAATAGTTAGTTATGTGTTACAGGTTTATACACAGCAATTAGTTGAATTATCAGGTTCTTTTCTTAGTTCCATGTTGCTTTTTGCATACACAGGGTAGTTAATTGAACATGGTCACCATAACCATGGAAATACCCATATCTTGTCTTGGCATCTTCCTTGTCATCCACTTCTGGAATTCAATTAGCTAACAAATCACTGGATTCGTATCGTGATCTTATCTGTGAACTATAGTAGGTAGTCAGTAAAAATAAGTGAGTCACACTGTAAGGATAATAATAAACCACAGAAAAGAAGCTAGTGCAGGTGTTTTACTTGGTTCCTGAACTTGTTCACTTCTTTCTTGACTCTATTTTAACATTTGCAAATTGTAGTTACACTTTTCTTGGAGTTTTGGAAGAGGCGGCAAGCAAGACTGAAATATGAGTGGGATTTGGTTGATTTTGAAGAGGAACAGCAACAGCTCCAGCTGAGGCCTGAGTATGAGGTAAAATGTACCCAGAAGAAGAGGAATCCCGTAACTCAGGTATGAACATGCTGCGTTGACACGTGTGCAAATTCAGTGCTGAAAGTTTTTTAACATGGAAATTGATATATTAAATCAGGAAAATAAGGGTAAAGTGTATGGCTTCTACCTGTTTGTACAGCATCTTTCACAATTCAGGGTAGCAGTCTCTGAAACTTCCATGCCTTTAAAACCACTCTTTCTTATCCTACACAACATATGAAGAAGCAGTCACCATGATCTAAAGTGATAAGTTGGTCTAGCTGTGGTTTTGCTTCTGATACACAGCCACTTTGTTTGGGGAACACCAGGGGGATGAAGTTATTTTTCTGAAATGTAAATGAGATACTATTACTACTTAACTCTGTTAAACACTCCATATAAATATTAGATGTTTATTGTTAATTTAAATTTATTTTAGGTAGGAGTTACTTGACAAATTTCAGGATCAGCTGGTTGCTTTTCAACACAACATTTACCACACCTATTTGATGTATTTTTAAATCATCTTTTCCCTTTCATAGAATTGCATATAAATAGCCTGTTGTCATTAGTCCTAAGTATACTTAGATAACAGTGTTCAGAAAAGAAGCAGAAGCTTAGCCAGAACGTGGGAAGAGTCTTTGTTCTATAAACAGTAGCCCTTTCAGGGCTTGTCTCCTTAATCATTAGGAAATGCATATATTAATCTTATTTCTCATAGGAGTTTTTCCCCTTCCACATACGCAGCATTAATTCTGCTGTTGTGACTAGTGCTGTGTACCTTGTACAGGGCTCTTTGATAACAGTGCACTATGTTTAAGAGTGTAGCTCTGCTGAAGCATTAATTTCTGCATGTTCAGGAAAACAGGTTCAGGTAAATCAATTTTCATTAGTTAGCTCTATTAATTGAAAACACATGCCTCCCAGTTGTGTGTTATTTGGTGGTTTGCATCCCTGTGTATGCTCAGGCTCAAACTGCACCCTGTTCCATGGCTGCATGGGGCTCAGACACTGCCAGACTGCCATTGTGCTGCAGCTTAGGGAAAGAGCAGGATGAGCTCTGTGCAGCAGGCAGGTGCTGGCCCTTGTGTGCTCTGCGAGAGAGGGTGACCATGTTAGGACAGGGCAATAGTGGGCTGACTGGTTAGCAATGGTTGTGTACAGCATGGACCAAAACCTGTAGCCTGGTGAGGTGAATCAGCTGTACCAGAGCGCAGCCAAAGGCTTAGGTGTGCTTGTATAGCTGTCCTGAGGGAGAAGATTGTTCTTTCTCCAAATTAATCCAGATCCCTTAGGTGAAATAGGGTTTTGTGAACTTTATTTAGGAAGTAGAAATGGACTATGATACGCTTCTTTTATCTCATCTCAGTGTTAGATACTGCACTCCTCTGTACCTTATAAGTATGCATTGACAATTTCCATAAAAATTCAATGACTATACAAGCCTTTATTTTATGACACTTCAATTTACTGTCTCTGTACTTTTTGAGAAGCTTTTTTGCAGTAGGGTTTTTCAGCGGTCCTTATCAGTACCCAATTATAGGCTGGCTTGTACAGGTAATAGTAGTGTAATTTCCTTCTGTTAGAGTTTGTCCTATACTGAACACGTGAAAGGCCAGTGCTTTCAAATAAGTAACCAATAAGGTCATGTGGGTACAGGACAATGACTTTCTTGTGTCCCACAGCTGGTTTTGCTTCACTCAGAAAATTATTTCATCTTTATTCATGATTCAAAGTTTTAAGTGCACTGAAACTGAAATTGCTGATCTTGAGGCTATCATTAACATGCTTGTTCATGGTCCTAAACTGGCCAACTAGATTATAACTAAAATCTGGGCTTGCTGATCACAACAGAATTCTACTTTACATAAATAATGGATTCAAACTTAGGCTCTGTCATTGCACATTACATTTGGGATTCCAGCCATCTGTAGTACTCAGTGCCACTTAGCTCAAGAGGAGTCTAGGCGTTCTGTAGTGCCTTATCCCACAGATTTATCAAATTCAGGTTATTTTGCACTAGATCTTCTTCCACTGGCATTAGTTCTTAAAGAGAAGATTCTTTTGTAAAACATTTACCCTGGTATTTTAGTAACTAGAATTGGTTGCACAAAGTTTATGTGACCATTGAAAATTGTTCACGTGTTGTCTGGGGATACTGGCATGGCTAAGACCAAGTTGCCTGGTGCTGCAGCAGAGTTTGGCAGCTACATTCATAGCCATTTCTTCAACTACAAAAACAAATAAAACAGAAGGAGTGAAGAAAAGCACTCTCTAACTGGCACATCCAAATGACAAGTTTTAAGGAATCTTGGCGTGAAGAATTTATAAAACTTGAGTCCAGTTGTGGACTCGGCTGTTTGACAGCTAACCTGGCATTACAGTAGTAGTTGTGGTCTGCCTCGTCTCAGGAAGCTGGTCTTTTTCTTTAGCTGCTGATTGATTTTGCAAAAGTTTAACCATTCTTTCTTGACTTGTAGCAGTTTTATGGCCGCTTCTGTCCTGATCTTTTTGCCCTCCTGCCTTACACCGCTTTCCCCCACCCCCCCCACCTTCCCAGCACACTCAAAATTATGCCCTGTCTGCCATTTGAGAGAGGCAAGTTTCTGGATGGTTCCCCTTGGATGTGAGCACTTTTCACACAGCTGGTGAGAGCTCTGTGTGCTGCTTGATGTTGGAGTAAGATGTGGGAATAACATGAACTGTGCTGTCCTTGACTGTTTCAGGAGATGGAGCCTTATTTGCCTTTAACTAGCCAGGCTGTGCGATTCTGCATCTCAGGAGCTACAGTGTTGTTCTGGGTGAGCATCTTTTTGAATCATCATTTTAATATATATCAGAGATGCTGATCATTATTAATCATCACATTAACACAAATTGGTTTTAATCATGATGTTAACACATGCTTTTATTACTGTTCTGCAGATTTCATCCTGTCATTCAAGGTGCGCTTCAATTCTGATAATTTGTGTTTTTTTTTTTTTAAAGGCGCTGGAAATCTGTCATTAATTAGTAATTTGATTGGACATTTTAGCATGGGAGTAGCTTCTCTGTGGCTTATTTGATGTTAACAGACATACTGAAAAAATTGTAGTAAAGGCAAACAAAAGAATTCACAACAATGAATACAGAGTGAGTTTTAGAGTGGACAGTTTAGTCTAACTTGTCCTTTCCGTCTCTTGTCTACACTCTTCTGCACCTTCTCAGATATCAGTATTAGATTGTCAGCTTTTCTTATGTTATCAAAATAATTTTGTTGGTTTTAATATATATAATGTGAAAAGTATTTTGCCTGTCCACTTTTCATTTCAGTGCTGCGGAACTCATACTCGCAAAGAATAAAATTTTAAAAATATAAAGCATGACGGTTTTTAAAAGCGGCATGCATATAGCCATAGTGTATAGCTGTACTAAGCTGCAAGTGTATTTCAAATCTCCCTCCTTTCCTCAGGTGTCCTTGATCATAGCCAGCATGATAGCTGTGATCGTGTATCGCCTTGCGGTGTACGCCGCCTTCGCCAGCCTCATGGAGAACACTCAGACACTGCAGCCCATCAGTGGCTTACTGACCCCTCAGCTGGCAACTTCTGTCACAGCCTCCTGCCTCAATTTTCTCATCATCATGATACTGAATTTCTTCTATGAGAGAATAGCCATCTGGATTACTGATATGGGTAAGCAGGGGTACTTGAAGGCAAAACTTGGAAGGAATTATTGAAGATTCCATTGAGCACCATCAAGGTGCTCCGTGCTGTTGCTCTCAACTCAGGCACAGTGGGAGCTCTGTAGCTTGCAGTAGCTTGCAGCAATGACTCAGGTGTATCCAGGCGATACTGAATATTTTCCCTACGTTTCAGTAGTTCTCATAACCTAGTTTCTCCTCATATAATGCTTGTTTATATTAGAACTAGGCTACAGAGACAATCACAGACCTCAACATAGTTAAAAATCATCTTGAGTCACCAAAGCAAGATCAGACTGTCTTGAAGTAGCAGTATTTCAATTTAGAAAGCCTGTAAATATATTTGAAAAAATAAATCACAGCTATCTTTACAAGGAAAAAAGACTAAATAATCATGACTCCTAGTCTAGGGGAAGAGATGGGATGGGATAGTACATTTTCCATTTTTTTCTGGGCATTGTTTCCTTTAGCTCTGGCTGTACAGATTTGTAGTTACAAAGATGGAAGGCAGAGTTTGAGCAGGATGAGACGTTGTGCCTAAGATGTGTTATTGTGGCAGTAGCCAGTATCCTTGCTTCAGAGCTGGAGGCCCAGAAAGAGTGACTACTTTTGTAGTGTATTTTATGTTTGACTTTTGCTTGCATGCTGGAAATATCATTCCTGCACCTGGCCCATGCTGTCAGCAGTGTCTGCCCAGACTTTTTTCACTCTTGAACTCCTTGAAATGGTTAGGCCAGATTTGGTGTTCAGACGAGCAGGTATAACCTGCCTCTGGTGCTCTGAACATTGTGTGCCTCACATCAATATTTAACAGCTCACTGAAAATAAAAGTATTTTAGGGAGCTGCAAGCTAGTCAGACTGCCTCACCTGAGTGCTGCTTCCTCTGTGCTACATATACTCTGATGTCAGGTTCCCAGTAAATACCTCATGTTCTTCTGGCATGCAAACTTAGGCCAAGCTTGGAACATCAGTTTACTCAGTTATATAAAACAACTTTACAATAAGGCAGATTAATTCATCTGCCAGGTCCTGACCAATTCAGAGGGACTTGAATGTTTGTAAGGAATTTTCATAGTCTGCTTCCCAACTTGAATTGCTTATATGTTATCATTTAACAGGACATTTGACAATAATATGCTTAGGGCTTCCTGCTGCCTTCAGGAATATAAATGTGACAGATAATGAGCAGCAAAAGGCAGCAAAATCCTAAGCAAAGGTCTGGTCGTGTACAGTAGCTCCAAGATGCCTATACTGTCCCCTATTCTTCTGCCTATTATGAACCTTTTCTTTCGGAGGCACATGGGCCATGCAGTTTCTGCTGATTTTAATGATATGCACATACAGTATGTTGGGAAGAAATACTGTAATGTACTTCTCTACCACAAAGAAAAAAAACAATAGTGTGTTGCCCACAGTGAAATCTTCATACTACAGGAGATCCTTCTAGTTACAGTTTGAGATTCATCTCAGATCTCCTAAAATAGTGTAACATTTGGGGGCAGACGAGTGCTAATGGACAGGACAAAGAAGGGGAAATTAAATTTTATAGAAGTTTTAAATATTAATTTCCTTTGCCTTCCTTCATCAAATGTTGCATTGTAAAGTAAGAGTGAATATTTGTGAATCTGTATCCTTTGAAAGGGAATAAAGGAACATGAAATTATTGTTTTCTGGTTTCACAGAGATCCCCAGAACTCATATGGAGTATGAGAACAGGCTCACTATGAAAATGTTTTTGTTCCAGTTTGTCAACTACTACTCATCCTGCTTCTACGTGGCCTTCTTCAAAGGGAAGTTTGTTGGTTACCCAGGTGCCTACACATACATGTTTAATCGCTGGCGAAATGAAGAGGTAAGATTTTCTTAATTAAGGTGGATTGTTCCCTTCAACCTGCATAGTTGTAAATTTCCAACTGCAGGCTTGGTCTGAAATGAGCTGGACCTCAGCTGGCTGTCCTGAAGCTGGTGATGAGACTTCTAATGACTCTTCCTGCTATTGCTAGTCAGGGTAACACCAGCAGTTAAAATCTGTCAGTCACAAGAGTGAAAAATCATAAAGCTTTTCTTGGTCCCAGTTATGAAATACCAGTGGGTCTCACCATGGGTCTTAAAAAAAAAATCTGGTGCTGAGTGCAAAAGATTCACCTTGCTGGGGCTGAGGGATGCGTGCTGCATGCAGGTCCTGCTGAAGCATCTCTGAGTTACTCTGTCTTCATATGGTTGTTATGTTCTGGTGTGCATTTTGTCTCACGCTTGACACACTTAAAGCCCTTCTGTAACAGTCTTCTTGAGAAAGTGGCTTAGCTGGCAGTCCACGTGGAAATTAAGTATTGTCCTTACAAGTTTTAAGATCTCCTTTCTTGCATTTTTACAGTAGTAGAATATAGTTTATCTGGGTGATACCCATTATTCGTGTCCATTAACACTCAGTTTGTCTCCACCAGTGTGACCCTGCAGGCTGTTTGATAGAACTGACGACACAGCTCACCATAGTCATGGCTGGCAAACAGATCTGGGGAAATATCCAAGAGGCTATTGTTCCGTAAGTTCTCTCTGACACTGAGGTGCCCGTCTTATAGCCAGAGAAAATTCTTGGGAGGTGTGATTGCCAGCTGAGGAAGATAAGAAAAATTCTGTAAATTAAGCACAAATTCTGACACTTATTTCATAAAGGCTTTCAGCCTCTTTTGTGAAAGCCATGCTTGTAAAAGCATGTTGCATTAAGGAGTTTGTTCAGATAAGGGGAGGGTCTATGTTAGACCTGTTGTTTGCAAATAGAGATGGGCTGGTGGGAGATGTGGTGGTTGGAGGCCACTTGGGGCACAGTGATCATGAAATTCCAGAGTTCTTGATACTTGGTGGTATCAGGAGGAACATCAATAAGACTTTTATATTATACTTCCAGAGGGCAGACTTTGGCCTGTTTAGAAGACTTACTCAGAGAGTTCCTTCGGAAGCAGCCCTTAAAAACAAAGGAGTCCAGGAAAGGTGGGCATGCTTTAAAATAGAGGTCTTGAGGGCACAGGAACAGACTGTCCCTGTGTGCCAAAGATTAGTTGATGAGGCAAACATCTAGCCTGGGTGGGCAATGAGGTTTTGAAGGAGCTTAGAAATAAAAAGAAGATATATCATCTTTGGAAGGGGGGTCAAGTCTCTCAGGAAATATTTAAGGAGGTTGCTAGGGCATGTAGGAAAAAAAATTAGGGAGGCCAAAGCTCAGTTCAAACTTAATTTGGCAACTTCTGTAAAGGATAATAAAAATTGTTTCTACAAATATATTCATGGTAAAAGGAAGGGTAAGACCAGTCTTTGTTCTCCATTGGATGCAGGAGGGAACTTAGTAATTGCAGATGAGGAGAAGGCAGAAATGCTTAACGTCTTCTTTGCCTCAGTCTTTAGTGGGAAAATAGTTTGTCCTCAGGACAACTGTCCTTCTGGGTTGGTAGATGGTGTCAGGGAGCAGAATGGTCCCCCTGTTATCCAGGAGGAGGCAGTCAGAGAACTGCTGAGCCAATTGGATGTTCATGAATCTCTGGGACCAGATGGGATCCATCCCAGGGTGATGAGGGAGCTGAGAGATGAGCTGGCAGAGCCACTCTCCATCATTTACCAGCAGTCCTGGCTCACTAGTGAGTTCCAGATGGCTGGAAGCTGGACAGTGTGACACCCACTCACAAAAAGGCTAGGAAGGAGGATCCTGGTAGCTATAGGCCAGTTAGCCTGACCTCAGTGCCAGGTAAGGCTGTGGAGCAGTTTATACCGAGTGTTATCATGCAGCACTTACAGGATGGGCAGGATATCAGACCCAGCCAGCATGGGTTTAGGAGGGGTAGGTCACGTTTGACCAACCTGATCTCCTTTTATGAGCAGGTGACCCACCTGGTGGATGCAGGAAAGGCTGTGGATGTTGTCTGTTTCCTTCAGCAAGGCCTTTGACACTGTCTGCCACAGCAAGCTCCTGGAAAAGCTGCAGCCCTTGGCTTGGACAGGAGCACTCTGGTCTTGGTTTAAAACTGGCTGGATGGCCAGGCCCAGAGAGTGGTGGTGAGCAGTGCTGTAGCCAGCTGGGGATCAGTCACCAGTGGTGTCCCTCAGGGCTCTGTGCTGGGGCCAGTCCTGTTCAATATTTTTATTGATGACAGGGATGAGGGCATTGAGGCTTTCATTAGTAAATTTGTGGGTGACACTAAGCTGGGAGCATGTGTTGGTCTGCTGGAAGGTAGGAGGGCTCTGCAGAGAGACCTGGAACGGTTGGATGGATGGGCAGAGTCCAACAGGATGATGTTTAATAAGTCCAAGTGCCAAGTCCTGCATTTTGGCCACAATAACCCCCTGCAGTGTTATAGGCTGGGGGCAGTGTGGCTGGACAGTGCCCAGGCACAAAGGGACCTGGGGACACTGGTCAACAGCCACTGAACATGAGCCAGCAGTGTGCCCTGCTGGCCAAGAAGGCCAATGGCCCCTGGCCTGTACCAGGAATAGTGTGGCCAGCAGGAGCAGGGAGGTCATTGTTCCCCTGTACTCTGCACTGGTGAGGCCACACCTTGAGTGCTGTGTCCAGTTCTGTCCCCTCAGTTTAGGAAGGACATTGAGATGCTCGAGTGCATCCAGAGGAGGCAACGGGGCTGGTGAGGGGTTTGGAACACAAACCCTGTGAGGAACGGCTGAGGGAGCTGGGGATGTTGAACCTGGAGAAAAGGAGACTCAGGGGTGACCTTGTCACTCTCTACAACTCTCTGAAAGGTGGCTGTCTTCAGGTGGGGGTCGGTCTCTTTCTCCAGGCAGCAACTGACAGAACAAGAGGACACAGTCTTAAGCTGCACCAAGGGAAATATGGGTTGGATATTAGGAAAAAGTTTTTGCAAAAAGGGTGATAAAGTATTAGAATTGTCTGCCCGGGGAGGTGGTGGAGTCATCATCCCTGGATGTATTTAAAAAAAGATTGGATTGGTGCCATGGTTTAATTGAGGTATTAGGGTTGGACTTGATCTTGAAGGTCTCTTCCAACCTAGTGATTCTGTGGTGCTGATTTCACAGAATATTCTGAGTTGGAAGGGACCTACAAGGATCAATCCACTTCTTAGGTGAATGGCCTGTACAGGGACTAAACCCACCAGCTTGGTGTTATTAGCACTGTGCTCTAGCCAAGTGAGCCAATCTAATCTGCTTCTCTCATTGTTAAATTTTTTCTGCATGTACAGCTGGATATGTAACTGGTGGGGTCGCCGTAAAGCCAGAAGTAATCCTGAAAATTTATACAGTCGCTGGGAGCAAGACCATGATCTGCAGACATTTGGAGCCTTAGGCCTGTTCTACGAATATTTAGAAATGGGTAAGTTTAAAATTACACATTTGGAATTTAAGACAGGACACATTGTACTGACACTTGCAAAAGAACTAATTCTCTCAATTAATTGTTGTGGGTTGATGCCACCACTTTCATCTGCATTTACAGGACAATTAACTGCTATAAATCATTAAATAGGTCAGCCCAATTTAAAAAAAATCTGTCTTTGCATCTTGAGCTGCTGGGAATTTCACAGAAACACTGCAAAGACTTTCCGTTTTCCTCATTTGAATGGGGAACATTATTCTCAGTGCAACCAGCTGCCTCTGTGTCTCTTCTTTTCTTGTTCCAAAGCATGTTCTTAGCTGATGTCAGTGGATATTTTAAGTATGGGATGAGTGCCAAATGTGCTGTAAGGATGGGTACTGCAGACATGAGATCTGCGAACCACTAGGGGAGAATCCCTTCGGCTTTAGTCTGGCACTGATCAGTGCTTCAGTTCAGTCCGTTAGACCAGCAGAGGGAGTGTGGGCAAGGGACATGAGTTTTCAAAGGCAACGTGACCATGTCAGCATATATCGGTAGTTCAGAAAACCTGAGAAACTAAAACTGAAGCCAAGCTAAATCTAAAGGACACTTTAAAGAAGTTAATACTTGGCTATTACAAGGATACGTTTTGTTGAAAAATGAACCTTTATATTGTTTTATTTCTGCAGAAATAGTTTTATGTGTTCTAGAGATGCGTAGTGTTGTTATAACTTTAATTTGATACAGGGCTGTGTTCTTGTGAAACTAATACACTCAGAACAATCACTGTTGCCAGCCATGTCCTTGCACTTCCAGAATCAGAACTATGCTCCAGCCTTCTCTCAGGGCTGCTAAGCTAGTAGGAATTTTGTTGCTTGTCTGAAGTGAAGACCTTACCACTGAAATCATGGTAGATGACTGGTGTATGACTGAAATCAGGAATGGCTGGTGTGTGGGAATTTGTTTTTATCCGCTACCTAAACCAGACAAAATGTTCTGTTTCCTTTATTTGAAATATAGTGGCAGTATTGGCTGTCTGCTGAGGGTTATCACATTCTGTACTGAGATACTTAATTTTGGTAACCACTGAAAGGATCATTTGTATATTTTATTTGCAATTCTTAAACTAATGTCAAGACTCTCCAATGAAACTATTGCATATAGAATTGTTATGAATGTTTTGATTAAATCAGTAACAATAGGTGAAGGTAAGGTTGTGAGGTGTGCAAGTTGATAAGTCAAAGAACAAGATGGTACAAGCTGCAAGAGAACAAAACTGGCCTGATAACAATTGAGAAATTTGATGGATGAATACATCTCAATTCCCCTATAGTTACACACCATTCATATGAGAGGTGCAGCATCATGAGAGGATTGGTATCCAGCACTGCTGGCAGCATCATTTCATAGGACCCAAATGCCCATTCCTATGGGTGCTGCTGAATGGCAGCCTGAAGGGACTGGAGAAGTCTTGGGACTGGGGCTGATTGTCACTTAGCTCAGACCAGGGCTGAAGATGACTTGTGCAGCCTGGCAGAAGTTTGCCATTTGTCTGCTAGTGGTAGACTCCTCACTGAGGATACTTCTGGTAGGGCAGATTTTGACACCTCGTTTTTCTGTCTTGCAGTCATTCAGTTTGGATTCATTACACTCTTTGTGGCATCCTTTCCCCTGGCTCCCCTTCTTGCTCTGATGAATAATATCCTGGAGATTCGTGTAGATTCCTGGAAATTAACCACTCAGTATAGAAGACCTGTGGCTGCAAAAGCACATAGCATAGGGGTGTGGCAGGAAATCCTTAACGGGGTGGCCATCCTGTCTGTTGTCACTAATGTAAGTATGTTAACTGTGCTACATCAACACTGATCCTTCCACGTATTTAAAATGTGAAAAATTAAAAACCAACTGATGGTTTTTCTCTTTCATCAACACTATCATGTTAACCTACAAAGATGGTATCAAACCATTTAAGTGGTTTGGCTTGTCCATATGTTGACAGTGTGCAGCTCCCAATCCACATTTTATTGGCCATAAACTTTCATTCAGTTTTCTGTGTTTTTCAGCCCTTTGGAATGGCAGAAGCCAGTATGAAGCTTAGTCTGATGAAGCACAGAGGGAACTGTAGGGGACAGGAAAGGTGGATTAATTCTATGGGTCAGATGCATTTTTGTCCTTGTCACTATAAGACCTCTTCTGTGAGAATTGTGCTCTGCTTCTAGATGCCTCTGTGGGAGCAGTGGCTCCAAGTGTTTTTTATAAACTGGTAACTAAATGCTATGCCAGTATTTCATCGGAAACATAATGTAAAGCAGACTACTGAGCACAAGAGATGCCTCTTTTTAGTGTGTCTCAGGCAACAAACCCACTTGCAGGCACTGCCAAAGTAGCACAATACCTCAGCATCTTAAGTATCTCAGGCTTCCAGGCAAAATGTGCTGAGGCTGCAGTCAGCATCTTTTACCAAGGTGAAGTACCCTAATCATGCTTCTCACCTGTTCTTAAAACATTCTGGGTAACGCCACAGAACCCCAACCCCTTTATAAATCTGCTCACAAATTTTGTGTGCCACTTTCCTTATTTCTTTTTCCAATTTCTTTTCAGGCTTTTATTGTTGCATTCACATCAGATATGATCCCTCGTTTAGTTTACTACTATGCTTATTCTGAAAATGAAGACTCGCCAATGTCTGGATACATAAACAACAGTTTGTCAGTGTTTCTAATCTCAGATTTTCCTGAGAGAAATGAACCTAATGAGAATCCAGAAAACTTTGTCATATGCAGGTTGGTGTAATAGTATTTTATCACTTTGTATAGAACACAGCATAAAAAATCTATGCAGATCTAAGTAGTCCATTAGAAAATAAATTATGTCGTTCTTATAATTCTAAAGTGTGAGAGGTAATATTTAGGCTATTGATAAGGTAATGCTTGAGGTGGTAAGAGACCAAGCCTATAACAAAAACAATCACCTCAGAAAAAAATCACCACTAAGAGTCTCATTGCTACCTTGCATTTTGCTTTTTCTTCATTGGATTTTTTGTTTACTTAATTACACTATAGATTTTTTGAGCGAGGAAGGAAATTTATGTCCCTAAAGTTGCGAACTTCAGCCTATATTTTCAAAGATTTTTAGGCTGAATAAGTGGACAAGAAAGCAAAATAAAGGAGATGATTAAATCTCAAAGCTGAAAATGAGATACGGTATTTAAAATCAATCCTTATTTTGCTTGATTGGACCAAAAATCAGGCCTATCGTGCTTTCATTTGAAAAGTAGTCCTTTCTTGCTAGCAGGAGCATTGAAGATTCTAGAATAATTGCAAAAGAACTTTGGAAATGGTAAAATAAAAGTATTGATTGGATTGAAAAAATCTCAAAGCAAACAGAAAACCCCCCAAACCAACCACCCCAGCACTTTCAGAAACAGCTACATTTGTTTGGTGGTGTAGAACATGCATTCAAGTCTGTCCCTTCAGGAAGCCCTGCATCTATCCATTCCATGATCTACTCGTGTCTGCCACATTTATTCACTAAGAGTCCATTACCCTGTGATATGGATGTATCACATCCTGTCCTGTATTATCACTCATCACCCTGTCCTGTATTATTTGATCGTTGCCTGAAAAACAAGTAACCTGTGTACCAATTTTCACATCACACATCCTCATCTCTGCTCTGTTGCTGTGTGTGTGTTTAAACAAACACAAAGATAGAAACAAATTGAGAGGCAACCTTTTTCTTCAAAAGGAAACAGACCATTTAAAACAAGAAAAGGTTCCTTAAGTGACAGTTGTACTTGCTTGTAAGTGTCACTAAGCTTGTAGTCTGTCCCAGGCTGAATGTGACATTTCACCTTTGCATGTCTGTCATTCCAACAGGTACAGAGACTATCGATATCCTCCAGAACATGAAAGGAAATACTTACACACTATGCAGTTCTGGCACATTCTTGCTGCAAAACTGGCCTTCATAATTATTATGGAGGTATGTTCCCTACAAAATTTCCTTCTGAATTGGTACCTTATGATTTCTCTGGATAGTTATTAATGTTACAGAAAATAGAATTGCTGGGAGTATAAAATCATTTGTTCCCTAGGTAATACCAAGTACTCATGTCCTAAATGATTACTGTTACTGGGCCTTTTAACATCAGTGACCTGACCTCAGAGTATGAACAGTGAAAATGGCTGAGGAGACTGCAAATGTTGATCAAAATAAAAAATGTCTTTATGCCAATGGAAGAGATGAAAGCCTCCAGGACTAGCACTTCCAGTCCTCTTGCTTTCGTTAAAGAACTATATGTGAGATGACTGTGTTCAAAATCCAGACAGCATTTTGCAGTGATGTATATTGGTTAAAAACAGCTAAATCAATAGTTAGGATAACTGGCACTTCCGTGTTAAGCCATTGCTTTGCAAGTTTTGAAGAGAAAAGGGCATAAGTAGCTCAAGTGCTCATCTCATCACTTTTCCTGCTGTGTTTCATCAGCTCTCAATAGCTCAGTGTTACCAGCACAGCTGTGTGAACTTTCTAACAAACCACACAGAGTTAAAAAGTGATGGTAGAGAGTCAGGCCCTGACACTTTCCTCTTGGGTTTGCTAAGTCATTAATCATTAGGAATTAAAATTTCTGCATAAGAAGATGGGTTTTAATCTTCATGCATATCATAGATACACATTAATTTGCTGCATATTGTTCCAGGACAGCAAAATGGAATGTATTTTATTGTGAACAAAAAGTGGCCTATTTGGTGTCAGATAAAACAAGAGGTGTTGCACTTGGTAATGAGTGGTTTTGTTTTTTTTTTAGCATGTTGTATTCATCGTCAAATTCTTTGTAGCATGGATGATCCCTGATGTTCCTGCAGATGTGAAAGCCAAAATAAAACGTGAGAAGTATTTAACACAAAAAATCCTACATGAGTATGAACTTGAAAAACTGAAGGAGAGACTGTGCCAAGGTGATAAAAGAGCCACAGAAAAAGAGTTCATTGCCACGGAAGGAAGAATGGAGCTATCCAGAGCAATGTAGCCAAAAACCCAACTGTTTGGGATTTAGCTTGTTTTAACTTTTTTTATCTGTGGTTTGCTCAGTATGCATCATGTTGAAAGCTGTAAGACAGTTCAACCCTTATCTTTCAGTCCAAAGATTTTAGAGTTTTCTTTAAAAGCTTTACTGAGCTTTTGAGGTTTAGGAAATCTATTTAATTGTATGATTTCAACACTGGTTTTTATTTACCCATTACTTTGAATAGAAGATGTAATCTTGTAATCCTAGAATTTGGACTCTTGGTATAGGGACTGTTAACCTCAAAGGGCTCACAGGACATGATAAGGTCATTTACCACCAAGCCCTCTCACTGTTGCTAATTGCAGCATTCCAGGCTGTATCCCAGCTGACTGAAAAGGATACCATAGAGGACTACTGCTGTGGAAAATGCTGAGAATTATTATTTTTATTATGTGATAATTTAAATAGAACACTCCTTTTACAGAGGTTAAAGCTTGGGGCTTTTTTTATATTCACTATGTCTTACGAAACATTGGTTTGAACTTCTATATGTTTTGTAGAAGAAGTTGATTTTTAAAGATATATTGGCTTAATTCCACTTGGAATTATTTATAGGCACAAAATTCAGTCAATACACACTAATGAAGGGGAAAAAAAAAGCCATAATTTTTTTGTAAAAATACAATTTATGGAAGAGTTTGCTCTCTAAATGCAGATATTGTGGCATCACCTAATTGCAGTAGGTTTTGAAAAGATGTATGCGATTTGGAGAATAACAGTTATTTATTTTCTCATTCTTAAAAACTGCCATTGGAAGATTGTTTGACATTGTTTTTGGCCAAAGCTGCTCGTTCATTTATTTCTTTGTTTGGATTCTCAATGAATGCCAGCAAAGGGCTTAAGCTGTGTGTCTGTCCTTGATTCATACTATGGAGTGTGCCTGCACTCCATGGCAGTGGTTTGGGAGCTAGACCACTATACCAGTCAATTTAGCTGAATGGTTTAGTCTTGGATTTTTATCCAAAAGATTTTAAGCGTGCCAAATAATCTATGTTTGTGCTGTTATTGTCCTTATACATAGTATCCTGAGGCTTGGGAGTTGTTCTGTTTTTTTTTCCCTTTTGAATCTTTGGGAAGGGTTTTTTTTCTTTTTTGTTAGGTGGCTCTTCTACAAAGTTACTGAGTTTTTAATATATCTAACTGTTTGTGCAAAGTAGCTTCCAGCTGTTCAAGAATGTGCCCTCATTTTCTAATTTAAAGCAGGTAGGCATTTTTATGATTTTGCTGTATATTTAAAACATATCAACACTTCCATGCTTAGTGCCTTGTTTCTTTGCATTTGGCAAGAGGTGTGAAAATGATCTCTGCAGGGCAGTGCCTATTTCCAAAATGAGTGCATCAGGATACTGTGAACCTGCAGACAGAACTGTTCAGTGTTACCAAACCATGCCTGCCTTGGCACACTTCTGTTTCAGTGCCATGTGGACTGTTGGAGTGCAGTTCATGCCTAGACTGCAGATTGTTCTAACCCCAGATTATTGAGTTCTCTCATGCTGAATATACAAGGTAGACAAGATGAGAACATTTTGCTCTATTTGCACTTTGAAAGTTATACTTCCTCGCAAGTATACATATAAGAATTGGGATTTGTATTCCATATCAGCTGAATGATGTACTGTTTACTAGTACCACAACTTAGGGTGTTTTGTTTTAGCAAACCTTGCCTGTGTCTTGGAGTACTTGGCGAGTAATCTTAATGTTGTAAGAGTTTTAAATCAATGTCCTGAGTGGAGCTGTTGTTATTAGCAAAAGAATTAATATTAAGTGCCTACCTCGAGCACACATCACAGAGTTTGCCTGCCAGTCAAGGAATTGATGCTGATGTACATTTCTCATTACTGTAAGTTATTCACCTTCATTCTCTAAGGTTGCTTGATCAATCAAGCATGTTGGCAATTTCTGTTCATGATGAACTGATCATGTTCTTGAATATTCAGATATATTTGAAGTAATGAATCTGTTGGAGGTATGCATGTGTAAATAAATTAGCTCTGCTGCTTAATGTGTAAGCCAAAGAAGAGTATCAGCCATCAGTAATCACATATCAAACACCACAATTTGCACAATGAAAGTACTGTGCTGCATCTGGCACATATACTGTTAATTAAACTGCTTAATTTAGATGTTGTGAGTTTGTTACTGTTTGCAATGCAAACAGATGCTTCAAATAGAAAGATAATGGGATACAAAAGGTTCTGTGCAAAATGTACAACCTGACTGAAGCTGAAAACAGATTTGGAAATTCAGCGTTAGATGCACTATTTCTACTTATGGAAGATTAGTTTCTTCAAGTAATAAAGTGTCCTAATATGTTACCTTTGAAAAGATATCAGCAAAGTAGGTGTGTTGTGAATGAACAATGCTATTAAAAAGCAAGACAGAGGAAAATAAGGAAACACATTTCTTTGGGATACAGCATTGATATGCAGACCTTTGAATTTAAATTGATGTTTTGACTCCTACTTTGTGCTTCATACAAACTTATTTTTTAAGATCACTTACTATTTAATGCAGTACAAACAGATGTTTTGTATATGTTGTATCATACAATAAAAAGTGGAAAAACCCCTGGGATCAGCTTATTTAGAAAGAAGTATGTATGTATCTTAAAAATAAGTCATTACACTTCATAGCATTACTTTTTTGTATACAGAAACTGTTGAAAAGAGAATCTGTTGTCATACTAAAAGCTAATATCACATAAAAAAGTTAGTCTTGACACCTTTTTACATAATAGTTTTCCTTTACTTGCCATTAAACAGTATTTTGACTAAAGATATCAGTATGGTTGTGTTTATAATGATTCACATAAGTTTCCTGAAGTGTTCTTGAAAAGTGACAAAAGTAAGGAAGGCCTGGTCAGTCTGGAGATGTGCTGATTCTTACTGTTGGAATATTTCATTTTGATGTGATTTAGTATCTAAAAGTGTCCTTTAACCAAAGTGAATAAAGTTCTGTGTTGCAATTATTGTAATTTAAGCAACAATAGATTGCCTCATTAGAAGTAGTTACACAAAACAAAATTGACCTTTCAGGTGTAATACAATCAGGGATTTTTTAAATTTTATTTTCAATTAAAATTTTGGTTTTTTACCTTGGGAAGGTTTAGTGTGGGATGTTCTAAGCAAAGGACTGCAAAAGAAGAGTGCTACCATAAGACACTATCCTGTTTTTTCTAGAAAGTTTTTTTTTACCATGCTTTTACTTTTTAATGTAATGCTGTCAGTTTGAGGCAACAGAATGGAGTGAAAATAGATGGAGTTTCTAACTATTCTACATGTACCACTTGTTTGACTTGTACTGTCTTGTAATCTGAGTGGCGTTTTTGTCTGCTGAGTATGTTGCTGATATATATGATATACTAATGTTGGAATAAATTTTTTAAACATTCTGCTGACATTTAATATGCACATATAATAAGATCTAAGTCTAGCAAATAAAGCTGTGTTCATTTTTAATGTGCTGTCAATTTGTGTGTGAAAATTCCAAGAATTGAGAGAGAAGCTGAAGTACTAAAAGTCAAATGCCTGGAGAGCTTCCTGGAGGAGAATATTCATACAGATTTCTGCAATTCATGTATATTGTGTTCATACAGATCCATTTTCAGCCAGGCTGCTTTTCCCTGTGTTATCTGGATACTGTTTTTATTCCTGCAGTGCCAGAACCTGAGGTGACTTCTCAAGTTCTCAGTCACACAGGCAGTTTCCACATGCAGCACAAGTGGTTCACATACATGCACTTTAAATAGCTTTGAGTGCATGTACTGGAAAAGATGGCAGGGCTGAAGCATTCCCAAGGAACTGGTAAGTCTTACAATACATATTTTAATCTTTCTTAAAAGTCCCTTCTGGGACCAGTGAAGGGCTTTGGTTTAAATCACAGGGAATCTGGTTTGAAGTTTATGGCTTGCTCTCAATAGATGTTTTTGTCTCAGCATGTCACCTCTCCTATTGTATCATCTTGTCAGGACCTGGGAAACAGGGTCACCTGCCAGACTTGATAGGTCATTTCCTTTGTAACTTTGAAATTATAAACTAAGACACATGCAATTTAAGCAAGTTAAAGAAAGGTTTAAGATGAATAAAAGCATCTTCTCTGTGTTAAAAAAGGAGAGATGAAAAAAAAGACCAAAACGAGCAAGGTGTAATTATATGATATGGTACCACTACTGTGCTCATTACTGAAGTGAGATAGGGTACTTAAATAAATATGAAAATGAAAAAGCATTAAAAAGGAGGAGAAATTGGTAGCAGAAGAGAGGAGAGAGGAAAGAAAAAGATGAAGGTGCTGTTGATTCACAGGATATGGGGAATATGTACACATTAAGTTGTGGATTTGCAGGTGCGTTCAAGCTTTGCTCTTGGAGGTTAAATCTTGCCTACACCAAGGCCTATGGTAAATGGGTAATTTAAAGTTGAATTGGGAGTACAATGTCATCCAAAGCAAAGTATATTTTATAAAAAAGAGTAGCGTGGTAGCTTGTGAGAAGACATTCACAAATTCTGATACAAACCTGGTGCTCCACATGATTAGAAATTGTAGCTACCCTTCAGAAGTCTGTCCTGGGGTGACTTTGTGATGCTTGTATCCCCAGCTGTCTGTTCTGTTTGTGTTGGATATTAAGTTCTGCACTTTAAGGCTGGTTCCAAGAGTGAAGGGGGAGGGAGGAGGCACAGAGTTTGTTATCACAGACTGCACTTGCTCCCTGCATCCTGCACACAGACTGTGCTGTCTGCAGTGGACAGCAGCACAGAGCTCTCCTTTGCTCTTGGTTAGTTTTTGACTGGCTGAGGCAGAGAAGTTCCCTGGACTGGGGTTTTTCCTTTTTCTTGGAACTGTTCAAACCTGCTCTGGACTGCAAACCCAGAGGAGCCCCAGGAGCTCACAGCTGTGTCCCACCAGGGCTGACCTGGGCTGTGACATTTCCCAGGGATGGAGGGACTGAGAACAGCCTGAGTGAGCCAGGCTGCAACCCACGGAAGGGACTCTGCTGAATTTGTCATCTCCTCAGAGCAGTGAGAGGTTCTGCTGTTTAGTATTGTTCATTTTTGTGCTGGGGAGTGCTTTGCCTGTTAAATAAACAGCTCTTTTCCACTTCTCTCTGAGGAAATCTTTTCTCGAACCAGTTGGGGGAGGAGCCACTTGAGTCCGTGTCCTAGAGGGACCCAATTCAGAGGTTTCCTCCCAAATTTCCCCTAAACCAAGACATTAATTCATTAAACTTGTGCACCAAAATTCAGTGGTTCTACTTTCTGAATCAGAAGAGTAGGTAAGGCATCTATATCATCTACCCAGATTAGAGTCTTTCTAAAAATGAGTCCATCTTTATTCTACACAAAGAAAAAAAATTATAGGGAGCACTGAAATAGAAGACATTTTTCCAACATTTGCATCTCAAATGGTGTAAAATATTTTGTCTTACAGGAGTAGAAAAATAAGTAACCCATTCACCAGTGGATTAGTGGGAAAGAACAGCAAGATGTGGGAGAAACAATATGCCAGCATCTGAAGTCTACAATTTGTTTGAGATGTGTAGGCTCTGAAACAGAATCTTGTCTAATATTCCTCAAAATATTCAAAATTAATTAAAAAAACAGTTTCTGAAAATACTGTCTTAAATGTTTAGGGCACAATTCTGAGAGACACAGGGGAGGAGTCAGGGGTCCTAACATCCAGTGTGGCAAGAGATTGTATCCAGAGAGGGTAAAGGGAGCCCTCACAAAGGACTTTTTTAAAAAACCTTCCTTCCCTAAACAGATGGAAAGAAGTAAAGGGAAAAAAAAAGGGATGATCATTACCATATGAAGGATAACAAAATTATTTCCAGACTATATTACTGTGTAACCTTATTAAGCCACAGCTACTTTTTCTTGTCTGTCTGCCTTGTTGAGGGTCGTCACAACAATTCTTGCCTTGGCATCCTTAAAAAGGAGTAGCTAAATTAAATCTCATTCTGGTTTTAAATAATCAGTTGTCTTAACACAACACTTACATCATTCAGATGCAACTCAGGTTCTTTTTTAAGCAAGTACTGAGAAATCTTCTGGGAGATGATGAGTAGGATGTGAAATTCAGCAGCCATATCAATTTTTGGAAGATGCATACGCACATTCCCCTGCAACAATTGGTGACTATGCTTTCTCAGTCAGAAATGAATCAGTCTGAACTGTTTGATAAGGAAAGGATTTTTTTTTTAATTATTTTTTTCAACTCCTCAACAAACCAGTGCTGTTAGCTTGTCAGAAACATTTGTATTTAAATCACTGACCAACCTTGCTTGGCCCTGGGGTGTTCAAAGCATCCAACATTATTCAGCATTTCAGTTTTGATACTGAAAGATGCAGAAGCCACAGTAACTGCTTCTGTCATCAGGAGGCATTAAATAAATGAGCCTTGTTGTTATGTTGGCCCTTCCTTAACCACAGTCAGTTTGAAACACTTGATGTTTAGGGTCTATCTGGCCCACACCATCCTCAGCCATGAAAAATGGCAAAGATAGAAAAGCTCTGGCCCAGATGGCTCCTAGATCCTTGCATCTCCCATGCTGATGGCTTTTACCTATTTTTCTCAGCTAGTGCTTGGTGAAATGTAATACAAATAGTACTGGAATGTTCCAGCACTGAATGCTCAGTAGCTCTTTTAATAGGTTTTTCAAAAAGGAATGAAAGTACTCCAGACAGAAGGTTTTAGCAGGGAAAACTGATAGGAAGGCTGGATTCCCTGCCATGTTACCTCTTCACAATAAACAGTTTTGCTGTCAGGTTATCTCAAATAAACATTTCTGCTGACAGTAGCCCATTACTAGTGCCAGCAAACAGTAATGCTACAGGTAAACCTGTTTTTTCTGGTGGTGGCACCTATATATTATTCTTCAGCTAAACTTCTGTCTCCATCTATTCCAATATAAAGTGTACTATTATCTTCAGATATGGCCAAGATTTCAACATCTCTGTAATAAAGATCCAGGTGAAAAACCAAACAGATTAAATAAATAGGCCAAGAGATTCATGTACAGCTCACCATATAATAGCAATGTGTTAATTTTAAGGTACCTAGAGTTCATGCTGCTCTAAGCAAGCCACTAGTGCATTGCAATCAGGAAGGATTCCCTGCTTTCCCCTTTCACATAGGATTGCTTACCTCTATGTCAATGACAGCTTTTTAGCTTCCTCAGAAACAGCACAGGAGGCAATAGCAAAAATCTCATATTTTCAGTAAGGGAGAATGATCCTGTGTGTTTTATGGTAATCAATAAGTGCTTTTTCATTAGTTTTTTGTTTGCATTTACGTAGAAATAGCAAATTATTCTGTGGCTACAACCCCCCTGTCACAATGACCCATGTTTTAATGAAGAGATGCCACAGTATACTGAGTCACCAGGTACCAACATCCAACTTTTTCATCAACTGAAAGTATTCTCTGTGGGACTGATAAAAAGACAATGATCTAGTTAATGGGGTCACTGCTGTGATTAGAGCTGAGGGAGGTGACATAGGTAGAGAAAATCAAAGCAGAAAAAGAACCTGCTTCATACTTTTGCTATAAATTCAGAGTGCTGGGGTTATGTGCTGAACTTGTGGAGGGAATTGAAAATAGGAAGGAACTATGAAGTCTTTATTAACTAATTACTTTATCTTCAGAAGGAGGAAGGTGAATAAACAGAAGTGTAAGGCCTTATGAACTGGAGAAGACAGAAAAGCTGAGGCACCAGACAGGCTTGAAGCCAGTGCTTGTAGAGAAAATTTTAATATTCAGGTGTGTAGAAGAAGCCTTTAAATGTAAATGCTAGTCTGTCAGCAGGTCTCTCCTGGAGAGAGGACCCAGTTGTATTATTATTTAATACAGTAACTGGAAGGGGGCATCTGAGAGGTTGATTCTGCTGAAAAGGGAAAAGCAGGATTTTCTTTGCTTTTGCACCTGGAAGAAATTAACTGCAAAGAAATTTTTTGGAGTGTTTACTTCATTTTCAATGCTGGACAAACTCTGCTTCAAATTTCTAACCAGAGTAACCAGACACCTCAGGGTGCACAGAGCAGCCCCCCCTTTCTCCTGTGCACACACCACTCATCCCTGATTGTCACATACCTGTCACTGCAGGCACTGAGCTCATTACTGGGCTCTAAGACAGTCACAGGGGCAAGGCTTTTCCACAGACCTCAGGTGTCTGATGAGGATGGGGCAAATGTTGAGCAATGGAACTTCAGTTTCTGCTGTGGTGAGAGCAAGTACAGCTTCTTATAGGGCTACATTGGGAAGCTTCTTCATTCTGCAATAAATGCCATTATATGGTGGGTATTTGGCACAGAAATGCACAAAATTCACAGTCATTCTGAAACTTTATAATTAAGCCTCTAACCTGAAAAAGGAGTGACACTGTTTAGCATCAGAAGACAATTATATCATTGACAGTTAGGTCATTGTTCTTTTAGCAAAATTTCTCTAAAGTATTTTCCATTAAAAACAAACATCTATATCAACAGATTTTAACTGAAAAAGCTTTAAATAGTGGAAAATTTTCTAAATGGTTATTATATATGTTTGGAGAATATTTTAAAATATTAAGAATGGAAGTTTTAATTATTTTTTGTCATCATCAAAGGCAAACAGTTCACTATTTCTTGCAATTCTCAGTCTTTCATCTTGATCTGCAAGACTGAGTTACCAGTTACCACACTCAAGTTGCACTTCAGATACTTACATGTGTGAGTTGTTGTGTAACCATAGTATTAGACAGATTATGTTGTGAACATAG
Organism: Rhabdornis inornatus; assembly: GCA_013397075.1. Lineage (NCBI taxonomy): Eukaryota > Metazoa > Chordata > Aves > Passeriformes > Rhabdornithidae > Rhabdornis > Rhabdornis inornatus. The sequence continues at coordinate 181,015 of VWZS01002401.1, forward strand.
TCACAATGTAATAAGATAATATAATATAATATAATATAATATAATATAATATAATAGATAATATAATATAATATAATATAATATAATATAATATAATATAATATAATATAATATAATATAATATAACCTATTCATATTACCTGGAGAATTAAACTCAGACTAATTAATAAATAAAAATCCCGAGAAGTATCAGGTATTTAAGTACTATCAAGAAGAAAAAGTTACTGCTCATGCTCAGTTTGCTCAGTCTTCCCTTCTGATGCGTAAAGAATTTCTGAACCTGATTTTTCTACTAACAAAAGAGCAGCTACTAACAAAAAATGGAGTTACACTTTGGTCAAGTATTTATTAAGGGTATTAGAATTGGGCCCCAATGTTTAGCAATATTATCAACTGTTTAGAATTATTTTAATTTTGCATACTATGTTGTCCTATTTATGTCCCTACAACCTTTGGTGAAATAGCAAGGAATAAAATAGGAAAAAGCATGGAGAAGAAGGTGATACAGCTGATGTGCACGTCTGCCATCCCACTGGTGCTGAGAAAGGGACATTCCTTCCAATTTTGGGATCTATGAACTGCTTGTTATCCTACTGCAGGGAAATAGGGTAGATGAAGCATGAAGCATTTTGAAAAAACAGTAATATATATGTGAAACAGAAATTGCCTTCAGTCCTCTCAGAAAAGCTTAGTGAGGGTCTGCTCTCAGGCTGATAACCTGCCTGTGGTATGGGAAAGGAATTCCAGAACATTAATAATTTGTGAGATTTCCTGCCAAAATGCTGGCACTCATGAGAAAGTCCTGTTGTATTTAAAGTCATATTCCTTGAGATTGGGTTCAATAAAAGAAGGATCCTCTTCTCTCTTTCCCTCACTGGTCATATTTTTCCATGTCCCTCAGGCTTTGTGACTGGTCACCCACCCTTTTAGTGAAGAAGGATTAATGATGATCATTTTGAAATCTATTACAAGTGCTGGAGGGTTCAGGGCAGCTTTTGAAAGACAAACATCAATTTATGAAACCTTTTGGAGAACACCACACAGGTGCAATGTACAAGACATGAGTGAAGGAAAGATGCTCATGTAGATGGGGAAAGCATGTGCTGGATGAAGCACTCAGGTGTGATGTTAACCAGCTGCCAAAGCACCTCTCTGTGATTTATAATGTGTCCTGATGATGGAGCACACACTGATCAGAGAGTGATTAATATTCTTGTCATAAATGGAAAGAAATGGGCAACCTGCCAAGGAAATTTGTCTATGAAAGCAGAAGACCAGCTCAATGCACCAGGAGTGACTCAGTAACATGAGATTGATTTAATGCATGGATTCAGTGGAGATTTTTATTTAAGATAAGATTCCTCCAGGGAAAGGTGTATTCATAAGCCAATGAGGCCCCACAGTAAAAAAGAATTTGGAAGCGAAGAGGACATGACTGACAGAATGGAGTTTTAGGGACTACTTGCTTTCCAGCCATTCCATTTGGAAAGATGTATTTATTTCAGAAAAATATATTTATTTCAGAGCTTTGATTATTCCTAATGATTATTCCTAACAGAAAGCCAAAAAAAAAAGAAAAAGAAGCCTGATGTTGTAAAGGCACTAAATCTAGCCTTTGTAATGCTTCTGATGTGTTCAGCACTTCAGAAGCCAGATCATTTCCACAAAAAAAGGGAATATATAACATCATGGTAGGTGTAAATTGTGGATGAATTGGCAGTCTCAGACCAATTACTAGACACATCAAAACAAAACAAAACTAGGGAAAACTAGTACCTAAAAGTCAGTCTATCATGACAAAGAGAAAAAAAAAATATGTGTACAAAAAACATTCAGACCACTGTAACAAAATTTAGGTCCTTTTTTCTGGAAATAACTACAGTGATTTTATTGGAATTTTGTACAAGGTAAGACATACAGTGTGGAAATACAGGAACATACTAAGTGAGAGAACAAGAAAACAAACAAATTTAACACCTTAGGTGCTGCAGACATTAATTACCTGGCTGCAGCCCCTGGGGTGTGAGCTCTGGACATCTGGCAAGCAGCAACAAAACTGTGCTTGCAACCTCCCTTTTCTTACATATTTATTAATTGTGATCTTTGCTTGCCTGTGGCATGGTGGACATTTTTCATGGATAAAGCAGGCTTAATATCTAAGAAATACCTCAACAGGGCTTCAGAACAAATGAATGATAAGACAATTTTTTGAGAAACTGGCATTATTTCTGAAAGGGGAGTATAGAGGATGTAGAAATTCTATGGAATCTTTCTCAGCTGGTAGAATGCCATGGGAACATTTAAATTAGTTCCATACAGATGGGCAAATCCTGAATTCCTTTCTGAATATTATGCAGAGATATGCCTCTTGCTCTACTAGGTAGGAATACAGCCCAAGCAGACACTTTGGCATTTGTCTCTTTCCTCCTTCCAGCTGTTATTTTTCTAGTAGATTGAGAAGTTTCTGTAGTACTAAAACAGAATAAATAGCATTGTCTTACAAGAGCTTTCTATCTGCACTTCAGTATTTGGCCTTGGCAAACAGAGTGGGATCCCTAGATCATACACCACAGCATACAGAGACAGCACTAATGGTAATACTGATCACTTCTCACAGCACATAGGGACAGCACTAGTGGTGCTTCTGATCACTTTTCCAGCTCTGGAAAGAAAAAAAGCCAGTGAAGAACTGCCCATAAAAGAGTGCCCTTTGGGTAGAAAGGGGAAGCAACCAGCAAATCTTTTCCCCAAGAGGAGTCAGAAAGTGACTCAACTACAGAATGAGTTATAATAATCAGATATAATTCAGTAAAAGGCCATGGTAAAGACCCAGAAGATGTCAACTATTAAAATGAGGGCTGTTGGAAAGAAAACTAAAAGACAGCAATGCTTGTCCTGGCTTTCAGGATGAAAACACCAGCTTAAGAGACAGACAAGGAAACCCTGAGCCTGGAAAGTGGAAAAGGTTCAGCACAAGTCTTTTGAATTGCTTGATCTTCCAAGTCTTGCAAATAGGCCACTAAATATGTAATTAAAAT
>VWZS01002401.1:184086-351412 GCA_013397075.1 Rhabdornis inornatus
CCCCCCCCCCCCCCGTAGAAGAAACACTGGAATAGCTAAAGACATCAGAACTGGTCACACGGAGACTGAGTCATACAAAAATCAACAGACTTCCTCCAGGGGAATCAGTTAGTTGATCTACCAGATCTGTGATGATTTATTCATAACAAACAATAAGAAAAAATACATGTAAAATATTTACACTTAAACACCAGATTATAAAATGAAATGTGTATGAAATCTGAGCTAAATGCTGACACCTAGAAAAGGGGTCTGAATCAAGAACTTGATATTTTCAGTTACATTTAGAGATCACAGGTATTTTCAAATGGATAGGTTGAGTACTTTGACCTGAAGTAATCTATCTATGCAACATCCTGATCCCTCCCCCCTGTGCAACACAATGCAACCACCATTAAGGTCATTAGCAGTGCCCTAAAATAAAGCAGATATTTTCCTGTCATCTTAATTTATGTGCTGCTCTAATATTTCTGGGGGAGAAGGAACATCTTATGTATTCCACATATCAACAAGAATTGCATTTCTGTATTTTGAGTCCTGTAAAATCTTTTCCAGTCTTTGGTTTTCCTTTGCAAGAACAAGAACACTTGGACTTTTTTTACCTTCAAACCCATGGCCATGTTCTCCAAAGAAGGTATCTAGCACTTCTGAAGTATTTATAAAAGAGGGAAGACCTTGTGATTTAGAGAAGGTCCACATATTATCCCTCAAAAGACACAGCAATATCAAAGATAGCTGCTGCTATTAATGAAACATGAAATCAACACAACCAACAGCATTTAACTGATGGGTTCACTCCTATTTTTTTACAAAATAAGACTTACACATCTTTTTGTGTGTGTGGTCATTTCCTTTCATAATCACTTTTGAGCCCATTTTGGTCCCATTTAGCAGAAATACAAATGTGCCAGAATTATGAGTTCCCTACCATTTTCAAAAAAGTGATTTACCCAAAGCAGCACTGTAAAGGAAAATAGAAAAGGCACAATAAGGAAGAAGGAAAAGATACGTTGATGACATGACAGGAACTAAGTATGCTGACAGGAAAGCGTTGGAGAACACACAGGGGAGGACCTGAGTTGTCTGATATAAAACCAGGGCTACTGAGGACAGGGAGCCCCAGGGAGTCAGCTGTATTCATTAACAGCTGGACTCAATTACCTTAGAGGTCTTTTCCAACCTTAATGATTCTATGATTTTATGTTTCTGTGCTCACAGAACAAGCAATATTTGATTTTATATTATGAATACAATGATGGGAGTATTTTTATTAAAATATTAGTCATTTAAAGACATGCTAGCATTGTTAACTTGGATTAGTGTTATCTGATGCAGATGCAAATATATGACATAAGAAACCTGCACAGATTTCATATTCTTCTATTTTGGGTCCATGTTGGAGACAATGTTTTTATGCTAATTCCAAGAAAATCCAAGAGAATAAATGAATTATATTCAGTCTTGAATTCACGTGACAGTTGTCAGCTTGTCAAGAAATGAAACCAAATATAATGAAAGTCTCCCTCACATTTCTTTCTTGAGAGAGCACAACAATTACTTTCTACAGACTCCACTGACCCCAAATGTCAACTAAACACATACTTCCTCCTTATTTACTTTTTGCTACAATGAGTTCAACTCATTGTCTCAATATCCTTCTACAGAGAAACATTATGGCTTAGTACGTGAAAATATGCAAGTGTCTGCCAGTAAATTGTATTTGTGGATATAGATTCTAATTATCAGATACATAATTTGACCAGGAATAGTTTCCTGATCAAATTATGTATCTGATGTTACTTTTGGTATCTGTTTAAGTATTCTTCTAGCAAATGAAAGCATGTTCAGTAGATTTAAGCCCTGTTCAGATCAGTGCAGCTTGTGATCTGAATGAATGGAAATTCCTTCCCCAGCTTTTCTTAATACATTTTAAAATAATGCTAAGAGACAAGTCAACAGAAAATAAAGGACTACTGCAGCCTTGTAAAATCTGCTTCTGATTCTCTAATTCTTTCAATAAAAAGTCACCACAATATAGTCTTCAATTACTACACTTTTCACAAGGTTTCTCATGAAATGAAGAAAGACCTGTCTGTCACTAAGACTCAGACTCTTGCATAAAGGCCTTTCCTAAGCTGTGAAACAATCTAGTGCTGGTCATCCTGGAATAATAATGTAATGACAGATTAATGACATTAATCATTAACCAGCATCATAATAAAATATAGGATACTGTGCTGCAATCACAAATCCTTGGCTAAATTTTTTTATGGGTAATTGCATCCCACTCACCAAGTGTTGCATAGTTGTCTTGGGTACTGAGGGAATTGTTACTGTGGCTGAGCCCCAGAGGTAGGTGCATTTCTGTCTGTGTAAAATGACAGATGGCTTCCAGTCCTTTGGGATCCTTTGCATGTAACTCATGGAACAGTACTGGAATTCAAAGGAACAGATGTTCCTGTAATATGTGGGAAGAATATAAGCATCTCCATTTATTTTTAAGATAAATGTATTCAATGCTGTTAAATTTCTCTACAGATACCACAAAAAAAAAAGAAAAAAAGTTAAAAAAAAGTAATAAGTAATATCATTGCTTTCATGATTTAAAAGACATTTGCTGATGGGTGGATTTTTACTGTTTGTTGGGGGGTTTTTAACAATCTATCTGCTAATACTAAAAATGAACTAGATTTTAGACAGGAAAGGAAGGATGGAGGAAATAAATGAATCTTCTTGTAACATAACAGAAAAATTTCCAGCCGTGGAGTGGTCCTATATGGTAACTGCAAGTCACTTAGTGATTTTTTTTCACGGTGAAATCTGCAATACCAATAGAACATTAGAATTGACTGCAATCCTAGTAATTTACCTAGTCCTTTTACCACTAGAGGGCTGAAGGAATTGCTTCAACATGAGCTAGATTATCTGATAATTAGGCACCATTAGAATGAGTACTAAGAATTTACATGCTTAGAAACAAGATATTCCTAAATTAATAAACAAACAAACAAAACCCTGGAGTTTGTAGCATGTCTTTAGAATATTTCATCATCTATGTTAGTGCAGAGATCCCTGAGCAAATTACCACCAGCTGGGTTTAAAACTAGAAACTGCCTGAAAAAATGAGTGCGCAACTCCTGTACTCTACCATGTTTCATTTCTTTTGCCTTTTAGACTACTGGCAAAGCAATTGTCCTGGTTTAGGGCAAATTTGATAGGAAACCTCCAATGTAATAACATCCTAGCAACTGAAAAAGGGCATGTGAAAGAGTAGCCCAATTTGCAAGCACTAAGCTGCCATATATTAAACTTAGATGAAGCAGTGGAGAAAACTACTCAACTTTGTTTGGCAAAGTCCACAGCCACATTTATATTTCCTCTGTGGCCAGCTTCCTGCTAGATTTTTCTATTTGTCCCTGTGATCGTGGCCCAAAGTTCTGGATTTCTATTTCCAAAATGCACAGTCTGGTTGAGAGTGACCATGTGAATGTGTAAGTTCTGCCCAGACACAGGCATTCCTTAGCATATTTCAATCCAAGCATGTTCTCTCTCTGACACAAAAGAAGAAGGATAATTGTGTTGTTGTGGAAGCACAGAGTCAAGATCTGATCCAACAGTTCAACTTCTGCCATGTTTGTTGTGTGACAAATAAATCACCAATCTGGTCTGCAGTTCAGGAAATTAAAGCACCACTCAAGATGTAAACATCACAGATTGTGAGGAAGCAGAAGGAAGTTCTGTGAGCATTGCACCACACCACACCTATTCCTTTTTACACCTTTGTGTAATACACTCCTCAACAGGACATAACAACCACACTGTGCTCACAACCCAGGTCTGGAGCTGTAGGCACAGCCCATTTCATGAGATATAGCTTTAGACACTGATGGATAGTGAGGATGATGCCTCCAAAAGGCAAAATTATCTACAAAGTGTTGTCAACCCAACTTCACATAGTTTTAATTTCATACAGTCTTAACTTGAATTAGACACATCTTTAATTGTCAACACAAGGACACTACATCTAAATCCTCAAAGTGATGTATTGTGCAGTTTTTCAAGGGACTTGTCCAGCAGGGAATCATGGTGACTCTGGAGAATGAGACAAAAGCTCACCAAAGTTGTTCAGGAAGTGATCCTTGCAAGTTTTCAGGAAGAATGAGAAAATTCCTGGTTTAAAACAATATTTTTGTCACATTTTTCTGCCTCTTAAGTTAAGGTTTGGCACAAGATTTTATTTAAATATTTTCTTTTAATGATTGAAGTTTTTCAATAAACAGTTTATTAAAAAAGAGTTTATAAAGCTGCTGCTTCTTCCAGAAAACCTTCTTCCTGGGGGCCTGGCAAGCACAATGATTATTTTGGCATTGCTGTGTGATTTTGCAGTTCTATAGTACCAAAGAAGGTAAAAAATTTCTTTTTCTTCAGGTGACATCAAATTCCATTTGATTTAGTAGACAGCTACCATGAACAGGAGTAATATTTATGCCATAATTCATAATTTTTGTGGCATGTTTCTGTTATCCTCAGTACCAGAAGTCTGTATTACACAGAGGGGTTTAATGGCAAAGCTAAGATTTTAAGGACATAATTTTTTTCCCTGAAGATGACACTGTATTATTGAGAGCAGTATTTTGTCACCTTTCAGTAAACAGGAATAACAAAATGTCTTAGACTTTGTATGTATGATCATATGAAGTTAAAGTAATACATATATGCTTATTTTTCAAAGTGGATCATAAATATTTGTTCATTTATAAATTCTGCTTGCATGACACTTGGGAAACAGAAAGTTCATTTTGCAGTAGATCAACAGCAAAGATAAGATCAAAAATAGAATTTAAATAATAACTTTTTTAAAGTCACAAGTATGTACCATGATGAAAATTTTAGCTTACTGTGTAGTTTTCTTCAGAAAGACTAAAACTTAGAGAGAAGGGATTTCTATTGGTGTATTGACCTTGAACTTCTCTAAAAGAGTTATACAATATTTAGGCACTATTCTGATGGTCATTGCAGAAAATTTTGAGGTTAGATACAAAGCAATAAGAAAAATGAGCTAAGAACCACATCTGTAATTCTTAACCCCCAAAAGAGATTAACTTCTTGGAATAACTCAGTTTGAAATTCCTAAAAATGAACTATTTATAGAAATAAAAGGACAAGTAAAGATTCAATCCTTTAGCCTTCACATGAGCAAAAGTTAAAGAAAATCCAATGACATGAAGAAAATGTTATTTAATTGCAAGATTTCAGTATGAAACAATAAGTTTTCTGTTCTATGTGAAAAACACAGCCATCTGCAGCATCTTGGATTGCACCATAACATCCCACAGATATTGTTAGAGCCATTTCAGAGCTGCATTTTTTACTCAGCAACTTTTGGCTGAATCTCTTTCCTCCTGGTCAATATGTGAACATTTAGCAGTGATCATCTGGACTAGAATGTTCTGCATAACGTCCTATTTCCCTTTTCCACTGACACCAGTGGGAAGAGATGATTGTGATTTCACTGAAGTTTGAGTGCACTTTTGTGAGTGGCCCGACTGTGACAGGTGTTTATTATAAAAATAATTATTGATAACAATTTTGATTAATGTTCTGTGCTGTTTCTTCTAGAAATGACTTATTTTACCAAGGTTAAAATCATGTTTTAAAAGCTGACAAGACTGTACAAATTTTGTAGAACTAATGAGATTAGCTGTCTACTGCTCTCATGTGAAGCCAAACCAGCTGAGCTTGATCAGGACGTGACGCAGTAATATCTGGATGTACCATCTGATAGACATTAAATTTGCATTTCAGGTAGCTACAGCAGCAGAGCCTAGTCACTACAGCGTTTTACTTTCCAAGGTTGCTGTCTACTTTGCATATTTTATGCAATTAAGGACTATCTAATTCTCCTCTACTAAGAGAAACAATCAGGAATGTACGATCTGGACTTTTCTTCTCCATTTTGGTGTGATATGATAAATTATTTATCTTTCCCAGATAAATCATAATTTATTTATTAAATGCTATTATTTTACTAATAATTATTGCTGCTGCTTAGTAGCCATAGCATCAAAGCCATGCCAGTTCTGAGCTTTCTAAAAAAAATGGCCAGAACTCCTTGCACAGCATAAATAAACAAAGCCCCCTTTCCCGGCAGGCTTTACAACCTCAAATTCCAGCTCAGAAAAGGGCTCAGTACCCTTCTGAAAGGCTTGAATTACAGAATCCAACCCCATTTAATGCATCCCTGCAAAACAATATTCTGTTCCTGCTGCCTCTCAGAAAAATCTATTGATATGGGTTTCCTTTGAGCATCTGCAATGGCACAGTGAAGCCATGATACACTGGGAAGACATGCTTATGTAACTGTGCAGCTTTTCCTCTTCTGGGAAAAATCCTCTCAGGTTTGTCATGGTAGTGACAATGCTGCAAACCACATCCAATAGCCACCGTGATGTAGAAATCAAGGCTGTTATGATGCTAATTAGCAACATTTCAATTACATATTACATGGCTTATTTATAATTTATTTTCTACTCTAGTACTTTGTAGTTCTTTCAGAATTTTGGAAGGAATCATTGAAATTCTACACGGATCAGTCATTATGGGAATTTCAATATTAGAATAATTGGTCTTGTAAAAATGTGCTTTGGCGCTGTAAAACTTCATTAACCCTCCAGCAGAGGGCAATATCTGAAAGAAATATTTCTATAAATCCAAACGGCAGTTGCTTTTAGGCTATTGCAACTACAACATATGTTTGCATCAGGGAATCTTCCTTTGAAAATACAGTTTGCATTTAGTTACCAACTGGGCAAGTGAAGGAGCTTAATAATATTAGAAGGGCTTGTTTAAAACACGAGTTATAATTTTTTTTTTAAAGTAGCACATTACAGAAACTTTAAGATTAAAATGAAATCTAAGAGAAGTATAATGGTTATGACTTAGAAAGAAATACCTATTTTTGCATCTTCAATTTTCTTCGAAGAGATAAATGCTTATTATTATTAGATTCTGAAAGGAAAAATAATTCTGTTAGAATATGCTCAGTTCATTCCAGTGCTGTAAGTACCACAAATCAAGGTTGAGTGTTACAGTGGCCTACTCAAAGGCATGAAAACAGAGGACAAAAACAGGATGGAAAATACTAAATGCTTTAGAGAAAGCAGTCACTGATGGATTCCTAACATCATCTAAAACAAGCTGTGCGAGCAAACGTGGGTGTAGAGGTAAATACACGTTCGGAAGGGGTGTTATCTGTTTACAGCCTTACAGCAGCATCGTTGCGGCGGCGCCCGGTTTGCCCGGGAGCGGCACTGGCTGCACGGGGGCCGCGTCCTTTGCGCACACCGCGCTGCACGGGCAGCAGCGGCGCTCGGCCGGGGCGCGGACAGCTCCGCGGGAGGAGCGGGAGGAGCGCCGGGAGGAGCGGGAGGAGCGGGGGAAGCCTGAGCAGGAACGGGAACGGGAACGGGAGCGGGAGCGGCGCTGGCCGCGGTGCTGAACGGCCGGAGCGCCCGCGGAGCGGAGCCGCGGCCGCGCCTGGGGCAGCGCTGGGGGAGGCGGGCGGGGGCAGCGGCTCCGCTCCGCCCGTGCGTTCTCGGCCGGCGGCTCCGGGGACTTGGCAGCGTGTGCCCAGGGCGGCGAGCGCACCCCGCCCCCGCCAGCGCTGCACCGGGGACACGCAGAGCCGGCGCTGCCTCCGCACGCTCCCGCACCGAGACCTCGGTCCCCGCCCTGCCGGGCATGGCTCTGCCTCCGACCGCCGCTGCTGAGCCCTGCGAGGCCGAGGAGAGTTTCTGACCGTGCCTGGCAACTCCGTGCTGCCGGGAACCCCGAGGGCTGCCTGCGGCGCGCTCCGACGCCCCTCTCGCTGCCGCACACAGGCGCGCTCCCTCGCCCTCGCCCCCCCGACTCCGCACGCCGTCCCCACCTCGCTCACACACACACACGCGCGCACTCTTCCTCTCATTCTGCCTTTACCCGTAGGTGAACCGATAGCCACTGAATGAGGACGAAAAGTTAAGAGATTAAACCAATATGAACCATCGTTGCTCGTAGCGGTGCCGTATCCAGAGCAGAGCGTTATCCAGTGAGCATCCCCGCAGGAATGGAGTCGGTAAAACAAAGGATTTTGACTCCCGGCAAGGAGGGATTGAAGAATTTTGCTGGCAAATCTCTTGGTCAACTCTACAGGTAAGACAGATATCTCTTGTAGGATTCCACTTCCCAGAAAAAAAAAAAAATGAAGCTTTTCTTAAGCGCCCGTTGCTGCAGGAGGTCGAATGCTTTGGGGAGGTTAGCGGTGGCAGGGTCGGGAGCTGTTGCGATTCTGCTGGATATAATCTAGATCCTGGAAACTAGTGCTGAAGCTGCTCAATATGGCACCCTCGTAACTTCTCTATCTGACTCGTAGATGGTGTCAGTAAAGATGTAGTAAAAGATTACCCCACCTTTCTTCGACAAAAACAGGATCCCATCTTAAAATCATAATCAGGAGAGAGCAGCAACCTATATTTTTGTTCCATTTTATTTTTGCAATGCACGCACAGGATCTTGCCCCCTGCTCTTAACAAATATATATTAAAAAAATTCCGGTTTTGATTAGTCTTGTCCTTTGTGTAGTTCGTCGTCAGATGAAGGTAAACATGGATGTGCATAAATAATTGATATCCGAACGATTTTTTTTCTCCTGAAGCTGAAACATACAGAGGAATGTGTTTAATTATTTATCCATCTGCCCTTGGAAGCATCTGCTTGTTCTACAAATTATATACAGCTGCAATTGCTAAACTCAAAAGCATCACTCCCTTATATTTCTGTGTGTAAAGAACATTTCTATCGCCTTCGAGCCCTCTGCACAGAGATAAATAAGCCCAGATTCTTGCATACCTACGAAGTGCATGCTCTAAAGTTCACACATCGTTCTCCATCCAATCTGGTGACTTTAGTGACCTCCACAACGTTTGAGAATTAGTCTGTGAAATTCCAATAAATTTTCGATTGTACTGTCTGCTAGAAATTATCCCGAAATACTTGGTTTGGGGTGTGTTGTTAGTTTGGTTTGTTTTTTTGTTCGTTGTTGGGTTTTTTGGTTTTGTTTTTTGTTTGTTTGTTTGGTGGTGGTGGCGGTGTGGCTTTGGGTTTTTTGTTTTTGTTTTTGTTTTTTCTTCCTCCCGAATTGCAGCTATAAAGTAACTGCGGATTTGTCTGCCATGGGTAGGTCACGTAAAAATCTTTTTTCCATACCTATGCGGCAGTGCTGGGCACAGACACCAGGCTGTTCCACAGCATGAGTCACAACTTCTGCTGCCATTTTAAGGGAAGGGGACATATCAGTGAAGTGATACAGACAAAATTAAGGCTTCCATTTTCATAGGAAGTGTACCATTAAGAAAAGCCAAAACCAAAATTAAAGTCATCAACAACTCAAATCATTTCCTACAGTTTATGGTTATATTTAAGTCATTTTCAATTGCTGAAAATTAATAATAATAAGAAAGGATAATCCAGAATAATTGCTTAAAATATAATTAAGGAAATAAACTTTTCTTTTTGCTCTTAAAGACTACAACATTTAAATAAAACTATCATCTCTACTATTTGTAATCACACAGTGAATAATGGAGAAACGGTGCTTGTATTTTCCAGCAAAACTCCGTTTGAATTCACACCTCGACTAACAAACGCGTGATTTGCTAATCTTTTTCAGCTCACGGCAATTAAGCACTTTGTTTACTCTTCTTAGAATCTAAACAATTTTCTTGGCTCTTACACTTTGATTTCCAGTCTATTCCCTAAGACAAGACGCCCATTCAGGGAGAAAACACTCCTAGCCGGTATCCACACGAACGAATTTCGAACAAAAACCCACGGTGGTTTATTTTATTCACAACTTTAAGACATTTCTTAATGCCGCGATCTTTAAGCATGGAAATAATACGCCCAGAAAAGAAAGATCAGGAAAATTTCAGCTGAGTAGCTTTCAGAGAAAATCCCTGTATTTTCTCCCGAACACGGATAACCTTTTAAGCCTTATTCTGCTAATTGTTACCGCCCTATCAGCCGCATGAGTTAACCTGAAAGAGATGCTCCTCCGAGTGAGAAAACACTTCTACAGCAGAGGTGAGGGCAGTGGTTGTAGAGTCCAGAGTGTCGGGAAATGGTCACGTATTTGCTTCTCAAGACGACATATTTGGTTAGCTTTTCTGGTTTTTAAATATCTCAGTGACTTCAGAAGATGTAGGGATTCAGTATGGGACTCTTGCTCTATAAACCTGATTTTTCTTGCTGCCGGCACAGCATTTTAAAAGATTTTCCACCAAAAAAAAAAAAATCTAGATGTTCTAAATAACCTTTCGTGGTATTTTTCAGCTGATTGGAAATAGCTGCAAACAACCATTTCCCTTTAGATTCCTTCAGATTGTTTTCTAGGAGACGCGATTTTCAAGTAAAACTGAGGGAGTGAGGGCAAGGAGATAGCAGGTTTAACCTCCTCGGAGCAGCTCTAAGCACTAAGTGATCACACGCTCACAACGTGTAGCTGAGCACTGAGATCTTTGGGAAAGCCTTCTCCGGAGATGCCAGCTCTCGGTCATGTTTTCTTTCAACTGCATGTGACAGCCATTTTGCAAATCTAAAATAAATAGCAATATCGCCCTCTCCCCCTCGCTCCTCCCTCCAGTCTTTTTCTCTTAACATTTCTTTTGTTCCCGGAACGAAAGCGAGGTGCACACCAAGATCATCCCCTCGGTGTTTCTAAGGCAGCAAGGAGGTGATAAAACCTCCAGAACCCGATTCTATTCCTGCACCTTTTGGGCTGCCCAACATGGCGCCTCTGCAGTGGTTACAGATGATGTCTTCTTGATGCGTCCTACATATTTAAGCAGAAGTCTTTAATGATAGATGAGCAATTCTCAGCTAGAGCTCCTCCCTGGGCTGCTGCGGAGGGGTGGCGGGGGGAGTTGGGGATGACTAATCGTGACTCCCACAGGTCATTGCTAAAGAACAGCTGAAGGTGAATGGGAAGCAAGGAATAAATCCTCAAATCAATCTCCAAGCCAAAGGAGCGAGGGGAACGGTGAATTTAAGCCTCCAGCTCCCCGAAGTTGTTGTGCCTTCAGGCTGCCAGGCCTTGACTTTCCCTTCTTGTGTTGGGCAGAGTCCTAGAGAAGAGGCAGAAGCCCGGGGACACCATCGAGCTGACTGAAGATGGAAAGCCCATGGAAGTGCCCGAAAAGAAAGCCCCGTTGTGCGACTGTACCTGCTTCGGGCTGCCCCGGAGGTACATCATTGCCATCATGAGTGGACTGGGATTCTGCATTTCCTTCGGGATCCGATGTAACTTGGGAGTGGCCATCGTGGATATGGTCAATAACAGCACCATACACCGAGGAGGAAAAATTATTAAAGAGGTGGGAACCTTTCCCTCGTAAATCCCACATCCTCCCAGTACAACTCTCAGTCAAACACCTCAGCACAGGTGGGACGGGCTCTGGATGGTTTCGCGGCATTTTCCTCCACCTGAGCCCGGTGCTCCCCAGTCCCGAGGCGGGGCCCCCCTCCCCCTGCCCACTGCCCTTCCAAGGACAGAAATCCCGTTCTTGACGCAGGAACAATTTCTACCGATTATTTCTGCTTTTCCATTTCATTTCCTAGCCCTAGTTTGCGGTATTATTGTGCGGACAATTCGCCCCCGCGCCCTGTCTTTTCCACTTGAAAAACGCAGATATCTCCTAGAATAAACGTAAGGGATGGGAGAAGGACTGTCAGCGGGTGCACCTCGCCGTAAAGGAGGCGGGGAGGTTTTGCAGGAGTGTTTGAAAACACCACGGTGAATTTGCTTTGACAAAAGGCGTTGAATAATAAGAGCCGTCTCAAAGCGAGTTAAAGCGTGGTGGGAAAGATGCGACAAATGCAGATGAGTCTTGAACACCCAAATCCGCAGACAAACCCCTCACGGCTCGCTGCCGGCACAGGTGAGAGGTGAGTGCGGGCAGGGCTGTGTCTGTGAGCCGGGGGTCCCGCGGGTCCCAGCGCTGCCCTGCCCGGCCCCTCCAGCCGTGCCTCGGTCCAGATGCTCCGGGCACACGGGTCCCTGTGCCCCTCTCGTGTCGCGGGGAGGCACGGGCGGTGCCGGTTCTGTTGCTGTTTCTGGGTTGGTTTTGCTGACCGAGCGGGCAGTCCGAGCGCTTGCCGTGGGGCGCTGGGGCAGAGCCCGGAGCCGGCAGCAGAGCCCCTTCGATTGCGCTGCGGGTGAAACTAAAACTCTCGAGTGGCACAATCACAGCCTTCCTCTCGTCTTTCTCTTTTCCTGTCCCGGTCCCTCGCACTGGAAGAAAGCGAAGTTTAATTGGGATCCTGAAACAGTTGGCATGATCCACGGCTCTTTTTTCTGGGGATACATAATCACCCAGATCCCCGGAGGGTACATCTCATCTCGGCTGGCAGCAAACAGGTAAGCAGAGCCTAAAAAGAGCCAAGACCCGGTCCGAGCCGGCGGGGGGAGCGGGGCTGAGCTCCGGGCAGGCGGGGCTCCCCTGCACCCCCGCAGCTTAAGCCCCGCTCAAAGGCAGCGCCTTAGGAAGGGAAGGACCGCCTGCATGCGATCCGGGAACTCCACCGCGCTGCTGCATTGCCCACCCTCCTTCCAGCAACCCCCTGGTTTTGCGGGGGATGTCTCATGTTGGTTTCCTTTTCCTTTAGACGGTCACTTAAGGAGGTTGTGGCAACGACACTCAAACAACACGTATTCAGAGGCAAATTCAAAGATTCATTATTTCATCAAAGCTTGATATATTTTTTCCCCTCTGTGATTGAATTAAAGAATTTTGTGATTTTTGTTTTAATGAAAAGGAAAAGCGTCAGCAGGATTTTCTCATTAAAGCATAAATGAATTTAGAATGGTCGAAAAACATGTTTAAATGAGACTTCCACAATGAAAAGGAAGTGCAGATGGTCTGGGGACTTAAGGTCTCGTTTCTATGGTGTCTGGCAATTTTTCAAGCACCCAGGGTGCGATTCTACCTGTTAATTAGATCCACTGAGTATTCGAGACACATGAGGCTTTCACATCCATGCTTAATGCCACAGGCTCATCGTTTGCAGAGGCAGCAAAGGTCCTAGTGCCACTCTTCAAACCAGTACCACACTAAGTGCAAATGGATACTAAACTCAGCCACATATACCTTTAACTCTTCTCAGGAGTGGGCAACATTAAGGATAGGCCTGGATGGGCAGAGAGGCTTAGCCTGACGAGCAAGATGGCTTATATGTGTGCTTGAGACTGAGAGCAAGGAGAGAGTGTGGCTAAAGCAAAAAATGGTCTCCTCAAGATAAAAAGCTTTTAGAGAGATCTACAGTAGAAACGAGTATTTACAAACGGAGAGATGCTCTGTAACTGAGAAAACACTAATATTCAGAAATGTAAAAGGCTTTTCCAAACAGCCATTAATAGTCATTAACAGCAAAGGACTATTTACCTTTTCTTCCTCCTTTAATCATTTTTGCATGTTTACACAGTCTGTAACTCGTCAGGATTAATTGGGGTTTTGGTTGAGTAAAGGCTGGAGAATCTGACCCAGAGAATCAAAAGCTGTCTTCATTCACCCAAACAACATCAGAAAAGTCATTTGAACCGATTCATATGTAAAGTGATGCAACCACAGAGATTTGCACGACAATGGCAGGGACATTGCCAGGAAAATGCAGTAGTAGAAGTGCACGAGTTGACAGGTTTGAGTCAGATTTTTCTCTTCTTCACAAACATTTACATTTATGACAATAGCTGAGGACTAATACAGTTAAACTAGGTGTGTTTTATCTAGTTAAGTATTATTCCTGTGGAAGGCCTTCATGCCACAGGTGTATTGCATCATCCCCAGGCATCTCTCTGCCTATATATTCTATAGGGAGCCCAGGTTACTCGGGGTATCTGCCCCAAGTGGTGTGATGAAACATCTTCTTTTCTTTTTGTGTTTTTCACAACCAAGTCAATGACTGTAATTGGACTAGTGATATTTATCACCTTCAGAGGCTGATGATTATCTGGCTAGAGCTTATTACCCTTTCAAAGATTCAGACACCATTATGATACTGCTGAGACTTGCTGTGGTCTTCACATTTCATCAGTCATTCGGGGAATATATATAACTGGTGATAAACTTGTGGGTACAAAAAGATCCAGTCGATCAGATGATACATTAAACTTTTGGTTGACTGAATTCTGTTCAATGTATGACGCTTGAGTGCAAAGCAACATCAGGGAGGGAGGGACCACTCTGGAAAGCAGTCTCACTGAGTGGGATCTTAAGCCACGTGGGACTAGAAACACATCACAATCTTTCAGCATGACGCTCTACTAAAGCAATCAGTGTAATCCCAGAATGTTTGTTTTTCTTTATTTAGTGCAATGAGTGTATTTGAGTCAATGACGTTGACCTTGGATTTTTGTGGGTAATTTGGAGCATTCATATTAGTATGGGTGTTGAAAAATTAGAGATTGCTTTAGAGATCTTTAACTGCTTCAAAAATGACAGTATAAATGATGCCTACTGAAAGAAACAGCAAGAACTATGTATTCAGAATCCATGTATATAAAAAGATTACTAGGAGATAATCTGATTGTAAGTATGCATGTAATTCCACTGGAAAAATTGCTTGGTATGAGTGTATGCTTCAGTCCTCTGGAAAGAGATTACAAGAATCAACAGTTGACAGCCATACAAATTTTAAAAAGCTTAAATAGTAAGAATAATGACTACCCACCACTGGTCCAAACAGAGAAATTATGTGATAGTTTTTTTCATTGGGTTTTAAATTCCTATGATGGAAGTTATGTTTTAGCTATTGTGAAATGTTTGCAGTAGAGGGATAATTAAGCAAAATATTAGGGATAATCAAGTGTTAAGGGCTGGTGCCATAGTGATATGTGGTCCTATAAGTAAGCACATGTTTTGTTTTTAATCTAGAAATTTAATAATTTAATTCAAATTAATATTCTCTATCTCACATTCATGCTACTTCAGCTGTCTGTGAAAAAACTACCTGCTGTGCTGTCACACACATATGGAAAGGTGTGAAACTGTACTCAGTTTTATCACCTCATCTCAAAATAATTTGAATATCATTCTATTTTAAACTTCTGATCCACCCTTTAAATATTCTTTATGTTGGAAATCTATAACAAACCCCTTGCCCTACCAAAAGCAGCACTAAAATGCTGTGGCAGTATTTCCTCACTGATTTCCTAAGTCAACTGTTTAAAAATGTACTGTAAATCAGGAAAGATTCTTTGAAATTAGTAGGGCATTGTTAGATTACACCACAGATAATAAATTCCCGATGCAGTTATATATTTAAAATAGAAATCCCAGTTTTGACTGTATGTGCCAAGCATTTTTTCCAAAAGTAAATCTGCAATAATCACAGCTTATTTTTTATAAAACAATGCTGAGTGACCATTATAGCTCCTTTGTGTATACTCAGACATTAGAACCTTCCAACACAAAAAGACACAAAGGGCAGAATAGAATGCCAATTTTCTAAAAATTAAAATCACCTATGGCAAAGACATATAATTCTTATTATCTGTCAAAGCTCAAATCCTGGCACTATTCACACTAAAAATGTAACTACATGACTATACTACATTTCTTTACAATGCAATTATCTCTCATCTATGCTGAACTCTTAATCATTGTCACTCTAATCTGAATGAAATTATACAAATTAACATTTCACTTCAGATTAATCTTTGTTTCTCAAATGTTATTCTTCTTGTTATTAAAGGCTAAATCCTTCTTCCCAGCAAGTAATCTGATAGGATTATTTGTGTGAATAAAATGAATGATATTTCAGACAACTGTCAGTGCATCTTGTCTCAGAGTCCCACAGATTTTCGCTGAAACTGTCATTAGCATGTCAGTGAAATCAGGATCTCTCTAATTCAGCCTTAATGAAAACAAGCATAAAGACTTAAGGTAAAGTATTGGTTTGGAAATACAAATAGAAAAATGTCCCAGAAGTTCACATCTTTATATTTCTCTATTTTAAAAAGAGAAATTGTTCCATTCTTTTAGCAGGTAGGCATGTTGTGTGTTTTCTGATTTGCAAACAATGATTAATTCACAGCATGAGTAGGGGATTAGTGGATGATTGAACAAGTGCCAACTTCTGAACTTCTGAGGACTTAAACTGACCTTGCATGGTGAGGGAAACCCCCCCAGAGCTGCACGTGCCAACCCCAGCTTTCATATCCAGTCCGAAATCCTGCAGATTGAACTGGTCTCTGGTCCCTGGCACTGATGTGGGGCTCATGTGTTTCCAGGCAAAGAAGCCAATATTGCACAAAAAACCCCAAGATGATTTTGTCACCCTGCTGCATTGCAGATTCTTTTAAGCACCAGTCTTTACGAGAGGGGACTGGGGAAACTGGTGGCTGGTACTGCTGCTCCCTCTGCCATATGGTTCAGGGTCCTTCCATTTTTCTGTCATGAATGATGAAGCTGTTTTCACAATTTAATGATGCAACAAGGGATTTAGATGGGGGTTTTGCTCGGTAAAAGGGGGCCTCAGATGTGTGACAAAAATTAATAATGTATCCAAGCCCTTATTATACTAGATTAGATGGCGGGAGGTCGACTTTTACATATTAATGCTTCATGAAGGGCTTATAATAGGATTTAGTATGAAGAGCACAGAGCACATCCCCCTCCTCCCATAAACACATATGAATGAAAATAACCTGTTTTATCTTGATTTAAGAAAGCCAGATAAAGCTGTTTTACTATGGCTCCTGGCCACAGACTGCTTTTAAGGCGGTTTGGTTTTAAGCAATTCTCCTATGCTTAACCTAGGACTGCTGCTTGGGAATAAGTGTCCATCTCTAATGGCAAAGGTAGATTATTCTCTCTAGTTTTTTGGGCAGCTGAGTTCATGTGCCACTCCAATATTCATGGCATAACCCCGGTTTTGTTAGCCCTGTGCTGTTTTATGCAAATTAAGGGCCCAATTCAGAAAAAAAACCAGTACATTCTGTCTATCATTTGGGAAAACATAAATTGTCAGGGTGAGCATTTCACAGGGATATGTTTACAGTAGAGGGGTCAGCAGAGTCATTGGGAAACTAGCCTGTACTAGACAAAAGTCAGAATGACTATACATGCCACAGAATAGCTAAACAGTGTCTCCCCACGGTGGCTTCAGTTCCACTTAGTTGATTTGAAATACATAAACACAAGTAAAAGTTATCCCAAGAAGGGTTATCAGTGTGATTACAGACTGAAAAAGACAACCAGCTTATGACAAATATTATCAGGAGTATTTAGGTTACAAAGGAGATAAACAAGTGAAATGATAGGTACATAATTAAAAAAAAAAATCAATACAGATAGTGTAAGTCTTCCAAATGAGTGGCTACTCAGAGTTTGCAGTCAAGGAGGTGAATATGAAGAACAGCTGAAAATGCACAGAGAACAGCTGAAAACAATGAAAAAAGGTTGGAAGAGACCTTAAAAAATAATGTTTTCAGAGTTAGTAAAAGCACAGTTTATACTTATGTACACAGGAAGCAGGTAAACTATCATTAATGGTGTTTAACTTTTAGCTTTCAAGGCACCTCAGGCAAGAGTGTTATAGGCTAAACTGTTATTTTCTCTGGTACAGAGAATCAGCTGTATAACACTACATTGACAAATGTGGAATTTTGGAACTAATTGAATACAGAAGGGAAGTAACCCTCGAGACAGAAAATGCAGAGAACCAAATTTATCCTTGATTAATGTTTTCAGGACTAAATACAAAATTTTCAGAATTTAGCCCTCTGTGTTGAGATATAACTACAAGAGTAGGGTTATGTTTGAAATTTGAGCTTATTTTTGCATTCCATCCTCCACTGATGAAAATTCTCTGAAATCATTATAAAATTCACTACACAGTTTACGTAAAATTACACCAGGTACTCTCAGAGAATCCTAGAGTGGTTTGGGTTGGAAGAGACCTTAAAGATTACCCAATTTGAATTCCCATGTCATTACACCGCTTTCAGAACAAGCTGATAAAGAAACTTCTTATTTGTTTGGATTATATCATCCAGATGTAATGCTGCCAAATAACTTTGCTCAAAGTTCTCTTCTAATCCTGAGTTTACACGAATCCTTACTGCATTAGCAGTGGTTTCTAATAAATAAAACAGTCTCTGAAACAAAACCCAGGGATGCTCCTGACCATTAATTGCAGGCACTCTATGCAACAGGCATCCTTAATCACCTCTACTTCCTTTGTTGCTTCACCCCATAACAATTTGTACACTGGGTTTGATGCAACAAAATGTTATCTAGGCTGGTTGCATAAAAACACTGATGTCACTGCCACTTTTCTCTGAAGGAATCTGCCTTTGCCCTGAGCAGTCCTGACACAATCAGCTGCAACATGTGGCCCATATATCAGAAAACATTCCAAAAAGCAGTACAGATTTCCAGCTTTTGAGTCCAACACCTAGTAGTTATCATCCCAAACAACTCCACAAAACATTTTAAAATTAATCCTACAGATGATTCCTTTGATAAGTGTGTTATAATAAGTGTGTTATATATCTCTAAATCAGCAGAGACAATGGAACCACAGCCTAAGACTTGCATGTTGGTAAGGTGATTTGAATGAGATAGTCCTGGTTTGAAACATTATCTAGCAGATTACATATTTAAAGAGCAAGCTGTCCCAAAGCTAATGAGCTAGAAGGAATGAGTCAGAGCTTTATCTAGCCATATACAGATATAATGAGTTGTAAAATGAAACCACAGGTTGAGAGAATCCCCAGCTGAATTCAGGAAAGAGAGAGGATTGGTAGAGTGAGCAAGTGAATGAAGAAAAAAAACAGGCAAGGTGTAGAGGATTTGATTTGCTTAGTGATGCAAAAGCAAGAAGATAGGATTGCAGTTGTGGAAACGAAAGAGATTAACACCATTAAAATAAAACAGCATGGGTAGAAGACATACACTGGATGCATGAAATAAAAAGTTAGAGAGGAAAAACCACTACTAAGTAGGGCAAATGTTTATAACTACCCATATGAAACCTGATCTGCTTATGAAAGGATAATGTAATGCACTTGCCGGTAAGAACAACAATTTGAATTTAATGACCCGGGATTCTTTTACATTCAGCATCTATTCAAATGATGCTGTCATCCAACAGCGCCCAAGTTTTCATAAAATACACATTGACATATCAAAAAATAGGTCTGTGAGCAAGCAATGGAAGGTGCAGCCTGAAAACTGTCTGGGGTCTTGGTGTGAGCCAGTGGCATCAATGGGGTTTGAAGAAGGCAGAGAGCTAAAGGACTTTGGGCTGCTGGTACACATGGACTTAATCTCTGCACTGCATTTCACACCTGTGCTTGATCCAGCCCCTTGTATCATCTCTTTTGCTAAAAGGCTTGTGAATATTTTGGGATTTTTTGACCTTCCAACCTGGCAGATCAAACCAGAGCAAATTCAGGTCATCCAAAGGTACATGCTCTGTATCAAAGTCTTAGAAGGCCCTCATCACACCAGGTGTGGGTAGAGACATGCTTTGTGGGGAGGGAAGTGTTAAGTGTCAGTTAACCCCTGAAATTTCTGTAAATTCAAAGTAAATTCCAAGTTAAAAAGTTGATCACAAATTGTCATTGCCAGCAACGTTTCAGAAAAGAATATTCTGAAAAGCTGCTGTAAGGTCACAGACATTCCAGTTAGCCTGTCTTGCTTCTTTCTAGACATTATGTTTTACTGGAAAAAATGGAGCATCTAATACAGCACTGAGCCATGCAGTTCCTCTTGGACAAAATATTCTTTGGGTTGTATGAAATATAACATAAGAATGTCTATGTTGTGTTGCTGCCCTTTGCAGGAGAGGGTGTGTCACAGATGAAAGACAGTAGGTAGAATTAAAGTAAAAGAATACATTTTAGAAACCTTAAGCTGACAGAATAGTCTAAAAAGTCACATTCTGTGATACATATTCTGCTGCTCAGAGCTGCTGCTGGACTAGGATTCTCCCAGACAAGCACTGTTCAAGAAAGAACAGCAAAGGAGAGTCAAAACCCAGCTTAAGTTTCTATATATGTTCCATAAAATAAGTCTTTGTTCAACATATTTCATGTGATTTGAAAATGGCAAACCAGCTCACCAACTTGAATCCAAATAAATTTAATTTATTTTATAATGGCAGATTTTTTAAATCTAATTTTTGAATAAGGTTGGGAAAATTTCACAAGAAACCTAATGTTGTCAATCCTCTTTATTTTCTACCCCTACCTAACAAATTCGTAACTATGAGTAGGGAAAATGTTTTATCACTGTTTACGAATCAAGTATTTGGTCAATACACATACTTCATCCAATGAAAAGAATGTTCTCTAGAATATGATCAATATTCATGTAAAAATGTCAAATGCAGAAGTTTTTCAGGAAAGAACATGGGTTAAATTTTCCATAGGTTTCTGTTTACAGTCAGAATTAATAATTTTGAATATTTTGAATTTAATTTTTTGTAGTGGTGCAAAATGCTTTCACACACCCCCACACCCCTCCTATGATTCCCTAGAAAATTAACAAAATAATCAAACTTTCCTATTCAGTAGATAGATCTTCCATGAAATGATGATCAATGGGACTTTGGAGGGGAAGACTATTCAGTTACAGTCCTGAATTAATTTTCTATGGAATCCATTGAATACTTTGTATATTTTCATATTTTTCAATGCAAATCTGTTAAAATACACACAATGATGTTATGTAGTTGTAAGTGGCCAAGACTTACTGTTCTTTAATTATTTTGAATTTTAATGAAATTAAATTAATAATTCACTGACACAGCATATATTTACACATCTTAAAACTACAGCATTTTCTTGTTTAAATAAACACTAAAAATCAGTTTTAAACATAAAGAGTTACTTTTCAATTTTTTTAAAGGACAAATTTAGCTAAGATACTTCGTATGCTTTAGAAAAGATACATTTGGTATCTCTAAGTTTCATTTTCTCGAGGTAACTTTACTTATTCAGAGAATAGAGACATCGATAATAGCGGAATTTGTCAAACATTTAATTTAATTTGTCAATTAAAAATTGACATAAATAAAAATACAGGCGACTCAGATGAGGAATTGATTCCACCACATACACATTTATGAATTTTTTGCAGCAATTTTCATTCCCAGTCACTGGGGTAAAAGGATGCCTCTAACCAGGACCCCTCACTTTCAGATATCCTGTATGTAATGTGATATGTCATCCCTCTGGCACTCAGCATTTGAAGTGCACTGTGCTCAGCTCACTTTTTGAGCTGACACTGCTTCCAGCTGAGTAACAATATCTGTAACACACTGCAGATTGCTCATGTAATGTGAATTGCCTGACAAAGGTAGACGACAGCAGTGCTGCTGCACAGATGCAGAGATTAGAAATCCAGAGATGAAAATAAATACAATTATTTTTCTTTTGTCCAAAAGAGAAAAATGAGCCAATTGACTTGAAACCCAAATAGATTAATTCCACCTGCAACCTCATTCCATTCTAAGCACTTCTCCTGAGCTGTCAAAGTAATTTTCTTTCTCGTCTCCCATCCTAAATGTCTTGCATTCAAATATGATTTTGCTATTATTACTGCTTATATTACAGGAGGATTAAGTCACAGTTCATGACCTTTGAGGCCAATGCCAGCAAAACACTGAAGATCAGTGCTAGATTCTGATTTTTGGGACTGAGTCTACTCAGTCTGGAAATAGATAAGTAAAGAATAATTTTTTGTTTCAGGACTGCTTCTGGTCCATTTATGGGGACCAGAATTTATTGGGCTTTTCCTCTCTCCTTGACATACTACTACTGCATTTATTGTCTTCTTCTGTATATGCTTATTTTCTTCCAGATATAGTTGCACAGTTGCTGATTTTGAGTAAGAAAGGAATTTTTTTTGCAAGGCTAGGGGCTGCTGTAGACATATCACGACATTTTAATTCCATCCTAATGCAAGGGCCAAGAATTATGGCAGTGTCATTGGTCTTGCCTGCTTTAGCTCTGTGATATTTCTCTGCAGTTTTCCCAGAGTTTACCTTCAATCTGCTAAAACTCTTAATTTTTGCCACGGCATTAAAATGTTCTGTGGGGTTTGTAGTGTGCCCAGAATCAAATGGATTTTCAAGGATACCTCTGAGTGGAAGTGCAGCCACATGGATTTCCTGGGCTGAGCTCAGCCCAAGGGATACCCCGCAGCAAGGCTTGGCTCACTCCAGAGCCCAGCTGTGGAAACACACCTGGAGAAAGGCAGAACAGGGCATAGCAGCTTTAAATCTTGTATAAAAATGCAGTGGGGTGTGGAGAGGAAGGAACACTCCTAAACAAGCTGGAAACTGTGTTTTGCAGGGAGCTCAATCTGTCTGAGAATGAACATTAACCATCAATGCCTACGACAGTGGAACCACACATGCATTCAGTTTGCCATGAAAACGTAAGAAATCCAAATTTTCTAACCCATTGCTGCAGTTAAAGCTGAAGAAAAATTGGGCAAGATGTAAAAATTAAACCTAAAGGATCGTAAATCACTAGTTTAATAGAGAGAAAAAAATGTAAGCAGAAAAAAAAAGGATTACACAATTTGAGGGTTTGATGTGTGAGTCAGCAAAACAGTTTAGAAATGCCCTAGGAACAATCAGAATGTTCCACTTCCCAATTAAATATAGTCAAATGTGAGCTGCATTCAAATATATTTTGATTGACTATAGCTCAAAATAATTTTTATTTGATCTAAATAATAATAAAAAATATTACTAAGTGAGATAGTTAAAGCAATAAACCAGTAAGTTTTTACAAAAACCAGCACTATATCAGAATATTTCGTTAGGTAGAATTTAGTATTTATGGAAATAAATGTTAACAAGATTAAAGAGCGCAAAGGAGAAATACTTATGATATTTATCATTGTGCACTGAGAGATGCAAAGCAAATATAGAAATATTTATTGGCTCTTGATTAAGAGTTATAGAAGAAGTGGAGTCACTAAAATAGCTATGCATGACATCACTTTTAATAGGGATTCACAAAAAGAATTTAAAAAGCCATTTCTTGCAAAAAAATCATAATGTAACACTAACTTATTCTACTTTCAAATCCTTAGATTTTTTGGGAAATCATTCTTATAAAGCATATTTCAGAGAGAGAATTGTCTCACAACTGGTGCTGTGGAATTATTTCATCATCTGCACCCTGACAGAATATTTTCCAGTATTTGTGTGTCTAAATATAGGCAAGATTTTAATCTGGAAGAAGCATGTCTCTGATCATTCCTTCAGTTACATTTTCCTTTGTCTTCTAGAAGGAAAAGACCCAAGGATACAGCTTCTCTTTAGTAAACATGAGAACAAAGGCAGTTCTGGGAAACACAGCTTTCGGCTGAGTGCAAATAGAAGCTGATTTCAGATACAGGATTAAAAAACTAGAGTAAATTTCCTTGAAGAAACAGTTACCTACTGCAACAATTTTGTAAATCTCACCCTTATAAAGAGCTGGCGTTTTTTAATATTCTATCTTCACATGATTTTAACAGGACAAGACACCATTGGAGTTTATGTGGACATAAGGAAGTATTAAATTGTAAGGAAATGAAGTGCATGTAGTTTTGGAGTAGAAACTTACACATAAAGAAATCAGGAGTAGAAACTTACACATAAAGAAATCAGGAGTAGAAGACAATTTAGGTCAAAATAATCCTCATGGTGCAACACGATCATGTGCCCAGTCAGACCCAGCAAATGTACTGAACATGCTGACAAGCAAAGCCAGAAATATGCTGTACAGACAGCTAAATGTTCTCTAACTTGAGATGGAGATCGAAGGGAACACAATGAGGAGAAAAGATTAAGAGCTGTTTAGCAAAACTTCCTTACCATGCCCTTTATTTTGTGTCAGATAAAAGTGGCACACACTCAGTTTGCTATTTGAAGATTTGTTTCAGACTGTGATTCTAAAATACAGAATGTGGAATATTGTGTCTTTGAGGAGAATTTTCACCCTTCTTTAGCCCAAGTATCCTGCCTCTCTAGCCTTAAGGTATGTTTCTCACTGACTTATGGAACTGCACCAGTTTCTGAAGAACACAAACAAAGGTCAAAGGTTTCTGTCAAATCAATCCCACATTAGATACTGTGATGTCATATGTCATCAGATTTATATTTGCATTATATAGCTTTATACAAAAGAAGACACAATAATGCTGGAGAAATGGTTTCCTCCTACAAGAGGTAGATATTAATTGAATCAAATAAAAATCCAGTTGAATCAGTGGAATTGAAAATGAATCACCACTTCATACATTTATTTAGATTTTGTAATGTGCTTTAGTTGAAGTTAGGATGCTGTGGAATCAAAATGAGCAATTTTCAGTGAGTAGCCTCTGAAGAAACAACAGTAAGAATGACCTCTTTTCTATGGATATGTGTTTCCAGATTGATTAACTTGTGTCTAAGAAAATCCCTGCTCTAAAATTCTTCCTGATGCTTTTGGCCTGTATGAAAGTGCATTGTTTAAGCCTTTATAAGGAGTAAATGCATAGTGTCACTTTTTTACAATTAAAGCACGTGAGAAATGCTTTTACTGACCACCTCTTCTAGCAAACCATGTGGAGACAATTTCTAATTTTGTTTCCAGAGGGTGGAGAATTCAATCAGATTTGGTTGAAATTAGTGTGAAAATTAAAGTGAAGTGGGTGTTTATAGTGAAAATAATATCTATACCTGTGATTGCATAAGATACATTTCCTTAAGAAATTCTGCTAAATAGATAAATACACCCATGCTTGGTTTGGATTTTACCAGACAAATTATTACACCAGATGGAAGTAGACACTTACCCAGTGCAGTCAATATATTGCCCATATAAAGAACCCACGTAGGGAACATCTATATTGGTAAATGAGCAGAAGTAGAACAAGTCAATTGGAACAACACTGAAGTCATCTACTTTCCCTTTTTTTCCACCTTTGCAGAGTATTTGGTGCTGCTATACTGCTGACATCTTCCCTCAACATGCTAATACCATCTGCAGCCAGGGTGCACTACGGATGTGTCATCTTCGTCAGGATCTTGCAGGGCCTTGTAGAGGTATGGAAAAATTATAAAATAGCTAGTAAATGTGATAGATGTTTGTTAGCCTTTAACTAGCAACTGTAGCTTTGGAAGGAAGATAGAAATAGTTTTAAATTTACTACTGATTTTGAGTATAAAGGATTTCAATGTATGAATTGTGTCTATTTGATTTTCCTTCAGCTATAAAATTTCATGGCAAAGATTGTCTGGCTGAGAAGCCAGTGGGATATGCATTTAGCACTGACATTTCACTAAACTCCTGTACTGTATAAGGCTTATACTGGTGTAATTCTCAACAGTCACTTGCTGGTCAGCATCACAGAATAAGTATATAATGAAAACCTAAGTCCTGACCATGCCATGTTTTTGTTGGAATGAATAAGAGATCTACCGTAATTTGAAAGACGAAAAAAGTGAGCCCTTCCCTTCCCTTCCCTTCCCTTCCCTTCCCTTCCCTTCCCTTCCCTTCNAGGGCCACAAAACTTTTAACTAGTGCACTTTATTGTATTAAAAGAGTCCAAAAAACAGTGCAGAAAGTGACTGAAATTTAGGTGACTGTCTACCAATTTCTTGAAGAGTATGTGTATAAATCTGGATCCGTTCCTGGCAAGTGATCTGCATGCACAAAAAGGCATTTTTTACTGCAAAGATGAGAGGAAGAGAAGCAAGTGGGTAATTAATTACACAATAAAATAGCTACTGTAGACTCACAGGTCTCCAGTACTGTTCAAAGGAATTGTGAATGCAAAACATTCCAAACAAGACTTTGTGAAGAAAGTTTATGATAAATAATGACAATCTTATGATTATATCTTTAAATATTTTTTTAAAAACTGTTAAAATACTGAAATGAGCAGAAAACTGGTTACAGGATTTTCTTTCGAGACAGAAGAAGTGATTTTATAATTTTCTGCATATTGAGGCTCATCCTCTCAATATTTGTGAAACCCTCAGTAACTGCAAAAAGTTATTAATTTTTCTACTTTTTGCAGAGGAAACAAAGCATCAGATTAGGAGAAAAGTGAACCTATATAACCGATATAATATATATATATGGTGTATATACATATACCATATTCCTTAATCAGGAATTCCTGTACAATTACTGTACATTTCATACAACATCTTTTAAAATTCCAACACTGCAGGCTTAGTTTTCCTATTCCTAAGTTAAAGGCTGGTTTTGAAGAGAGACCTGAAAGGTAGCTGGTCTAAAATCAAGTCAAATAATATCATTCAACTATTTGCTTTACACGCTCAAGAAGGTTCATTAAAGACAGAGTGAAAAACTTTTCTTAAAAGTACATTTCTAAACGGTTATAGATCTTATTTTCTAGTTTTAGAGCAGTGGCACATTAATCTGCATTTCCTAAATCATACTTTGAATGTTAGATTTTAAAAATAAGGGTTGGATAAATTGGTTCTGCATTAGAAAGACTTCAGAGGGTCTGTGTTTTCATTCTTCCTTTGACTGGTCCTTGTGCACTAATATGCTTTCTCTTTAATTATTTGCAATTCTTTCCTGGAAGGGGGAGGGGGACCAAAAGGAAATGTTATATTTGTTTCATATGTCTCTTTAATGGTTTGAAGTGATATATATAACCCATTTCAACCTGAATAGATACTGGCATTTTTCTGTGGCTGTGCTCAGATTTTGCTACAAAAGTGCAAAGCATTCTCAGCCTCTTGTTTATAGCAATTAAAAATAAAAGCTCATGCAAAGACGATTAACTGAGTGACTGACCAGCAGCAGCTAACCTGTGGCACACCCATTCCCCAGGGGGTCACCTACCCTGCCTGCCACGGCATTTGGAGCAAGTGGGCCCCCCCATTAGAAAGAAGTAGGTTAGCAACCACTTCCTTTTGTGGTAAGTAACTTTGTATTTTTGTCTTCCTTCCATTTGTAATGTACAAGTGTTTTGAAAGCGATTTTTTCTTCCTTTTCATCCACATGTGCTTGTTTTGTAGGTTCCTATGCAGGAGCTGTCATTGCAATGCCTTTAGCTGGGATTCTAGTGCAATACACTGGGTGGTCTTCTGTGTTCTATGTGTATGGTATGCATTTCTGCTCATTTCACTCCAGTACTGTAGGAACTTACCTTACCCTCTGTAAAAATGAGAAAGCTACTGTTAAGAGGACAAAAACCCCACAGAGAAGTGGGGCTTCTAAGCTAAAAATACAATCTAGAGAAAAGGACAATGAAAGAACAGAATTTAAAGAGAAGAGTATATAAGAAAGCAACATGATAAAATAAAAAAAGCTAGCTCATGTTGAAACCTTTGTCACTTTTAGCACAAGCAGTGCAGATTTCTCTGCACATCTATACTATCTCTGCTCACATTAACATCTCTCACACTGATAAAACTGCAAATTTAGAGTACCTGCCCTGAATAAGTTGCTCTGATTTTTATCTGAAGACCTACATAACTTTATTCACACCAGTTGTGTTAACCTACACTGACAGAAAAGAATGTCCCAAGGGAATTCATTCTGCATTTATGTGAATTAAGTGGAAGTATTATAGGAATTTAATAAACTATTCAGGAAGTGCATTGCTATGTTGAAAAAATTGCCAGAGTTTTCTGTTTTGTAGGTAAAAAATTTAGTGCAGTAATCAAACAGCAGCATCTTAAAGCTGAATGGACCTTCATTTACAGTTTAGTGAAATAAAATGGAAGCTGTTTCATTGCATTGAATTGCACAAATTGATGTTAAGATCAGTGAATATTCACTTCCAGTGAAATCATTCTGTAAATGAAGCAAAGACTACTTCACTGTGCTATAGTTCTGCATGTATTTTGCACAAGTATTATTCACAGGATCAAACTCTCTGTTGGAGAGTTATCTCTACTGAGAGAACTCAGGAAAGAAGCACTGACAATTGCCATATAAATTTGTTGTAATTCTTCACAGAATTTTCTTCCTTTTTTGCTACTTTACTGTGCATTTCTTTTTAAAGTCTTTCTTTCCATTCCAAAGGGAGCTTTGGTATAGTCTGGTACATGTTTTGGCTTTTGGTTTCATATGAGAGTCCTGCAAAGCATCCTACAATCACAGATGAAGAAAGGAGATACATAGAAGAAAGCATTGGAGAGAGTGCCAACCTCCTAGGTGCAATGGAAGTAAGAATATTACTCACACACTGGTTTCCAATGAGATAGTAAGAAAAATAAATGTCCCAGTACCCAAATAAAGACAACAACAACAAAAAAATCACTCTTCTATAAGATCAAAAAGTGTATTTTGAACAATTTGAACAAATGTGTTCCTGGGGGATGGGAAGATCTTAAATCTGCTGGTGGATTTCTGGGTGGTCACTGTTTTTGCACTAAGAGAACACAGGTTCTAGTTCTTCGAGCAGATGTCTCATGGAATTTATGCTTCTTTTTCTACTCCAAATTATAAAAAAAGAGGTACAGCTACGTTTGAAACTTCAACTTTATTTAGACTTTTCTTATATATTGAAAAAGTCAGTTTCCTTTCTGTATAGTAATTTCTGGAAGGTTTTCCTCTTCCTAAAAGCAAACTGTAGGAAAAGAACTACCCAGTGTCTCTTGACTTGCCCAGAACATCAGAAAATGCCAATCCTTATTATTTTATATTTTGGCTGCCAGAAAGACTGCAAGTTGCAATAGAGCATGCTTTGAGATCCATAAGAACTTTTCCCATTATTGCAGTAATTTTGCTTGAGGCATGTTATAATCCTCTCATAATCCTAGTTCCGTATTGGTTTAGTTCTCAAGAACTGCTAAAAACCATGTATGAACTCTGAATTTTCCAGCCACTTAACACTCCAATCATGCTAACTAACAGTCACCTTATTTCTGTAACTGCTGAAAAGCTTTAAAGAAACTGTTGCTATGTTTGCTCACTCAGGAAAATTTAAAAAAAAAATGTTTAAGCCTCACTTTATCTGCTTACATTTTTGCACTATCCATTCCCAGTAGACCCTCATTATGTTTTCTATTTGGTCAGAACACTGGTTCTTGATCGAACTCAGGAATTAACAAATTTCATCTTAGTGAAAGCTTTGTTTCGTATTAAATAAGGAACTAAAAATACTAAAGAGTCATTTTTTGATAGCTAACATTTTTAGGTGTTATTGAGGGCCTGTCTCAGTTGATATTCAACAACATTCAGTAGGGTTCATGGTTTTGAAAATCTGTGAAATTAGTTCCTTTGAAGGATGTCCATACAATTCTAATTTGGACTGTACAATTTCTGTCTATTTTTTATTGTGGCTTTTTAATTAAACATCTTTTTAAAAGTGATTATCTTGTATCAATAGTTCAGTTGCTTCTAAAATATTTAAGCTGAAATTCTTCCCATACCATCAAGTTAGATTTTCTGGTTGGCTTCTCATTAATTAAGTCACTTAATTAATCCTTACCTCTCGCTTAAGTATAATTTCATAGCTATACAGGGAGTTGCACATACCCATCTATGGGCTGTTTTACTTTGAAGAAAAGCCAGTATTCAAATCAACAGTAGACTGAATTCAGCCTGAATTCTTGCTGAAGTGATTTTCAAGCACTTATCTGGGTATGGATCCTGTGTTTGGATCAACACAGATGGGTGGAAGCCTGGGTTTGTGCACAGGTGCTGGGACTCAGCAGGATTGTCCATCTGTCTTTCTTTTTTTCTTTATGCAATGTATTTTAAAAATACACTAAAACAAACAAAAAATACATTGACCAAGCAGTTTCAGCTGAGGCTTGATTAAAAAAAAAAGTAAAAAAAAAGTAGAACACGGCAATTAAGATTTAAATGCTAAAATGCATGTTTGCAGTAAATCTGAATGAAATCGTGTAGTTACAGTGTCAAATCTGACTGTTGCCTTACATACAGCAACATTGTCTTTTAAAGACATTATTATTCAGAGACATTATTGTTTAAAATGTCATGTAAAGACATTATTATTTTGGTCTTATGTCCATATATGTTCATGTTTATATGACTGAGATAAAAGCACTTGTGTATGAGCATTGTGATACAATTTAGTATCACTGAGTTTCTCCACTTGTGCATTTTGTAGTAACTTTTATATGCTGTACATATATGTGCTTGTTGGATCACAGCTAAAAAAAGGGTAAGGAAAGGGAAGATGGATAGGTGATAATGATCAACATGGTAACTGGATCCCCTTTCTATGTTTCAGAAATACAAAACACCATGGAGAAAATTTTTTACATCTATGCCAGTCTATGCAATAATAGTTGCAAACTTCTGTAGAAGCTGGACTTTTTACTTGCTGCTAATTAGTCAGCCTGCTTACTTTGAGGAAGTGTTTGGATTTGAAATAAGCAAGGTATGTAAAAAGTATGTAAAGCTTTTATCTTAACTAAATAAATATCAGATCTACATTTGTAGTATTTATGAAGAATAGGAAAGAAAAGTGGTAAGCATCTTTATAATGGATTTACAGCTTAAATCTTACTCATCCCAGTTTTTGTTTCCTTGACCAGCATGAATAAGTGAAGTAACAACTATGACAAAGGATAGGAGAGAGAAAGGTGGAGGCAAGATGAGATTTAGTGATGATCTACTTGGGGCTACATTGCAAGTTAAGTGCTCAAAACCAGATCATGCTTGGTGTTAGAAAGGTGTCAGCAGACCCATTACACTCTGTCCCCGATCCCCCAGGGGACAGAATCCCACCAAAGCTGTATAGAAAGCATTGACAAATGGATTTTTCCAGGTGCCTTTTAAGAAGCGGGGCCATCTTGTTCCAGGTAGGATAGTGTAATTTATCACCTTTCTATATGCCCTTTAATGTGCTGAGAACTGCACCCCCTTCCTCATTTAGAAAGGAAATTTTAGATAAAATGTGTGATACAGGGGTGATTTAAGGTTCCATGTGATTCATATGAAGCTTGGATCAGACCTGTAAGGTAAATATGAATACACACATACAATCTATGGGAACAGTCATCACAAAAATACCAGGTCTTATTTTGCTATCTACGTATAGCACTTTGAATATCACCAATGAATATTTAGTATTTTATCTTTCACTACATACAAAGTTTTTCAGACATAACTTTTGCCCACATGCTCTTTGCAGCTTGGTCAGAAATCAAAGACAAATAGCCATTGTGCATGTGATGATGATCCATAGGGAATCTGTCTAGGCATGTGAGGCTTACTGCAAAGCTACACTAAACACCAAAAGAAATGTAGCAATTCAGTTTTACACATTTGATCATGCATTTTCTGAAAATTCTGATGGGGGACTATGAGTGATGGGGGAAAATCTTTAGTTTAAATATAAATTATGAAAACAATCTGTAAACAGAAAGTGTCACAGCATCAGAATTTCTTAAAAATTCTCACTGTACTTCATAAAATAAAATAAAATAAAATAAAAACTTCATTAGTTTTGTTCATTTCATAACCCAAGACTTCTAGTTTTAACACAGAGTGTGGCATTGAAAAGATGTAATTAATCAGCTGCTGAATACTTAAGAAATGAAGAATTA
Organism: Rhabdornis inornatus; assembly: GCA_013397075.1. Lineage (NCBI taxonomy): Eukaryota > Metazoa > Chordata > Aves > Passeriformes > Rhabdornithidae > Rhabdornis > Rhabdornis inornatus. Next base: position 215,680 of record VWZS01002401.1, read on the forward strand.
AGGTTTTCTTATGGTTTATACTTTGCTAATTCTAATTTTAATTTTAGGTGGGTATCTTATCTGCTGTGCCACATTTAGTGATGACAATTATTGTTCCTATTGGGGGACAAATTGCTGACTTTTTAAGAAGCAGGCAGATTGTTTCAACAACTAATGTGAGAAAGATAATGAACTGTGGAGGTAAGTCTTTCTATTTTATTTAAGAGTTTCTTGGAGGGATTTGATGTTCATATTGTGTTCTGTGTAGAATAAAGAAACAAACTGCACAGTTGTATGTTCCTGGGAGGCAATCCTTCCTGCATTTTTTATGCAATGCAGATGTTACTAAATAAAAGAAAACACAGGTTCTTCCATTCGCCATTTCCATACAGTTATTTGGTATTTGGAAAACCACTTTGACTGTTAAAGGAATAGATGAGCTTTTGGAGGGTAATTTGCCTACTCTTAGCTACTTACTCAGTCTTAGCTCCTCATTTAAACACTTTCTGCTCTAAGAGAGCCCAGACAACTCTCTGAGTTTACATCCTTGAATTCTGAGATGCTAAAGTTACATTAGCTGTGGTTAGGGCTGGAAAATTCACAAGAAGGTCAAATGTATCTTCCCATGAGAGTTGGCTGGAATGACCTAATCACAACACAAGTATTTATTTTCATCTTAAAGCTGACAGAAAGTAGGAATAAATTAATATACAAAGAGTAAAGTAAGTATTATCTGAGAGAGGAAGAACATATGTTTTTTAGAGATGAAAGAAATTCCTGATTATATCCCACTCTGAGGCAATGTTTTATTCGTGTTCCTATGAAATATCATGGCATCCTAAGGCCTGCAGTATTTGAGAGGGAATTAAATTCAATGCCTGGTTTTATTTATTATTTCACCAGGTTTTGGTATGGAAGCAACTCTTCTTCTCGTGGTGGGATATTCACACAGCAAAGGAGTCGCTATTTCATTCTTAGTGCTTGCTGTAGGCTTTAGTGGATTTGCCATATCTGGTAAGATTATATTACTATTAACACTAAACTATTTTATCTTAAGAGACAGAACATCTAGCTTTGCTTTTATTCATGGATAGTTATTAAAAAGCCCACTCACTTTGGAATTCCCAAAGGACATTATTTATGATCATTACAAAAGAATGTACATTTGTTATTACAGCTTTTATATTAGAATATTTCTTTTCAAATAATTCAATCTTTTCCATATTCATTGCACAAATTAGACTCTCATTCAGATGTTAATGTAGTGTTAAAACACTACAGATCTTTTCTTGAAATTAAACATAAAGATAAATGGACTGGTATTATACAATTATACCTAAATTTACACATCTTTTTTTAAATAGAAGTCTTTTATTTTTTTTCCACTGTGTATTGCTTATTGCTTTGTTAATATTGTATTATTTTATTAATTTGGGGCCTGTTACTATTACATTATTTTATTTTGGGGCCTAATTGCTAGAATTTATTTTCTGAATTAAAGTTCAGCTATTCCCCTTTCTTGCTGATTCATCAACCCCTTGCCTTTGCCTTTCCCCTGCCCAAGCACAAGTCACCTGGCCTCCCTTGTTTTCCCACTGTGATTTTAGTATCCTTTCCCATGCTGGTTCCTTATGTCTCAAACAGGTTCTCTTTCATTTTGTGCCAAACATCTAAAATCTCCTCTAGTCAAAACTGTCCTTAATCTCATGCATTCTGCAAGGTATCATTCTTGTTTTGTACAATTTGGGAAGTGTATTGCACTTTCCCCAAGCTGACCATATCACACTACCTGCCTTTCCCCTTATGCTATCTGTATCCAAAGGTTTGGTTTCTGTTTCACTTATTTAAATACTTATTTTAGGAACAATTTGTTCTGTCTCTTTAGATTACTTAAATAGTTACTGCATACATTTTCAACAGAAAATGCAAGAGAGCATGCAAATATCTTTCTAAGTTAATTAGTAATTCTGTTATAGATAGTGTCTTTTTTCTCTGATTTACCACTGGTTAATAGAACTCCCTTCTGCTGGTCTATGTGACAAAAAAAAAAAATGTGGGCAATAGGAAAGGAACATGTTACAAACTGGAAGAAGAAAAGATATGTTATTTACAGCATGAAATGGTCATGTAAGGGACTATGAAATATAAATTCTTTCCCTGCTTAAATATCTTCTGGATTCTCTACTCCACACAGACACTACTGGGAGGTTTTTGGGGTTTTCTTAAACTGCAGTTTTGGGAGAAAATTAACCTGGTATCCCTTTAAAATATTTTCTTAGAAGAAAATTAAAACCCAGAGTCTGTCTAGGAATATTTAAGCATTAGAAGTCTTATTGAAATAAAGAAATGCAATTAAGCAGCCCAAATAAGTTATAGTAAAAATGTCATGTCACTTTTCTTATCTGAAGTACTGCTCTGCTCTTGGTGTGAACACCCACTGACCTTTCTATTTCAGGATTCAATGTCAACCATTTAGACATTGCCCCAAGGTATGCTAGCATTTTAATGGGGATTTCTAATGGAGTCGGGACCTTGTCTGGAATGGTTTGCCCTATAATTGTTGGAGCAATGACAAAGAACAAGGTAAATGGAAATACGCTTTTCAAATCTCCCAGTTTGATAGAACTGGTTTCAAGAGAAAGACTTTTCTGTAGTACAACTTGCCAGGATATCCATATTGGAGCCTGGGACTTCCATCCAGGGATGCAAATTTGAGGCATGCTTCACTACATGCCCATTAGGTTGATGCTTTTGTGGGCTGATAAATTTTTCAAAGAAAGATGGATATAAATATTTCTAAAATGGACACTTTAATGTTTTAGCTCTGCTATCACAACCTCAATCCCTAATTTAAATCCTCCAGCTCAGAAGAGTTAAGTAAATCTATGTGCAACTTTGATTTGGCAAATTCTTCTTTACAGACACGTGAAGAATGGCAGTATGTCTTCCTCATTGCTGCTTTAGTTCATTATGGAGGTGTGATCTTCTATGGCATATTTGCTTCAGGAGAGAAACAACCCTGGGCAGACCCTGAACAGACAAGTGAAGAGAAATGTGGCTTTATTCACGAAGATGAACTAGCTGAAGAGACAGGGGACATTACTCAGAATTATGTAAATTATGGTACCACCAAGTCTTATGGTGCTACAACCCAGGTGAATGGTGGCTGGCCTAATGGCTGGGAGAAAAAAGAGGAATTTGTACAAGAGGAAGTACAAGACTCATACAACTACAAGGAAAGAGATTATTCATAACAAACCTAAATATTTGGTATATTTTGTAGTGTTTGTGATTAAATTCATTGTGATTGTTTGCACAGAAATAAAATGTGGTATAAACATGTAAACACATATCAGACAGGAAGGTCTTACTGTAAAAAAATACATCAAAGTGCAATCTGTATGAGTTGTGATGTTATCACTTTCATTAGGTTATATTTGTTCTATAAACATTAGAGTTTTAAGGGTTTACTGGTCAAAATTATAGAGGCAAGTAGATACTTTAGAGTATACAAGAGCTAAAACTCATAATTAAACATTAAAGCACAACTAAGCAACTAAGTTGGCACATCTAATGCTCTTTTTAGAAAGCCAAAATTACTTGATCATTAAAAATGCACTTATATATTTGTTACACTGTATTGAAAGAGATTGTGTTAAAGACACACATTTACTCAGTGCAATGCAGTAGCTGTGTGTTTAGTCTAGGACAAGAACTTTCTGAAAGAAGAAAGGTTGAGTCCTAGGCATTTACAAGGATTGATCCAGTTCCCTTAATGGTAATTGTATCAAGCCTAAAGAACAAATAGGGCATATTGTATGTTTATCATGATTACATGCTGCAGGCTACTCTGTGATAAATAAAGGAATTATTTAGGAGTTTTATACTGAATGTTTGGGCACAAATTCTTATTTCTGTTCTTTACAGAATCTCATGAAATTATAGACATTGTCATGTTCTTCCCCGCATTTATCAACTAGTATAAAAACAATAGAAAATATTAAGTCTGATTTTTCAGGCAGCCTGGCAAATCCCTTTATCAAAAAACAAGCTTTATTATTCTATTCTTTGCAGTATATTCTGAATTTGTACTGGTGTCTTTAGAAAGAGAAAAAAATCCCCAATGTAACATAGAAAAAAAATATAGTCTTTTACAAAATTCCAAAGAGAATTTTACTATGAGCAAGTAGCCCTATGAAAAAGGATGCATTTGTTTTGCAGAATATTTTGAAACAAATAGAAGAAACAGAGAATAATTTAATCCTTATTCTTCCCTTAATAGCTTTCATATTTTTACACATTGTGCCACAGTTGTATACATAGATATGTTTATTGAAGATACTGTAATTATAGAAAATGTTGTTATTTTAGAAATCCCTGAAATAAAAGATGTATTTGTCTTTTGCTCAAACCTAATAATAATGGACACTGAATATGAGTAACATAAAAACTCACAATAAACCAAAGTGGTAAATAACTAGTGTTGGGTTGAAAGAAGCCAACAAGCATCACGCTTGTCCTTTTAGCATAACTCAACAGTGACTGCAACATTAGTGTACCAAGCAATAAGTGCAATGCATTATGAAGTGCATAATCTTCTAGATGATATATTAACCTTTATTTAGCTTGTTGTATATACTTGGGGTTGTTGGGATTGAACCAAACTGAACCAACTGAAGTTAGCAACACCAGACCACTTCTTAATACTCTAAAATGACAATGATCCATTTCTTAATTCAATCAAATGATTATTATTGTATGTAATAATCCATTCTGGATTCTTGGTCTGTTCATTGTATTGTGCTAGTGATTGGAAACCCTGCTACCGCAATATACAACTTGAGGATTGTTTTTTTCTCCTTTTTTTTTAATGCAAATCATACCTTGACCTTAAGAAAAGAAGTATTTTGCTTTGTGCCTCAAAGTGATGTAAAACGTGACCATAGCTTTTGCTGTGTTTAATGAAAAAGATGTGGACTGTGTCACTTTTGTTGCTGCAAAAAGTGTTAATAAAACGCTCTATTTATCCTTTTATATAAAAAGGACCACTATAGTTTCTTGTAATTTTTAGATGTGTTTTAATATGGATGACAAAGATTATAGTCACTGCAGAACAAATTCTGCTATGGACATGGAGAGAGTCTCACATGGGAGCACTGCTCCATACCCAACCTTTTCCATGGTCTGTTCTTGCCTCCAACCATGTGCATGACTGTGGTGGGAGAGGCACCTGCCTCAAGACTGTTTGTCCTCTCGTAAGGATGGCTGGCATAGGTGTGGAAGAGAAAGGATCAGTGTGACAGTGAACCAGGGAAAGACAGACTGATCTGTGTTAGTGAAAAAGCTGGCATAGATCAGCATTCTCTAAAGAAAATGAAAAGCTACACGTTGCTGTTTGCGGAATTTTTCCCTTTCTTGATTATGCAACAAGGCTCCTTAACTGAAACATGCTACTTTGCACCAATTTTTTAGACAGACACCACAGCAGTCAGTAACTGTAAGAAACCCTGTATTAAAAATAAGTATTTTTCTAACAAAATTTTTACTTTTCAATAATTTCCTTTCACCAAGTAGAATAATGCAGAAACATCAAACTGAACAAAAGATTTCACAATGCTAACCAGAGCAGTAACAGGACCAGTGCTTTTAACCAATAGGCTGGTTGTCATGAGATGCTGAGTCAGTTAACAGACAAAGTTAATGCTAAATGTTTTGATGGACTGGTGTGATGTTGCCATAGAAACTTCCTGAAAGATTCAGAAGTAGGATAAGCAGGAGCTTCAAAATTACTGTTGTATTTATTGCGGTAAGTGGACAGCTCAGAAAATACAAACTAAATAAAAATAAATTCTTAGTTTTCAGTCTAATCTTACAGGTTCTCTATCTTGGAATTCCTTCAATAATTTCCTTTCATTAAATATAGGTAGAGTTTTTTTCTTATTAGCTTGAGATCTTTGAATTATGTAGAACAAAGGAGAGACTTTAATCCAGCTATTAGACACTGCACTGTTCAGCCAGCTGCAGCTCAGTGAGGACCTAACAATTGTCTGTGAATGCTACACTACTCAAGGAACCACCACATTTTTTTTTAGCTCTCTGCTTCTGCTTTGGCTCCCTCACTTCCTCTTTCGATGGCAGACCAGAAGAATCCATTCTTCTGGGAAGGAGAAGGAGCATGATAGGTCTTAAGATTTTTACTTCTTCACAGACTCCTATTCACGTGAAAATACAGGAAGCAATTATCAGGAACATGACAGAGAAGGAAGAAGGGGGAAATGGAGAAAATAATTGGGTTCTTCAAAGACAAGCAGCAGCAGCTGTGTCTGCTGTAGGAAAAAGGAGAGTTCAGGGGACATGACCCTTCATCTCACCCCCTATATTTCTCCTCAGTAAATAGGTTTATGTTTTTCTCTTGCTACTTCATTTTTATAAAGTAGCATTGCTAAAATATACCTCTTCATCCTCCTCTGAACTATGCCCTTTCTGCTCAGAGGTTTCTCTTCTGCCCAGGTTCAAAGACTTGCTCTGCAAGCCTGTTGCACGTGTATGGTGTAGTGCTCCCCTTTTGGAAGTCTCAGGAGCTGGAATCATCTGTTTGTCAGTCAGACAGTGTTCACAGTCACTTGATGGTTTTGTCTTGTCACCAATTTCTGTTCTGTTCCCCATCTGGTACTCCCTGCTCACTTACTATGTTGAAAAAAGAGAAAGTAATTTTTGCTTACATTTTTATTTATTGCTTGGTTATCTTTTCAGCAAGGTAAGTAAAAGGAAGGGGCAGAATCCAGGCACTGTTTAAATTGTTAGAAAAGCTTTGCATTTTGATGGGCTGGAATAACACCTCAGATGTTCACCTTCATGTCCCCACATGATTCCATGTAGAAAGTATCAGTCAAATTGACAATTCTTAAAATATTTGAATCTCCCTCAGTGGGATGCCTGCTGTTAACACATACTCTTTGTTGCAGAGATAAAGCTGTCATAAAGTGTTCTTTGCTTTCAAAAATGATCATGAAATTCAACTGATCAAATTTGAAAAAAAAACTTTCCTAAGGGGAAAAAGAAAGCCTCAAGGTAAAGGTTGAACAAAAGTTACAAAAGAATATCTGCAAATACGAATGAAATTCTTTCAGCATGAAGCTAGGAATAGGAATGAGGGTGGAAGTCAGAATAAATGTCACAGTTCAAAGCTGTACCATAAGAAAGATAACATCACAGTCTCAGTTGCTGCCTTTGAAAGATGAAATGTTTTGTTCCTTTCATGATAAGCTGTGAAGGAGTTTAAAGGCTAGTATAAGTCTAGATTAACTACTTAACAGCAGCTGCTTTTGTACTTATTTGGAATTTGTCTCTGTCTTTCACATGAATAATTTTCACTGCACTGGGAGACTTAAGAGTAAATAATCAAAGGACCTAGAACTACAGTCAGATTTTAATTAGATATCTATGGATATCCCCTCTATCCAGCTAGTGTGTCTCATGTTGCTATTCTAGCTTTGCTGAATGTCTCTTCAGTCAGCTGTAACCCCAAGCACAGCAAAGAATGAAATGTATTATCTGTTTACTTATAAGCCACAGCAGAAGCCTGTGTACTCAGTTATACTGAGGTCAAGGGCTTAGGCAGCATCTTCCATGTTTGGGAATTAATGCCGCAAAATGATTGTTGGCAAATGTCTCCTTGGTAAAATTTTAACCCTAGAAACATATAATCCTTGCAATTTTTGTTCCAGGTGAAGACACGTTCTCTCAAACACCACAGGTGAGGCGTTAGAAAACAATGCAAAATTTTGAGCAACGGTCAAACCTGTGACAGGCTCTTATCTATAAGAAAGTAGGTAGAGAATAAGTGTGAAACAGATGTAATGTCAGATATAAAATATATGGATAAATTAGAAATTATAGGAAATAAAGCATTGTAGGAAATTTGAGGAAAACCTGACAGAAGAGCTGACAAAATTCCTCACTTTTTCACAGAGAATCATAGAAATGGAAGGGACAGTGAGGAGAAAAAAATCTGAGTATGAAGTTTTAAATACCTGGTCAGCCTCTCCCGAGGTTAAGATGGGGCCAGAAGTTGGCTCAGAAGCTGATTGCCACATTCTGTATCAGGGTCACAGGGACACTTAGAGGACTCAACTGTACTGAGCTTTTTGTACTTGCACCCCCAACAAAAATGATGCTTGGAAGCAGAAAAATGATCATGAGAAAGCGTGTAAAAGAGAAAGTACTGCATTGTTAAGATTGGAAGATTGCCATTTAATTAGAGTCTGTATTGTATAATCAATTGAATGTGCCAACACTGGCTAGATGCCACCAATGGCCCTGTATTAAAAGAGTTTGTGAGGAGAACATGATAATTTTCTTCAGCACCAGAACAATCAACAAAATGGCTTTCAGTTTTAATCTAGAAAGTTCAGATTTTATTTTCTTTTTTGTAAATGTTGCTTTGTGGAATTAAAATTGAATCAAATCAAGATAAGTTCAACTTTCTTCTCAGTTGTGTTTTTCTGTGGAATTATGTCTGATCATAGGATCAATAAAGCACAAACAGTTTACCCTGCATAGAGGAAACACCAAATTAAACGTGATGTATGTGATGTATAATATACACAATGTGTGTACATGTATATAGATGTGATGTGTGCATGTATAGAAGATGCTGGTTGGCACATACAAGTCTCACACAGAAAACCACAAGGCAGCACTGTAAGGTGAAGACTGACCATCTAACTCTGCTCCAGGAATCCTGAAGGTGATAGTTCACAGTGGCTTTTTATTGATGCAAGTGTGATGGGACTGTGAAGAAATGGATTGGCTGTGCTTTCTGAGACAGTACTGACCATTGCATGAACATGAAAATACTGTTGACATATGCCCTTTAATAACAAAAATATAATAATAATCTCAGTCAAAACTCTAAAAAAGACCTAATACATAAAACTTTTTGGCTCATTTTAAACAACCTGAAAATGAAATACATTAAAAAAATTATAAACTATAAATATTCTTTCCAAATATGTGTTTCAGAAAACCTACTTTTGATTTTTTTCCCCATAGACCTCAATCATATTTACCCAATTAAAACCATTTCTCACTCATTTTTATATAGTGAAGACATTTGGTTTTGAAAAAGACAGAATTAAAATCTAAGAAAACAGAATTTCATTTTTAGGCAAATTATTTTAAAGGACATTTTTGTGTGTCTATGTCTGTGTTTCACACGAGTAAAAAGCAAAAGGTATTTTTCTAAAAAGCATTTTCTAGTTCATTTCTTTTCTTGCCTTAGAATATTTTTATTAGCCTAGAAACTTGCTCATACAATGCAGCCTTATGCAACAGTTATTTACTGTTTATATCACTAAGTGCAAATACTCCACATTTTATTTAGAATAGAATCCTTTGGGCCATCAGTGGTTTATTTGTTCTTGTGCATTAATTTTTTTTTTAAAAAACTATTTAACAGAAAACATACAAGCTGAAATATTTTTTGTTGTGTTGAAATAGCAGCACTATTTAACATTTAACAATTGGGGCCCATTTAAGATCAATTCCCTAACTGATACTTCAATGCACAGACTATGACACTTTGGAGAATCAAGTGCTATTCCTCTACCAAAATATCCAGTTCTGCTCCCTGTGGAGGCAATGTATTTTGAAGACACTGATGTCACTGCAATGAAGATAAACCAGGTTCCTCTGAATTGTCCCTGTTACAGCAGTGACTGAGCACTGCCAGGTGACAGGCACTCTGCAAGCATTGAAACTCTGCTCTGAAACTGTCACCACCAGGTAGGGGATTCTCCACAGTGCTTCTGCCCACTAGATCTCACTCTGTGTTCCCTTTTAACAGGACAGAAGAAATAGAGAGAAGGCCCTTACTAGATTTTCCTCAAATGCAAAGCTCCTGGCATTTGCTAATTCTGTGTTAGAATGAAAGCTTTCTGCTCACAGGACTTGACAGTGCAGTGGGTCAGCCTGAGAGCACTCCTGGGCTGTGGCTGTGGCTGCAGTGGATCAGAGCCTCAGATAGCAGCAACTCATATTCCAGGAAATGTACAAATCCTTCTGTCACTGGATTGATCTTTTGTAATCTCCTAGCTCTACTACTTACTTAGCATGAGTTGGTGAGAGCATTTGAAGCAAAGAAAAAGGAAGTTTACACGACACAGAAAAAGAGGGGAAGGTCTGGCTGCTGGTCACCAAGGGATGTGTCCATCTCCATCTCCAGCTGCCATGGAGCCCAAATGACAGATGATCCAGATGTTTTGGTTCCAGTATCAGTTAGGTAATACACCTTAATGCTCACCTAAATTTCTGTCAGAAGTGAAAAAGGGAATAAATCCCATAAACAATTAAACAGCCTAGAGAAACACCAGAAAAAAAGCCTCCTGGTGTGACTAACAATTTAATCTGGAGGCACTGATTAGAAATGCTTACTTTATTTTTTGTTATTGATTAATTCAGTCTTGTAAATATGTCACTTTCAATTATACTATGTAATAAGAAAACAGTGAATTATACACAAGTTTTTAGCAGCAGCATGTTGGTGGCATGGCTTAACCATTCCCTGTGGAATTACTTCTTTCATTTCAAGCAGCTTTGGCTTTCTTTCCTCTACAATAAAATCACATACCATGTGATTCTTCCTGGAATAATCTCACAAAAATCTCACAAAGAAATGCAAAAAAAGGAAGGTGTGAGAAAGAATGAGACAGAAAAGAATACTCCAGCTGACTAAGGGGAGAGATTTAAAGGTCAGTATCAAAACAAGCTGCAAAACCAAACATCAGAGAAGACAATAAAATCAATTAGCAAAATTATACTGCTGATGTTTGAAAGTTAACTATCTTAATAAAAGAGTACAAATCTGTCACATATTCAAACACTTCTGGGCAACTTCATTCACTTCCAAAATAAAAGCTCCATGTAATTTTTATTAGGAATTACAATTTCTTTAAAAACTGTTTTTTGATGAGCATACACGACTGTTTGTATGGACAAAAAGTGTTTACAAAGTAACTTGAAGCCTGATGTCACATTGTGTGGCTTTGATTCTGTTGCCTGAACAGACAGCGCAGGAGCCACCCTGTGACATCTAAGATGAAATGATGTGGATCTCCTGGGGAAAAATACTGCAGTCCATCTTTTCATGGATGATGAATGGATGTTGGAAACTTCAGAGTTCCAGCACATTTGGTGTGTGTGGCCATTAATTTGTGCTAATAACAAAGTACAGGAAGAAATAGAGATGAATTATTGATCTGCTTTTAGGCACTAATTCTTATTAGTGCACAAGTTTACAGTTAATCTCTAAAGCACTTTTTATCTTGTTGCAATAAAAAAAAAAACCAAAACAAATTTAATTAGTCCTCTGTTTTTCTTGTGATTAATAGAATATATGACAAAAAAATCAGCATCATATTCCTAGTAAGGGATTTACAAATGGACACTGATTTGCAGACGTCATTCTCCTCAGTCTGTACCTGTAAAAAGAACAGAAATTGTCAGTAACAACTGTGACAGTCAGCAGGGTTTGGGCTAAATTTTGCAATATACTAATATTATATTTGCAGTAGATAAAATGCCTTACTAAGAAAATACAGGCACACTTTACCATTAGGATTTGATCTCATGTTTTGACTAACTTCTAACAGGCCACAATATCAAGTAAGCAATCCTAGACTTTACAAGGGGAGGATCCTCTCTTACCAATCTTACCTTCGTGGTCCCTGGAGGTGTTTAAAAAAAGACTGGATGTGGCACTTAGTGCCATGGTCTAGCTGACGTGGTGGTGTTTGGTAACAAGCTGAACTTGATGATCTCAGAAGTCTTTCCCAACCTAATTGATTCTAAAAGCAACATATTTTAGGTAATCCTCCACTCTGCTACGACACGAAAAATGTGACATAATCTGTATATTAAATGGAAGAAATTAGAATGTCTACATGAAATAGCAGTTCTAATTTCAATTTTTAAAACTCTATTAATTCTAGGTAAATTCAGCTTATGTGCTTTGTATTAACATTCACAATCGCTCACTACTTAGTGTTGTCGAATTTATTATAACTTAAAGAACAGAAAATCAGAAAGTTATCACTCCTTTTTCCCTTGAGGCTTTAAAAGAGGTTAAAGTCCACAGACAGAAGAAAAAACCCACCTTGTAATTCCTCCTGTCTTCTGCTGCAACCGGATGATGCTCAGACCTCAAACTGAGCATGTGGAACAAAGAGCCACTGGAAATTCTGGTTGCTACTCTGTATGTTTGTGTGTGTTTGTGTGTGTGTGTGTGTGAAGACTGAAGATTGCAAAGACAAGTGCTAGCAGTCAGGAAACATCAGAATTGAAATTTGCATGTACAACCTTGATTGGCTTATTTTTCCACATATATTATGAAAAAATGCATAATGAATTAATATATTTTTTCATGATATCTCCACGTCACTCAGTACACAAAGCAATAACATAAATTAATGAATATATTTTCTTCTCCTTGTTAAGCATCATCACCCCATTTAAATCCAAATTTGAAGACAGGATGATTATTTTCCTCGATTGCAGCCCAGTAGCACTCATCACTACAGTATCCTAGTGCTTCAGACACTGATCTCCATTTCCTCAGTACCTATGTACCAGGAGAACTTTGATGGCATATTTAGTAAAAAAAAATATCAAAGCACAAAAATTATAATTAACTTATAGGGCACATATTTGAGAATTTTAATTGTGATTTTAAGAGCAATTTGTGATAAATAAAACTACTTAAGTTTTAACCCCCATATCAGCTGCAGTTAAAAATGCTCTATTGCCATTAATCAGATGCACCATATGACCATAATCAGACTGTATCTTCTCTATCATGCCAGACATAAGAAGTAAAATTATTTAATATCTATAAGAAGTTTTGCTTCTGTTTTTTTTTTATGTTTTTTTTTTTTTTTAATAGCTTGTTAATTTTCAGTCTGAAAATTTTGGAATAAGAACAAAAGGAAATCACTTAATTGAGGTAGCATTCAATTGCCTCAAGTAAAACATCATCCCCTTTTCCTGGAAACTTGCTAACAATCCTCTGCCTCATCAAAATACATTTGTCAATGAATGGAACAAGTTGCTTTTTTTTCATCTACATGAACTGTTTTCTGTGTAATCAATTAGCCAACGATCTTTATGAGAACAGCAGTGCCCAGTTCCCAGCTTGTATTCCTTGACTCACTCCCCAATAGTCTAAATCTGCAAAGTGCAATTTCCAACCCAGATCTATTATCTCAGCTTCATTTGATTCCTTCATCCAGAGAACCATTTGGACAGCAAAATTGTTGTCCCTAATCTGTCCATATGCCAATCCTTCCTGCCATTGGTAAGAGTAGCCATAATGGTAGTAATGCTAGCAAAATAGCCATCACCCATGGAATCTTTTTCATGGGGATTCCTCAGGAGCTGGAACACTGCACACAGATAAATATTTGTTCCTTTGGGTACAATGAAGTGGAGCATCTTTTGCAAAATTTCAGTAGAGAAAAGTAAGGATTGTATATGCTACTCTGGAGCCCAAATATTTCAATGCATACTTTCAAAAATGTCAAGGCTTTAAGTATTGCATATTGATTTAACTGTCTAAATGAGTAATTATCAATTTCTGAAAGGTTAGCTTCTTATTCTGTGAAAGAATATTTTCATTTTGTCATGTAGGTTGCAGAAACAGGCAAAAGAGGATGGGGATATATTGGTAGAAACAAAGCAACAGGGTTGCAAAGAGGTAGCCATTCAATTTTGTTAGAGCAGCTCTGCTGTATTCAGGTGATTCAGGCCAGGTCAATAAGTATAAGTGCCCCATACTTCTGTCATTTAAATTTTGGAAGATTTCGTTTATGCACATTTTTTAATGAGTTAACACAAAATGAATAAAAAGTTAAGCAAAAAACCAAGTAACAAATCAGTTTGAAAATGCATATCAGGAAACTGCTGAACTACTTTATAAAGAACTTCTGTCTTCAAATATTTGGATGATTTTTCCTAGCTATTTACTTAAAAATCAAAACCTGTAAAAATCAAAACATTATAGCAAATATAGAAGAAAAACCCCTTGAACAGTGAATCGTGCAGTTTCATCTAAAAAAGGCAACTCCACAAGGAGCCACTAGAGTATAAGAAATTTCACTTATTTTTAAACTCATGAGATACAGTTAGTCAAATCCAGGCAAAGAATTGTGAATTAAGGAGGAAAACTGTACATACTGCACAACTGACAAAGAACAGTTCGACATCCAAATACTGAGAAAAATACTGAATATAAAATAAATAGTAACTGAGAATATAAAAACATTTTTCTATCTCATAGCTACCAATCTAGTGGTGAAGCATATAGTTTGAAGGTGTTGTCCCTTTTTAAGATAAAGAATGAAATGTTTGCAGGAGGCATGAATTATGTCATCTATATTTCTCTGGTATTTCTGATTTGCCTGCCCATCTTTTAGTTAATAATATTTCTTTTTTTCAAACAGCCGTTTTCAAAGAGAAAATTTGGCTACTAGCTCTATTTCCTGAGTATGCAAAAACAAGCAGTGTGGCTACTATGTTTGATAACATCAAAGAAGAGCTGGCAACACGATGTGCCAAGCTCTCCAAAGTCTAGTTGTGTACTTCTGGCTACTCATACCTTGACCTGTGTCTCATATCCTTTATCTCTGATTCCTGAAGGCTGCCAATCCACTCACTCTATGTCAAGCTGATTAGGTACAGAATCCCATATACTATGAACAAGCACCACAGCAGGGGGGTTGGAACTAGATGATATTTAAGGGCCATTTCAACCCCAGCCATTCTCTGGTTCTATGATGGGAGCTTGACATGATGACTATTAAGATTTTCCTTTCAGCAAGATGAATGACTTTCAGGATTTTCAGACAGACTTTCTGTATGAAGAGGAATATTTGTCTGACTGAAAATTTTCAACAGAATTCAACATCAAATATGGCAAGCGTGTTGAGTTTCATTTTTATTCTTTCATGAACACCTGTTTCCCTCTCTGTCATAAAAGCTTATGAAACCAAATCTTTCTCCCTTTACTCCATTTCTGTCAGGACTCTGGCATAAAAAGGCCTTGCAAATAGATAGCAATCTATTTTTTAATGTTCACCACCAAAGTAAAGTATGCACACACGACTTTTTCTCTGTCCTCCCAGTCATATGTTCTGCTCATATGACAAATATGGCATTTGGAGGGGAAAGAAATAGTCACTGGAGCAGCAAGGTAAAACAGTATTCCTCACAAAAGCTGTGCCTTCAAACCATATATCTGCTACTTATCACTCCCTTCACATGAGAATGCTAAAATATGTGGCATGTTTTATGGCAAGCTGCCTTTTTAAAAATAAAATTATAATAATGGGAACTGTCTAACAGCTGCCACAAGGTTTGTAATATGAATACTGGTCCCAGTGGAGGCAATGAGAGGACAAAGCACAGACGAAATGGGGAAATGTGAAAGGTTATTAGCCTGAGACATGTATCTCCAAAATGTATCATGGAGATCTTTATGGATAAGCTATGCTGTTATGTGTACATCACTGTTTTAGTTTTGGTTGGGTGCTCTTTAATATAAAAACAAGATCACATATTTATAATATAGTTGTTACGCCTGAAATAGCATTTAGCAATCTTTAGAAAATGTTATGAAGGATAATAGTAGGGAAAATGTCACTAGTATGTCATATGTCATGACCCTGAGATGAGCTCAGTTGGTCAGAGCATGGGACTAATAACACCAAGGTTGTGAGTTCAATCCCCATAGGAGCCATTCACCAAAAAGTTGAACTTGATAATCCTTGTGTGTCCCTTCCAACACAAAACATTCTGTTAATATTCTGTGAATATTTTGTATTCAGAAGTAGATTAATTACATGCAGAGGAAAACCTCTGGACCAACTTTAGTTCTTTTGTTCATAACCATTTTTGTATTTACCCAAAGCCTGCAGTGTTATAAAATCCTATTTTTTTTGCAGTAATCTTTGCTTTTCAGGAACAAATACTGAAAACTGTAATAATTAGCCAACTAGTTCTACTATATGGACAGTCTGCAAATAGATATGCAGAATCACTCCAGCAGCATCAGATATTGTTCAGAGAACCTGAGGAAACTGCTGGGAGCCACTGTCAAGACTGGGAAATAGGATACACTGTGAGATCACCAGGAAACATTTCTATTATTTCATCATCTGATGAAGAACACACGCAAAGCAGCCCATTTCTTACCTAGCTTGGCAGAACACAGCTCCTTTAGCAAGAGATGAAGAGAGCTGAGTACCTCTTGGCTCAGGTTGAGCCCTTTCAGGATTACAACATATAGAATATGCTATCCTATCATTTTTAGTGGCAGCAACATACTGTCTAAGGATTTACTCCCCCCTGACGCTGTACAAGGCTAAGTCTGCTAAAATCTCACATAATACATCTTACTTTGTCCTCTTAAAGATACCAGATACACAGTAAATATATAGTAGAAATGTTCTTAAAAAATATTTTAATTAAGCACTTGACATTTGGGAAATAGGTGAGGCAGAGATGCTTCTGAAATTTCAGTGTGGGTATCTTTCTGTACATGCATGATAAGATTTTTTAAGGTTCAGTTGATACATTTTGCACTCATTTTGCACAAGAAAATGTACAGAAGGACAACATTGCTAAAAGCTCTAAAGCTATTTCAAATTCTGCTTTTTCAAATATTCAAAGTCCTAACAAATTCACTATTTAAACAGTAACTTTAATACATTTTTCCTCTTTTTTTGCAGTGTTTTATGATACTCAGTCAAAGCCTTTACATCCAGAGAAGCATGCTTTTGTCACCCTGAATCTCCCAAGAGGACCTGCAGCACTGAGAGAGTGATCAACACTATGGAATGCATCAGGCACATGCAACTTCCTTTTTCCCTTTAAAGAATTGGCACATAGGGTATGTAATTTGATGCTCAAAAACTTCCCTTAAGGTCGCTATCTCTAAAAATTCTTGAGTGGGAGGAGAAGATATGTATTAATAGACTAATAGTAATGCTTTTTTCTCCAAATAAAATTCAGTGCAAGTTTGGAAAAAGAAATTAATATAAAGAAATACATAGTAGAGACCCCTGAGTAAAAGCAGTTGCTGTGCATTGCCAGTGAGTACTGTCAAGACAGCTAATTTCATTACTGGAATTAACTCAAGAGAAAACTCAGTTGATTATGGTTTTATACAAGGAGTGACATCAGCCCATGGCTCAGCACTGGAAAATAATGCAGCCTTGTGGGGCTTTTAAATCTAGCAGGTGGCAGACTGTGATATTGACAAGGAGAAAAATTAGAAGCAAAAGATAATTTATTTTTTATTTCAGAATTCTCTTTTCAAATTCAGGCGAGATGTAACATTATGGTTTTTTTTTTTATGCCTTCTGCCTGTTTAGAATTGACATGGAGGCAGTTGTTCTAGCTTCAGATGAGGCAACTATGGAACCCGTGAAATTTAAATTTTATTAGGACAATGTCTTTCAAGTAGCATATATGAAATTGTTACAATCTTGATATAAAACACCAGTACAAGCACAAATCACTGTGAATGCAGCCTTTATCATCTTTTTTTCCTTCAATCTTTTTCCTCAACATTTTTCGCAAATATTCAAAGGAATGTGTGAGAAAAATGTAAGCAGTTCATATTTCTTAATACCGCTTTTTCGACGTTCCTTGGGCATCTCTTCCATTATGCAAATTGCTGCCATGTGAAATGGCTGGTCACCTGGCATGCACCTTGGACATAGGATGTGGAATATGCTGTGCTGGGAAACCATCAGAGATGCTGCTCCAGCAATCTCAATTCTGTGACCAAGCAGAATGGCTGATTCACTTGTCTGGGGAAGAGCAGTGAACAAAGAAGAAAGATGGGGCTGCAATACACCTGATCTAAAATTTTTTTCATGATGTCATCAAAGCTACTGATTGCTCATCTGTTACCTGAGTGATATCAAAGACGTTTTCCTTCAAAGAGAAAAATTTCATTTCAAAGACAAAAGAGAGCATTATGCTCTCTCACAGGTAGGAAAAGTCAAGTTCAGTAAACTACACACAGAAAGGACCAGGATGCATTTTTGTGTAGGCCATGGCCAGAGTTAGGAACAGTACCCAGTTTCTAGCACTAATGTACTTTAGAACTATGGTTCTGGTGAAGAATTAAAAATAGATCCATACTTGGATTTATTGGATTGAAGTTTGATTAATTTCAGCCCAACTTATTTATTGATTCTCATAGAGGACTTGACTCATTAAAGTCTGAAAACTGTGGTTGAGCTGCTGCGAAATACATTCTTACTCATTTCTGTAAATGGGACTCCTGTAACATCAGGCTGTGAGTGCTGAACATGTTCAGCAATTCACAGGATTTAAAACTAGTTCTAAATAATTTGGTGGGGAAAATTATTTATCTCCCTTTTGGAGGCTCCCTTCTAAGGCACAGACTTGTTTTTCTATTTATAGAATTTCTATTGTTCTCCTTTAAGCAGTGAATTGCAAGAAACGAGATTTTACTGGGCACTTCAATAAACCACTTTGAGCTTCTTAGCTTTGCAGATATGCAGTGAATGAGTAACAAATGCTCCTTGAAGGATCAGAAAAATTGCCAGTGGATGAGATTACGTGCACAGACTGCTGCTCTGTCTTGGTAGCACTCACAAAAAGCAACCCTTGGAAGATATTAAAATTATATTATTAGGGCCATATACATTTCTAAATTCAACTATTATCTCCTAAAAATTAATATCTGTATTTCAGGTTCTACACCTCAAAATGTAGCATTTCAAAGAAAAATGCTTTAGCAACCACAGTAATCCTATGTGAGAAAATGCAATTTTACTCAATTTTCTGCGTTCATATTTTGTATTCATATTTCTCAAAGAGCATTAAACATTAAATATATACTTTCCTCAAGGGGTAGGAGTCTGTGAATTCCTCTTCTGAGAAATACATTAATTTCTATACAAATGTTACAGAAGGATACAGGAAGTCTAATAGTTTATCCCTGAGATTAATGAGCAAAAGACCTCTTCACTTCCTCTTTCCTAAATGCAAGCAAATATTTTTCTCTGTACCATAAATCACAAATATACAAGAAATCCAATTAATTTTGCAATAAAATATGCCTACTTTGGTTTTAATGTATAAAATAGAAACATTCTATCCTAAGACAACAGCAGTGCTTTTATCACAGTGAGTGACTCAGCTACACAAAGCGAGGGCAGTGGTAACTTGTATTGCCACCAACTTTCACAGCTTTTCTCACTGCCCATTGTAGCCCACAATAAAAAAAATGCACGCAAGTAGTTACCATGGTAATTCCTGCATCACATGATAGTCATAAACTGTTGCAGAGATACAGAGCATTTTCTTAAAGAAGCATGTATAGATGCACACAGACAACAGATAATAATTTTTAGATAAATATCTTTATACAATACATCATTAATTCGATCAGGTGTGAAAATGTTAGCAGAGAAAAAAATCATTTCAGGACTTCTCAAGCTGTGTGACTGTAACAGTGAAAATACATTTGCACATAACTAGTTCAGTGAGCAGAAATTATTCATTAGATTTTAAAACTTTAGGACAGACATTTTTTTCTTCAGCAGTGCAAAAAGTATCACAAATACCTTGAAAATAAACACAACAAAAACTGCCAGTTATTGCCTTTGTAAAACAGGCTTGAAAGCCCTTGACAGACATGGTAAGAAGGTATCTGCATGTGTTAAATTAAACTCATTTGTTCAGAGAGAAATGCAGAATGAGTCTGATTTGGAAATTCTGGATTTTTTTTCAAATATGGAAGTAATAACATTCATTACCTAACACATTTTAGTCTTCAGCCACAAACTAAACACCCATGTCTGAAGAAAATATCCCAATTGTTCAAACAAAATACAGCATTTCAACCTCAGGGGTATGCCCTTGCTTCACCATCTGAGAACAGAGCTCTTGCTGCTTTCAAAACAGCTTTTCTTCACGTGTGCAGCAATCTTTTATCAGAAGACTCTGTCTCCAAACTTCTCATTTGGGTTGATCTGAGATGATGCCTGGTGTGTGACCAGTGAAGGACATGAAAGGACGGACAAAATAAAAAATCCTTCATTAAAAGATTTGCTTACTTATACGGGAATAGCAAGGAGAGAAGATGAAGGAGGCCACATATTTATCTATGTCCCCACATTTCCTGCTTCACTAATGCAAATACTGAGCTTTTGCATGACTCAAAACACATAGAGCAGCAAAGTCCACTAGTGAGCCTTTTGCTGTTCTCTACAAAGAGCTAAGGCTGGTACTCTCTTTCAAGCAAAGGTTGGGAAAGAAAAATAAAGCAGAACTAATTAGGGATAGACGCTAACAGTATTTTATTCTGTGTATAAACAACTGTGCAAGGAATGGAGAACTTCAGCTTTTACCAGCATCGGATGACAAAGAGGTTCATAGGCACTTCACAAATGCTTTTTCCAGTATTTGAAACATTTATTTTGTCATTTATGACAGGCCCCATTTCTCCTGTTCATTGCCATAAGGTATTTAGAGTTACAAAACTGAGTCTCAGAAAAATGTCAAATACGATGAAAAAGAAACAGGAAAAATTATAAAAGAGAAGAAGCTGGCAACATGTTCTCCTATGGGTCACATTCTCATAGGCTTGGCAAGTTCTTGTGTTTCATCCACTAAAAACCTGCTACCACCTCAGCTGCTCCTGCTGCTGCCATTGCTGCTCTGGTGTGTGTGTCACCAGGGAATTGTCCATAAAAAGAACACCTCCTAATGCACTGCATAATGTCACTGCCAGTCTGCAATATGAAAAACCAGCTCTGCTCTTGGAAAACACCACTGGAGGTTTACCCTTTTCTTTCTTTACCATGGAGCAGATTGGGAAAGAAATTGAATATAATGACTTTGATGAAGAAAACACAAACTATTATTGCAGTGAGATTTTCAAGGATAATTTTGAGGATATTAGAATATAAAAGTTGATTGAAAACCTGAGAGTGCAAAATAGATGAGGTCTTCCAATAAGAACTA
Organism: Rhabdornis inornatus; assembly: GCA_013397075.1. NCBI lineage: Eukaryota > Metazoa > Chordata > Aves > Passeriformes > Rhabdornithidae > Rhabdornis > Rhabdornis inornatus. Next base: position 236,719 of record VWZS01002401.1, read on the forward strand.
CAACACTGAATTGTAACAACTTCCTTGACAAAGAGAAAATGCCACTGGCATATCAGAAATAATCAGTGTTTCATTCTAGCTTTTTGAATGATAGAGAGACACAACTTACCAGAATAAAAATTATAGCTATGATTACACACTAAGTTAGGGGGAAAGTGACCAAAAAAAATAACAGAAGGCATGTCAGTAAGTTTAAAATACTTTTTGTTAAATTGGGTGTTGATTCTGGATGTTGACAGCAACTGGTTTACACCTAGAGCAAAATTAAATCTTAAAAGAATGGGAAAAAGTGTCAGTCAGACCACTGCAGAGATATACTTGGAATCTCCATTAAGATTCCAAAGATTAAAAATAACATAAGAAGATTTTCAAATGAGCCACAGTGAACCTTAAGGAACTAAGGACTGTAGGGATAAAGTGGTTAAATATTTATGTTAGAAATCAGTGTAAATGGGATCCTCCATTCATCACCTACTGATGTTCAGGAATATATTCTATCATTGTAGAAATCTGAAAATCTGTTTTATCTCAATATCCTTCAGCAGTAACACAACCCTGGGAAGTGTCTGAAGCCTGAAACAGTGTAAGATAAGGACTAAAGTATAAACTCAATTGTATTAGTAAAGTTAGATAATCAGTTGTTCAACTATCCCACCAACAAGATCCTAAAACAACTTTCTGTATTGCTGAGGGGAAGAAACCTTAACATTTTTAAGATGAAGCTTGATCATGTAATGGAAGTGTGTACACAATGTGTTTGAACAGCAACAGAGTACATATTTGGATTCACAAGTTTATCTCTAGTCCTTGCAACATGTGAGATTACTTCTAAAAGGGAAAAGATACCTTTGGGAAATATTCTTAATGCAGGCCTCTCAACATCACACCCACAACATGATGCTATTATTATTTTCCTTAGTAAACTGGATTCTGTTATAGAAATTATAGTCTTTGGTTTTCTTTTACAGTGAATTTCTAATGCAGAATTGCTAAGAATTAATCTCCAGACTGAATAGGGCTTGCTCCAAGCATTTCTGACCAAGTGATTACTAAAAATGGGTCTGCTAGTGTTTTGGAAGCAACATATAAGTCTCAATTTGCATTTCAAGTCTACACCAAGTCTGGTAACACCAGGCAGCTTTCCATAACTGCTGATTCAGACTAGCAGGTACAACATTATCTGTCCTCTTTTTTGCCCATATGTTTTTTGGTTGTGGGGAAAAAAAAAAAAAGAAAAAAAAAAAAGAAGTTTTTAATCTCTAAATAACCAAATGCAACTTCTGAGTTGCAAGGATATGAAAAAAAGTCTGTGAGGATCGAGATGAATCATTTGACCCACACGTGTTTCAACAAACGCGTGGGTGTACACCAGAAAGTTTTACTGCTGTTAATTTTCAGACTACAAAATTATCAGGTAACAAAATTATGTCATTTATTCCACAGAATTTCCAGCAACAAACTCTACTGGACAGCAACTAAAGAATTATTCTGAGATTTGGAAGATTGAAACTGAGCTACATAGAAGTTCATAGGCTTCTTGTGTGTTCTCGTGCGTGTTCTGAAGGTCATTGAAGTGTGATGCAAGAAATCTACCCTTTCTCTTCTGTATGGGGATAGTTTTTCCCAGTTCTTTCATCTTTACTGCTGAAGCAATTCCATATGCAAGGAAGGATCACAGAGGACAAGAATTGCTGTCCTTGTCAGACTACATCTTACTGCTTTGACTCCAACAATGAAGAAAAGTGAGCTCCTGTGGAAGAGTACAAAGAAGGCAAGAATATGCAGTAATTCCCTGGTTCATACTCTTCTGGCTTCCAACCATTTTCAGCTTGGAAAATTCCCACAGCCTGCTGATATTTGTCTACTTAGTAATCATCAATTAATCTCTCTTCCAAATGCTTGTTAGTCCCCTCTTGGAAAAATATATTTTGTCATGCAAGATGCCCTAAAGCAAACAGTTTCACAGGCCTAACACAACCATAACTTTCTTCTTGCTTTTAATGTTTTGGGATTTTTTGTTTATTTGGGGGGTTTTGTTTGTTTGTTTTTTGTCAGCCTCAACTTCCTTCTTGCTTTTTATGTTTTGGGGTTTTTTTGTTTGTTTGGAGTTTCTTGTTTTGTTGGTTTTTGTCAGGCACTCCAACTCGAATTTGATGGTCCTGATTTTCTTATGTTAGATGAGACAAATGACAGCTCACTATCCTACTCATGATTTGGAAGACTTCTGTCTTGATTAAGCTGCCTTAATTTCCACATTGAAGATTTCTAGCCATCATTGTCTACGTGAGAGTCATTCCATTCTTTTGAATTCCTTATGTCTGAAAGTTTTCTAGTTCCAGTATAGATTTTGTGAGGTCAGAGGACCAAACTGTCCATGACATTTCTGATGTTGACTACACCATGGATGTATTCAATGGTTTAATGCAGTTTTCTATCATTACCTTTTCCTATTCATGTAATTCCAAATGCTTGATTTTCTTTTTGACCTTTGCTGAGCACTGGACATAGCATGCATCTCTATATTATGATTCCAATGCCTTGTTCCTAAATGGTAACGCTCATCTCAGAGCCCATCATACTATATATGAATGTGGGACATAAATAAACTCAAAATCTCACATGCAGTTTATACATATGAATAATTTACTCCAGAAGTGAGAACCAGAAATAGTAACACATCAGTATAAAATGGAGAAGAGGGATCAGATTCCTAATATTTACTTCACTAAATAATTAAATTCTTATATTACTTATTGATTGGAAAGAAGCATATCTCACCCTTCCTGACTTAATGCTCTCCCCAGACTGTAGGCTCTCTCCCTTGTCCCAAACGTGGCTTCTCTCTTGCAGACCTCTATTAATTTTTAATGGTTCCACACAGTGTGGGGCATCTTAGGCAGCAGAGACTGACAATTTGTTATTTCTACAGTGTTTTACTGGCTGATGATTAAAACCAGAAGGAAGGGAGGGAGAGGGGAACAGAAAGAGGAATGAGAAGTGGGAAGTAGAGAGAGGAGGAAGGAAGGAAGGAAGGAGCTGAATTAAAGTCTATAGCCCACATTAGTCCTTGTGCTACTGCGTTTTTAGATAAATTTTGGAGCACCTGCTTCTGCTCTGTTCTGGAAGAAGATTGGCCTCAAGGCAGGCAAAAAAAGGTTGAAATTCTTGATTCCCATGGAGAGTTTGGGACTGGACAAGGAGAAGTGATGGATCAGTGTCAGCTTTTTAATTCTCAGAAGGGAGATGAGTTCAAGTTATGTCTTTCTCATCATGATTTCCTCTTGGTATTTTACAGTTCCCTGGTCAGTACTTCTGCCCAACTAAGCCTAACTTTTTTGTGTTGTGCCAGTCCCAAGAGACTTTGAGATTTCCACAAACTGGGAAAGCAAACAAGTTAGGATCTGCCAGGCTTGCACTACAAGACCCAAGGTCCCCTTGCCACTGCAGTCTCTAAGTGGAACTGAATACAGAATGGCTTTCTGTCGTACAGAAAAGAAGCCAAAGTTATTAGATTCCTATTAAATAGAAACAAAAAGGCTCGTTATTTTTAAAGTAAATAATTTTTTTTACATGACACTTAAATTCCCAAATGAAGTAAATCTTGGTACAAAGGATGAAGCCATAATAAGTATTTTTAATATGTGGTGCTTTAGGAGCCTCCACAGCAGTTCATTCAGTCTCCCATATCTGAGCTTATCATGGCAAGGCTTTCATTAAAGTTTCATTTCTGTGTGGATTTTAGGCTCTCTTGGGGATATGGTTTATTTTACACTGTGTGTACAATACTTAGTGTAGTGGGGGTCCTAATCACAGTTCCAGGCTATAGTAACTTTGGCAATGTAGTAACCACTGTTTAATTTATAAATGAGGCTTTTTAATCACTAGTATCTAGTTTTATGATGTTTTTTCTGTCTTACAGAGAGAAAAATACTTTTAAGATTGTGGTATTTCTGCACACCACTGCTAGTATACTTACTTCAAATATTTTCTTCACTAAATGGGAAGAAGAATCATGAATAAGATTAGCAGTCCCTCAAGGTGCTTTAAAAATCCAGGCCTTTGGCATTTATATGTTCATTTGCAATTTAAATAAAAAGGAAATAGTCAAATACCCTGTGTAACTCTGAAAACTGTACCTTAAGATTTATGAAAATGTATAAAAAGCTGAAAAGGAAATTGTTTTCTCAGCAATACTATGCATTATTTACCTGCATATTTAGCTGTATTTTCATTTTACAGCAAAGAAATAAAAGTTCTGGTAAGCCTACTGACTTTATCATTTAGTCAAATTCCTGTTATATATAGGACTGCTTTCATGAGTGGTAAAACTAATTTTGCTCTGCTATGTGTTATGCATGGTGTGCTAAGCTGTAATGCAAGCTAAAAGCTTATTTTAGGTGCTCAAAATAGTTCATTATTACTAACAGTTACACACAAACAGACATAGTTAAAGAAATATGGCAGTATTTAAAGATCACAAACCCTCTGAAGACCTAAAAATAATCAATTCTTTAGGGGTTTCTGGAGCTTTTAAGTCTGTTTCTGCAGTACAGAAATCAGATGTGGATTATAAACAGGAAACAGTGCCCTAATAGCTTACAGTATTATTTTGCATCATGAAATTGTGCAATTCAATGTGTACACTGCATAGCATAGTGCCTAAATCTGCCCTTCTACATGTCCTCATTGATTTTATCATTATTTAAGTACCTCAAAACACAAAGAAAATTATTGTAAGATTTTTTGGGCTATAGCATACTTTAATGAGATGTATAGTATTAGTATATTCTGTGCAACACAGCAAAGTTTTCACATGGGCCAAGTTTACCTTTGGCTCCAAAGATGTAGAGGCCTTCTGGAAATGAACCAGGGCAGTTCTGCCAAGTGAGACATTGCTGCTTTTGAGAATCCTCACCAAATTAAGGATAATTTTGTTTTAGTACGATATTTGAGCATACAGAATCAGAGGATCCAGGATTTAATTTTTTATCCTTAGCATTCACAAAGAATTAGTCAATCCTCAAAAACTGAGCATTTGCAGGAAGAAAAAGTTAAAATCTTTGTGAGTCAAATATTAGTTTAATCAACTGTTTGCCTGTGCTGAGGCTTTTCACTTTTAACTTTCTGGACCATTATGATGTCATTACATTATGCTGTCCAGCTTTCTTCCAGATGTATGAGGACTTGAAATTGGAATTTTATTTTCAGCAGAAGCTTGTGATTCTCACAGAACTGTCTGAATTAAGAGGCTTGTCCTTCAGCAAAACTGCTAAGCATGGTTCCACCTTCACCAAAATGCTGACAGTTCAAATGAAGGTGTTCAGCTCAGTGCTGCCTCTTGCAGTGTCCCAAGGTGGACGTGCTCAGGCCATACTGCTCACATTAGGGTTCCACCTGTTCTCAGTCACCCTGAGATCAGAACTGAACTTCATCCAGTTTGGGTGCCCACAGAGCTGAGTACAGAGCCTGTGATACATTATCACATCTGCCTCCTAGATGTCTGATACTCAGTAAGCTGTAGAAATGCCAGGAGTAGTAAAAGGTTTTTACAGTGGGAAAGTTCATTATTTGCAGTTATACACAGATGCTTCAGGACTGCAGCTTTGTATGCAGGCAAGCACAAACAATACAGAAAAATTAATGCAGTCCTTTGAAGACACCTGCCATGGAGCCTTTCTGAGGAGTCAGATCCAAAGGTTTTTCAGCTTGCTTCCAATAGCAGAGTCTGGATATTAAAGAGAAGAGATTTTTTTAGCAAGGACAACCAAACCAAATAGAAATAAAACCGTCTTTTAGGAAAAATAAAACAATTCTTTTGCCTAACAACGCCTTTCTCTGCCAGAAGCCAAAACACGCTCACTTCATTGTTTCAGCTAAACATCATTTAGTTGAAAATCAAAGGAGGTATCAGGAATAAAGAAACCTGTTTTGACAATTCTGAACTGAAAGTTTGTAGTTTTTCTTGCACACAGAGTAGAAACAAAATAGAATGTTTCTAAACATCTTTTTCCCAGGATTTTAATTTTAGAAATTCTGAATTTTAGATCTGTTTTCCCTAAATTGAACAGGAATAACTGCTGAAATCTTCATTTTTCTACAGGCTGAATTTTCTGTCCTCTGTGTAGCATTCAGAGTGTTCCACCTGCTCAGAAAAGAACAATCATCTTTGGTCTACAACCTCACTGGACTGGTGTGCTAAGAAGTCATTAAAAGTCTGTATTATTGAGCTGCAATTTCCACTCTCCTGGGAGAATGAGAAAAAAAATACATTAAGGCAGTAACACATCCAGTAGAGTCTTGATAATGCTTTCAAAAGTACTGTCACATAGGGTAGTTGTAAGATATGTGTTATGTTATATTAAATGACTGTTGTTTGGCAGGACCATGCTCAGAAAAACAAACAAAAACCAACAAACAAACAAACAAACCGACCAAGTGAAGATATCTTGAAATATATTAAAATAACAAGACAGATTCAGCAATCTGAAGAGAACCATTGCATAACCTCATGGTGGTCTTGTAGTCAGTTCTTGCACATCTTCATCTTGCTCACAAAAATAAAGGCAGGCAGCCTAAGGAAACCTTTGCCTCAATGTACAAAGAAATTACTAAATACTTACACATTTATTAACCCAGCTTGTTTGACCACACTTATGATTTTATGCAACTTACTGCAAATGTAAAACATATGTATGGGGAATAAAGATGTATAGATTTGTACATATTGCATGTTCATACAGCTAACAAAAAAAGATGTGTGGTTCAACATGATGGTCATGCATTTCTTTAAAGAAATGTAAATTAGGATAAAATAATTTTTTACAAAACTATAAATAATAGTTCTAACATTAAAAGGGAAATAAATATTAAACAACATTTTTGTTGTCGATAATTTTAAAATTAGGTTTGTTCTTGATTAGGCAGAGAGATTTTGGCAATATTTATTTATCCTAGGTTTTCTGCTTTTATGTGGGCAGGGTAGGTACAATCCATCAGAGCATCCCCTCCTCTAAATTTCTTGATGCTGGCAAGCTTTGCTCGTTTGTCAGAATGCTCTCTGCTCCACTTGGTTTCACAGTAGCTGTGAAACTGGTCCCCAAAGCCTGTGCACACCACAGATATTTATGCCTATAAAGGGATGGAAGCAAGAGGAAGCTTGCAAAGAGAGACCTGGCTGTTCCCATCTGGAGCTCTAAATGTGGAGCTTTGGCCTCACTCTGGCCCACAGGGGACATTCACACCAGTGTAATAAGGTTTCCTATACATCTTGTTAAGCCAGCATTAGACTGAAAAATGCCAGTTTTCATCCCCATGTCACCATCTCCTGAGCCCTAAGCTTGTCCTAAGATCTCATAAAATACTTGCTTCCACCTGTTTCTACCAGTATCCCCTAGAGTTTACCATGGATTTAATTGCCTGCCAGTTTTTATGTCTGCTTAAACTACAAGACCTTTAAATAATTTATGTCCTAATTACTGTTCATCATTTTTTAACTAGAAGGCTCAATTCCATTCACACAAAAGAAAATTCAGGGGATTTATTCTGGGGAAATACTTTCAAGGAGCCGTATAAAAATGGCAAGTGTGATCATGGTTTTGAAAAATGAACTTAAACTTGCACAAATAAGATTTCATAAAAACATTAATCATTCCCTTCTGATATGGGTCATATTAATTTTGGCACAGATTCTATTAAATAATTTAATGTGAAATGTAATACCTCAGATTTCTGGGAGAGCTTATGTATTGATCATCTCATTCAGGGCTACCATTCTGCTTGCAATTTATATTCCTTTTTCCCAAGCAGCAGGATTAAACCCAACTAATGTTTCAATCAATCTCTACTAACACAACCCCAGGCTATCAAATTCATCTAAGGTAATTTAGAGCAGAAGCCTGCAATGCCTCTGAGCCATAGTTCAGAATTAAACTTCTCTTTTTGGAAGGGATTTTCAGTGTTTTTTTCAGCACTACAGTATTTTCAGGAATAAGCAAGTAATGCTCAAAGTTGCTCTATGATTTGTGGCAGGGCATCTTAGGGAGAGGGGAAATCATTCTAATGGAGTGTTGTAAGTTTCTTCAGTTCAACAATTTAATAGAAGACACATGTCTGGAATGATTTTACTGTTAGCATTTTGCCTGAGAAATATACACAAAGGAAAAAGAGAAGATGAAATTACAGGACAAGGGTAGACTAAAGGCTTTTTGAAGTTTTACTGTTGCTACCAGGAATAGCTGTAACTCTTTTACAGGTTTCTGGTATTTCTGTTAAGCATATCCTGGCCATTACACTAAAAAATATGATTGTGTATCCATGCATGATTGCTTCTCCATGTTTGCCCAACTGGGTCTATTTAACAGAGTAGGGGCCAAGAATTCCAATGGTCTGTGCAACCAGAAGCTCTAAAAAATTAATTCCTTGTGAATTTGAAAAATACATGCTTTTGTGGACAGAATTAGGTGCTGCATGAGACATTTGGTTATTCAAATATTTGCTTAAGAAAATAAAACTGTTAGAAGTTCACCACTTTAGAAAAAAGAACAAAAAAAACCTGTTTGGATATATATTTGTATAACTTTACTGAAATGAGTAGTACAACATTTTTGGGTAAATTGGCAATATATGGATGTTTTTCCTATGTCTGTGTGTTGGATCTGACTCACCAGTGTAGTTCAATACTGATCTCCAATTCCTTCTCCCCTGGAAGCCCTTCAGGCTCAACCCATCTGGCCTTCAGGGCCCTGAAATGCCACATTCCTGGGCAGAACAGGTGCTTATAACATCATTGAATGAGAATGTTTTAACACATGCATTAATAAACTAGACGTTTGCTATTGCATGCCCTGGTGTACATGCATTGCATGCTGGTGTCTGTCTGCATCAGGCCACATAACAAATACCATGTAGGTGTGTAACTGGGGAAAGGGGAATACACAGGTCTTCATTATTTTCACAAGAGACTATTGGCATTTCCTTATATTCAAAAGATTGTGTAGAACTGGAACAGATGGGGGGAAAAAAGTCAAAAATCTTCATGTTAATCTACTCAGTTGTGGAATTATAAGTTATACAGGAGATTAAAAATTCCTATTTGATTTTCTGTACACCTTTTGGAGCAAAGGTGCTACAACCCACCCTCACCCTCCCCCAAAAAAAAGCAAAGCAAAAAGCCCAGTACAATCAAAGACTGCATACTTAGATTATGAAAGTAATTTCTCAGTTGCCTACATTTAGCTTGTTTTACTCAATACCTCATCACATCTGAGCTTGGCTAGCCTGCTTAGGCAGTGCAGTTAAGTTTTTCATCTAGTACTGAAAAAGGTGGCAAAGATTTCTGAGCCAATTTTCTTCCCCAGCCTTGTCCAAAGGCCTAGCAGATATTCTGTTTTTTCCCTTCAGCAGAGGCAACATATGGAAATAATACAGGGCAGATATGAGTCCAAGCCATTTTTATGCTCTTTGAAACCTGACTGTTCAGGCACTAGAAGTATTTCTTGACATAAGTGCTCTCAGCTACTCTGTTCTTGTTAAAGCACTCAGCTGCCTGCAGCCCAGACAGAGCAAACACAGTGACCCACATCCTCTTTGCCTGCCAGATCAATCTCTGCCCCATCCCCAGTCGAAGCACATCATGTCTCTGTGGGTATCTGCAAGGAGCCAGCATTGAGCCACTGATGGCAGCTTAATCCAGTGCAGTGGCTGGGCACTGGGTGACACTGAAGTTTTTAAAGATAGCTAAATTCTTTCCACCTGTTTCCAGAGAAACAAACGTGTGTCAAAAGCACAATCAGACTCCCACTTCCACACCTACTGCCCAAGCTTGGAAGTATTCTGCCTGCAGAAGGAAGTTTTGCATGATTTCGAGTGTACAGTGGGAGAACTGGGGCAGTCCCTGAAGACAAATAAAGAATTTCATACTAGTTCACATATACACAGCTTTGTTCTCATCATTAAAATTAAAAGGAAACATGTTTATTGTCAAATTGCCTCAACTACAAGATTTTTGCTTCCACCATGTTTTTGGTTCAAAATCAGATAATTGTATTCACTACTGAAGGTACTGATGTGGATTCATTAAAGGAATGACTATATGCAACCTGCTTAGCAATGGTAATATTGCTTTGCCAAATGTTTCATCCCAATAATTTTTATATCAATAAGAGAAGTTCAGAGGATGTTGCTGTAATAAATTATTTTTCCTGAGGGAGATTAAAGTCTTCTGCAAGTGCCCCCATGTGTTGTAATAACTGTGGGCTGTAACAGTTTCATCATGCTGTGGTATCCCTTGTTGATTTATCACCTAGCTAATGGTCTTTAGAGGGGAGACTTGTTAATAATTTTAATTCACTCCACTCTCAGTTCAACACAGAGAGCGTGATGTGTACCATCACATTGTGAACTTTGAACAGCCCAAAAGACTGACTGAGCAGTGGCTCTCATTTACAAAGAATTAATCAGTACCTAAAGGCAGGGATCTTGTTCAGACAGAGCAGCACCCATTAGGATCCTGACTTGTGTCTCCTAAAGCAACACAGAATATCAAAATCCTTTATTAGTATTTTACAGGACATAAGGCTCTACAGCATTTCTCACACAGCAACAACAACAAACGCCTAACTAAGTAGTTAAAAAGAATCCTCTGTTGATTTTAACTTTAAAATGATGTATATGGTGGAAAAGATCAGCAACTTATTTTGTGCTGCATACTAAGTCCTTTTTCTATCCAACAGAGCTATTCATGGAGCAGTTCATGAGCCACAGAATAGCAATTTCTGTGAATATTAAAAAAAAAACCCTAACAAATTAAGTATGTGGTTAATGTTTATATTAAAAATAGTGTTGTGTCTTGAGAAAAAATTGTTAATTTGTGCAACACAACCATGGAAGATATAAGGGTTTTTTTATTTTCCTTAGGAATAGTGTTTAATCAATGACTGAAAAGGAGACCATTCACTAGGAAAAGAACTCCACACAGTTTGTAGGAGTTATTCAGGTAGATATTCTCAGAAGTGATCATTAATTCAGTGGCCCAGCTGTTACAAGAAATCACTAACAATGATGTTGCCATGTAAAAAGGGGGGAAATAGATATACTTGTAATAGTGTAGATTTAAGTTTAAAGTTATCTAAAAGTTAATTTTGGTGACATGCCTGAATCTGTCTGGGGTTAGGGAAGAAACTCTATTGACTTCAGAGAGCACCCAAAACCAATGTGCATTGATTGGAACAAATTTATCTTCAATAAATACACTGGATTACATTGTAAGCTTCAAAATTAAATCCTGCATTTTATCTCAATGCTGGCATTTTAAAGAAAGTACTGAAACCCTAAATCCTAAACCATGTACAGTGAGAGCTGGCAGGAGGCACAAGTACTACCTGTAGCATATTTGAACACTCTTATTTAAATTGCTGACTGCTATTAAATACTAAGTAATGAGGATTTAAACATCTATTTTATCAACTACTTGTCTCCACTGAAGGAAAAGCAGCAGCATAGCATTAAGATGCTCTAATCCCCTTTTCAGGATGAATCAGATTGGAAATATATTTAGGTTGATGAGATAGATGTCTTTATTCCTATTCATTCCAAGTAAAGGATACAGGAAACCAAAATGTTGATCAGGATTCCTGAACATGATCAAAATGATTTTTGTGTGGCAGATTTGTTCTCATTCTAGTCACACTGCTGTTTACAGCATATGGGAAAAAAACCCTTTGTGCATTTAGTCTAAGAATTTCAGGAAGAACATTGACAGAAAGACACAAGGCTGTGTATATCCTAGTTATAAAGACAACACAAGAAAATTAAAAAGCACATCTGAAACAAAAATAAATCAGGTTCTGATCCTTTTCTGCTGGAGAACATACATATTACTTTTTTTAAAAAAAAATCAGTGAGTAAACAATTACTTAGTTTGCAAGTCTTGCTCTACTGTAAAAGTAGGTAGAGACCCATACCCAAATATCAAAATACCCATCTAATACCAGTTTCTAATTGTTTTTCCTTGTCACTCAACTAGATTTAATGAATTTGCAGACTTGTTTCTCTTATTTTGATATAGAAAAAATATATTCCTTTCACACAGATGAAACCAAAATAAAGCAGAGGACAAAAAGTAGAACATTTTATTACTCAAAAGGTATTTCACAATTGCCTGAAGCATTGCAATTCAATCAAACCCACCAATGTTATTGGTAGTCTCATCCAGCGCTGATTTAATCAAGCCGATACAGAGCAGTTAAAATCAGGGCCTGGTTCAAGTAGCTTCGTCAACAATAATTTATTTTCCTTGAAGCCAGACATTAGTTTCACACCCTTTGACCCTTCTGATAATGAAAACATTGATAGCTTGGTACAGTTGTAGAGAATACATGAATCAAAGCCACAGGATCAGCCTCTTTGTCTATTGCAGATACCTGGGAAGACCAGGCCACTTCTGGGGGGGACACAGGAATCTGATGCCAACCCTAAAGTATGCTGCTGGCAACCCGGGCTGGGCACCAGTGGCTGGAAAGGACCTGTGCACAATGAGAGATGGGGGTCCTGGGGAACAAACAGAACAAGGGTCAGCTGCGTGCTCATCCAGCAGCACAGTCCTGCTGCTATCTTCCACTGCTTTTAGGAGAATGGAGTTGAAATCGTAGGGATCTACCCTGGTGAAACAAAGTGAAAAGTTGTAAGCGCTGTCACATACGAAATTTGGTTTCACTGTGGAAGTAGCCAAATACTGAGAGAGGTTGCTTAGAGAGTCTGTGAAATATCTGTCCATGTAGATATTTATAACTGGACTGGACAATCTTCTCAGGGAGCAAAGCCAAGTCTAAACTGATCCTGCTTTGAGGGCAAGGGGATTGCAGCCAACAATCTCCAGAAGTCCCTTTCAGTTCATGTTATTCTATGTTCCTATGATTACGTTGGATTACACCCCCAGTTTGATATCTGGCTCTACCACAGTTATATGATATCACCCTCACCTTGTTTTCAATCATTGTCTTTACAACTGCAAAGAATACTGCTTTTTCTGTAAGTTTTCTCTCACAAGGTGCATGTTTTTGAAGCATGGATTTCTCTGGCTTTAAATTTGGGGACTACCAACTACAGTGGGGTTGAAATAAAGGTATCATCTTTTCTATACTTCTTAAAACTTGATTTGGAGTCAACATGACCTATCAAGATAAAAGGATAATAAAAAGTTACTGAGTTCTTATTTGTTCCATTTGATAAGTATCTGTGTCACATCTAACTTATTTCCAACTTGATTGCAATATTTGTTTTTAAATAACCACGATCAATGTGTGACAGAAATGATACTGCTGTTTCTTAAAGCACTATTACTGTATTACATATTCAAACATTAACCTTAAACCTTAGATCAAGTCACTTATTCACTATATTCTCAGCTTGCAAAGATGTATTGCATCTATGTGATGAATAAACAAGGCCTATATAATAGATATAGCTGAGGTCTATTAAATATTATTAACAGTTACCAAAGAAAAAGCAGTGTAATCCAGTAAATGGCATATAAACTGAGGAGATGGCCATGTTCTATTGTGGTCTTTGTCATATTTTCCTGGGTAACCTTATCATGCTAACCAGTTCCACTGGGTGGCTTCCCAGTAAATTTTAGCCCTCTCTTCAAAGCTTTTAACTATCTATTAATTGTTACACAAACAAGATTACGTTTTTGGTGTCAGAATGTATATAAAATTTGAAGATTATGTCAATCTGCAACATCATATCCCATTGTGCTGGTTGTGCATTGATTGGCACCTGGGGGAGAGAATACACGGAGGTTTTCTCCCTGAGAACTTCCTCTGTGAGTTGATGGGACCAATTGGTGGCTGATTGTGGTGTTGACAGCCTGAGAAACCAATTGGAGAATTTAGTCCACCTCCATGAATTCATATTTTGAATGTGAAAGGGGGTGAGGGGGTGGTCTGAAGGTTTTATTCTGGATTTATTCTTTTTTCTTTGTGTTGTTAATAAAGTTTTTCTTTACACCCTTTAAGTTTTAGGCCTACCTTGCTTTCACTCCTAATTCTATCTCACAGCAGAAAATGAGTAGATTGAAATTGGCAAATCTAAACTACTACACTAATTGGTGTTTCCACCCAGTTTTGAACTGAAACCTAGACACACATCCAAAAAGAACAACAGGATGCCTCCCTTCTCATCTCATTCTTCCTCTTTTTCAGAAAAAAACTCCCCAGACTATTAGGAAATATGTTTTCATTTCATTGGGCATCAAAAGTGAAAAAGTAGATTCAAGGAGGAAGGAACAAGGCAAGACAAGAAATGAAAGAACAACTGATTGACCAAAGTACCCCTAGAAAGATACAATAAAAGCAATGAGTAACTTAAGATTTATAATATCAACTGAGTTTATGCTCTCCATCTTCATGAAATATTTTCAGGAAGATTGTGACATTGCAATAATACTTCCCTATTTATCTGATTTAAAATTCACTAAAGTTAATGGAAATATTCCTATTAATAGGGATAACATAACTGATTTGGGAGGTAGTTTTGGCTCTATGGATTTAACTCAAGGAAATCTCTGCAAACAGTAGAATTTATTTTAAAATTATGGAAAGGTTAGGTTCTAAGGGTCATTTATTACTGCTGTGTCCCTGCAGAGCAAGTAAAAATAAATACAACTAATTTCTACTAATATACAGTATTTTTTCATGGAGATGAATGAGTAATGCTGCATGTCATGATGTATTCTGTACTTGTTGAACTCTCTGGGTTTTAAGTGAATATTGTGTAGCTTGAATTCAGCAATGCTTTAGACACTGCCTCTCACAACATCCTCATAGGCAAGCTCAGACAGCCCATGCTTTCTGTATGAGTGGACAGTGGATTGAGAAATGGCTGAACAGGAGAAGCCAGAGGTTTGTAATCACAGGATGCAGTTGGAGGCACGTACCTGGTGGTGTCCTCCAAGGCTCAATACTGGGCCAAGTATTGTTTAAATTCTCCATCAGTGACCTGGATAAGGGGACAGATGCCTCTTCAGTGGGTTCACCTTGTGACACAAAGCTGGGAGCAGTTCCCAATACCCCAGACAGATGTGCAGCCTTTCAGAGGGACATTGACAGGCTGGAGAGATGGGCAGAGAACTTCCTGAAATTCAACCAAGGGAAATGCAGGGTCCTGCACCTCAGTACCAGTACAGGCTGAGGACTGACCTGCTGGAAAGCAGCTCTGTGGAGAAGGAGCTGAGCATCCTGATGGACAATAAACTGTCCAAGAGCCAGCAGTGCCCCGTGGCCAAGGAGGCCATTGGCATCCTGGGATGCTTTAGGGACAGCACTGCCAGCAGGTCGAGGCTGCTGATCCTGCCCCTCTACTCAGCCCTGGTGAGGCACATCTGGGGTGCTGTGTCCTGTTCTGGGCTCCTCAGCACAGCAGAGATGAGGAGCCCCTGGAGCAGATCCAGTGGACAATAACAAAGATGATGAAGGGATGGAGCATCTCCCTTGGGAGGAAAGGCTGAGGGAGCTGGGGCTGTTCAGCCTGGAGAAGAGATGACTGAGAGGGGAACCTGTCAATGTCAGTGTCTGCAGGGAGGTGTCAGAGCATGGACCAGGCTCTACCTGCTCAGCGGTGCCAGGCAATGAGATGAGAGGCAAGGGGCAGAAACTGATGCACGGGAAGTTCCACCTGAATATGAGGAAGAACATCTTTATGATGTAGATGACCGTACATCAGAACAGATTGCTCAAAAGGTTGTGCAGTCTCCCTCACTGGTGATACTCAAGAACCACTAGGATGCAATCCTGTGCCATGGGATGACCCTGACTGACCAGGGAGGCTGGACCAGATGGACCACTGTGGTCCCTTCCTACCCCATCCATTCTGTGATTATATAAATCATGTTAAGAATCAGAAAGATCTTGTGCCAATAAAGCTCAATTCTGTATACCTCTAAAATTTCCAAATGAAATATTCATTAAAATTCAACATTTAACAAAATTAGAAGAGTATTATTGACCAGCTGCAATTCAACACGAATTGCTTATCACAGTGTGATGGACGACTTTGCTATATACATTATTACTTTTATATAATATCCTGCAGCACTACTGTTCTGTAATGAAGAGTCTGATTTTCTGGGGTAATAATATAAAATAATTTATAGCTTAATAGTATGAAAAAGCAATGCACTGATCACTTTAAAATCACAGCAGAATTATCCCCTATGACTAATCGTGTATTCTGATGTTCTTCCCTCTGCAGAGCTTCCATGAATCTTTAATTCCCTTCAAACACAGGCATGCCAGAATCACTTTTCATCATCATGTCCACTCAGCTGAATTCCAATGATCCCCACAAAGCAGAGTATCAAAATATATTTCTGAGATTGCTTTCTTCACAAATTATGAGCTATAGTAAACAAACATTAAGTTTCATTACCCCACATACTCTTCTTGAAGGCTTTTCAAGCAATATTTCCTCTGATTGTTTCAGGTGCTTCAAAGTATAACAAGGTGGGAAAATAAAAGCACTTTCAATACCAAAACAGATCCTTTGGAAAAATTGTTTCCATAAACCTGATAATTTTTAATAAGTTTTTCATTATAGAAGTATTTCACTAAAATTGTAGAGAAATGTTCCTATACATAACATAATTTTTTCTCTTTGATGAACATAATCTTTTGCTGCTCAAGACCTCTCATTTTTTACTTAGCCATTCAATTTTCTCTTCCAAGTGCATTTTATCACTGTAGTGTATTTATATTTTATGTTAATGAATCATGTCCATAAAATTTCTTTTCTATTTTCAGATAAACTTCAATGTTGTTTTTGCACTGTTGCATTGTTTTTTCCTGCTTTATGAAGGAGAGAAATGCAAGAGCAATGCAATTTTAGTTTCTGCTTCTTATATCTTGAAACCAATAATAAAAAAATATTTTAATTTTCAATTTTTTTTTCATAGTATTAGATTTTTTCTTAAGTATTTTACATTGGAAATTAAGTATTTAAGTTTTAAAAATTAGATTTTTTAAAACTATTTAAAGTCTTTTATAATGTATTTTTTTAGTATCTGTATTTTTAATAAATATTTATTCTAGTGCTAGAAAAAAACCCACATTAAATAGTGGAAAGTATATATTACATACTTTATATACTTTATTTTGCAGAAAATATATGAGAGATATTTAGTGCTTATGATTATTCCTCTATCACCATGTTAAAAGCATGTGAATTCTAAAGCATGTAAACCTGCAATTTCTCACTTTGAGTGGTCCAACTTTACCTTTGACTATAAGGCAATGTGTGGCAGTTACCTTCATAAGCAAAAACTTATTATCAGATCTTGGTACTATTTTCAGAAACAGTAAATCTGGGAAGATGTAGCATAATTCTACTGAGTCATATAACACAGTTGGTGAAGACCTTAACATCTGAGAGGGAGCAGAAAAAAAATTGAGAAGAACATCAAAAGAAAATAAATCATCAACAAACTCCTGCCTTCATTGAGGAAGGTCTGCAGGAGGTGAGAGCACATGACTTCACCTAGGAGAACTATCTGTAAATTCATGATTCTCATTGTGGCAAGGCAAGTAGAGAATTCCTTCCACTGGCTCACCACAGCTGGCCAGCATGAGGTACTGGAACAATTCACCCCATTTTCTCCTCTGTGTGCTGCAAATTAGACCATGTACACCTCCAATTGTGTATTAAATGTAAGAAATAGATCAAAATTTATAGGAAGGAAGTGCACTATATCAAACATTTATATTGCAAGGTAGCCTGCTTTCATTAATAGATTAAAAATCCCCCTTTTTTTTTTTTTTTGTCTCCTTTAGTTCCTCTGTTTCTTGGTTGTCTACAGAAATGACCAACTAACAATATTCCCTGTATCAAGAACACACAAAAGTAGCACACTACTATCTACTGAATTATGCCATATATGAGCTCAAAACCAGAAGCAAATCCCAACAGTTCTTCAACTTCATCATTTCCTGAGACAGTTTTATTGGAGCTACAGCTAATAAACAAATTTTTCAATATGGGGCAGTGGACCCTGAAAGCATGGTCTGACCAGATGGGTACAAGGATGCAGACAAATAAATAATTAAAGATAAATGAGGCTTCACAGCTTCTGCAGGAAATGAGTGACAGATCTCATGCTCAGAGCATTAACATGACATGAATTCAAAAGGCCTGAAATTTATGTGGACCATTAACACTGCAAACATGTGCACAAACACATACAATTTCTTAATCAGTCCTGGCTCTGTTTCCATGTACCAGCCCTAGGTCAGAAAGGGTGAATGCTTCCAATCAATATCCAGTTGTTAGAGTAACAGCCATGTCCGTTCTGGATGGCTGAGCAGGTGAAAACATGTTTGTTCTACTTAATGTGACACAGTCCTGTCAAATTAACAACCATGGGAGCAGAAGCAGGCTTACTTAATGGGCTGAAGTCAGTTCCACAGAGAATTACTACCAACATTGAACCAATAGATCTGAAACCTCATTACTAAAGGTTTATTTGCTGATAATAACTAAAGGCACACTTTATGTACATAGGTGTTGTCTAATTTTAAAGATACAGCATGCTACAGTACTTAGTAAACAGACTGTCTTTAAATTGACATAACCACAAGATAACATCTGTATATCATGTGAGTAGTAGAGTTATTTATACAAGCCCTCCTGTTCAGTCAAACTACAATAGATACTAAACTTGTAAACACAAAGAATTTCCTTTATCTACTGTAAGTCAATGATAACTGTACAGGGTATGCAAGAAAGCTGAACCCCAATATAAAAGCTGCAATCAAAACACAAATGAAACACAAATTTTAGCTTCCCTGTGTATTGCTAGAATAGAGTAACCGACAGTGGTTAAAAGTCAGCTTCAGTCTGGGGCAAATTTTTGCCACAGGCATGCAGAACTCCTTGCCATTCTGGTAGCTAGATTCCCTTTTCCATCACTAAGAGAATGCTATCTAGAGGTAAAAATAAGAAAGTCAAGCACAGTCATTCAGAAAAATGCCTTTTAATCAGAAATGCCTGAAATTTGTCTTACTTGATAGCACTGCGTGCTCAGCTATGAGAGATGCAGGGATACAGCCCAGGTAATTCTGCTACACAGAAGGGAGAGAGAGAAACACAGAGGTGCAGAGTTGGGTTTACTCTTCCTTTGGGAATGGAAAAGTGAGGATGGCAAATTATACTTGTGGGGGAATCTTTTTATTTCCAAAGAGGTACCACGGCTAACCTAGTTTTCCAGAGCTCTCAGCGCCTTTTTTTTTTTCCTCAGCTATCTGGTGCCACTGCCAAATGGTTCCTTTGCCATCACACAGAACCAGTCCTGAGCATTCCCCTGTGCAAAGGATAATTTTACATAACTTGTAGCCATGTCCATTCCTGGTTGATTTCCACTGGGAAATCAAAATTCAGCAGATTGCAAGATTAATTCCCTGCCACATTTCAAAAAGCACACTGTAAACTACAGAAAGGCTTAGAAACGCATATGGGAAATTTTAGTGTTAGTGTAATTCCACCTGAAATTGCTCTCTGTAGTTTTCATTTTTGCTTCTAAGCATTTTAGATTAAATTAATAATCCAACACTAAAAAAACAACCAAAATCAAACAGAATAATTAGTTTATGAGAAAATCTAATAAAGGAAAATGTTAGGTTCATATATTAAATTGTCCTGTAAGTAGTTTTGAAGGAAGTGTTTCATCAAAATTATTTAGTAGAAGACCGTCAAAATTATGCCATAGAAAATGTAGTTTTCAGGTATTTTTATTGTTATTATTCTACCTAAAAAGTCTGCTTACTACAAACAGCTCAGAATTTTAAGTGGAAAAAGAAACCCTTAGACACTGGAAAACAGAAATGTTTTGGCTACAGCTAAACATTCTTCAATCAGGAGATGCTGCCACTTAAGAATGATAGGATTTGGAACACAGGTGCTTTTTTGTGAGGCAGTGAGGAAGGTGAGACAGAAAGATCATGTGCACTGAGTAGTCTCTGTATTTAGGAAGAGCAGAGGTAGACCATAGGCATCTGTAAGACATGTGTGGTTATTCCTGTAAGACATCTATGGTTATTCCAATTTCTTTATATATTGGAACAAACTGCTAAAATATTGCAGCTCTGCCATGTATGCTAAAGCAGGTATATTTTTGAAAGCTCAAAAAATGTTGTGAAAGAAGTCTAAGATGTGAGAAGGTGTGGGAAGGTTTAACCTACCAGTGTCTCACTAATACAGTTTGTGTTTCTGCTATGCAATTTGTATAAAATACAGTTTTCTATAATAAAACAAAATAATCAATTTAATCAATCAAACAGTCAAAGCATTGGCAGCATCTGGAATTTACAACAGTCAATGAAGGAAAGCAAATAAAGCTTTATTTCAGAGATAATTATTCTGACATTTGGCAGAACTCTCTAAGGATTTTTTCCTCAAATTTTTGCTGCTAAAGATTTCTATACCTCCTAAATCCAAATTTAATTATCTCTCTGCTTGCCAGACACTGGAAAACATACTTGCATCTGTTTTATTAATTTATATTTGCATTTGAGTTTTTCAGCAACACCCTCCCATGTATTGTCTTCTGGGAAACTATCAATACTGCCCATTGCAATCAAAGAGAAGTCAGATAGGAGAGAAAAAGGGAAAAGAAAGAAAAAAACCCCCTTGGTTTCTCTGATATGGGAGTTAACTGCATGAACATATGGAGGTGGGCACAGTTCATATCTGTTTTAGAGGGCTTTCGTGGTTGAAGTGTAATCCACACCCAACAATTTGCTGCTTTATATGTCTCATGCTAAATTTCCAATTTTTCAGGAATTAAAGGAAATTTGAGATTTAGGAAGGGGAACATGGAAAAATTACTTCAGATGAGATCCTGGCCTCACAAACTCAGTCATATTTTGTTACTGATTTAGGCAGAAACAGAATCTCATCTGTTTTGGTCTGCCATTTTCTCTTTTTGTGGCCTCAGCTTCATACCTTGCCATACATCACAGCAACAACCAGTGATCAGTAACTGCCAAAATAAATTGAGTTTCAAACAGTTCAGCCAATAAGTCAAAAACTAACTTGTTGGGATTTCATGAGAAAACCAAATGATGAATTGCAAAACATTATGAAATGGGAGGGTGTCTGTTCTGGAGGCAAGGAGAAAAAAGCCTGCAATTTCATGACATGTCAGTCAAAAAACAGCACTTGTTTAAGAGATGACACATACTTGGATACCTCTGCCTGGTAATAAAATCCTCTAAATCCATCAGCACAAACAACTTGGCTGCAAAATCACAGAATCATAATCTTCTTCTTAAAAAAGAAGGCATGGGGGAAAGTATAAGGCAAGCATTTGTAGGATAAGAAAATAAAAAGCATAAGATTTATTTGCATGAATAGTTAGTAGTTTTATGTATTTTCCTCTTTAGCTTAGTAAAATATTTTTTATGAGTTGTCTAAAATGACATATTCATTCTAAGACTTTTTGAATTACAAAGAGTGCTGCCAGCAGGTCAAAGGAGGTGATTCCTTCCTGCTGCTCAGCACTAACGGGGCACAACTGGAGTGCTGGCTCCAGGTCTGGGCTCCCCAGTACAAAAGAGCCGTGGAAATAACTGGTGGAAATGACTGGTGCACAAACATGAGGGATTGAAGCATCTGTCACATGGGAAAAGCTGAGACAGGCTGAGTTTTCTAGGCTGGGGAAGGTTCTTGGATATCTCATCTATAGATTAAGTGCTGGGTGGTGGGGAGGGAAGAAGAGATGGAGTCAGATACTTCCTGGTATCTCCAGGTATGCCCAGGTGCCCTAAGGTTACTTTATCCCCAGTTGTCTGTTCTGCTCATGCTGGATATTGAATTCTCTGCTTTTAAAACTGGATTTGAGAGTGAAGGGGGGGAGAAGGAGAAGCAGTGGAATGTCTGAGGTGGCTGTATTCAAAAACCTAGAGATAAGAGCTGCAGCATTCTCTCTCATTGTGTTGTCTGCAGCACAGACAGGGAGCAGGAGAAAACTCTCCTTTGCTTTCAGTCAGTTTGTTTAGCTGGCTGAGGAAGAAAAGTTCCCCGGACTGTGGATTTTCTTTTTCTTGGAAATGTTCAAACCTGCTCTGGACCAGAAACCCAGAAAAACAGTGGGAGCTCATGCCTGTGGCCCGCCAGGGCCCAGGATGCAGCATTTTCTAGCTCAGGAGGGACTGATAAGAGACCGAGTGAGCCGAGCTACACCCATGGAAAAGACTCTCTCTCTGAATTTGCCATCTCTTCAGAACAACAAGAGGTTCCATTGTTTAATATTATTCATTTTTCCTGTGTTTGTGAGTACTTTTCTTGTTAACCAAACAGCTTTTTCCACTTTTCTCGAAGGAGATTTATGTGTCCTGAATCGGTGGGGGGACATCAGCCATGAGAGAAGAGGCAATACAAAGAAATAAAAACACAGGAAATGTAGTTTACAATGAAGTAAACCCTGATTACTGTAAGAGTGGTCAAACAGTGTAACAGGTTTCTCAAGAAGATCACGGAGCCTTCAGTGCTGGAGATACTAAAATCCAGCTGAACAAGTTTCTGCTGTAGAATGAGCTGATCCAGATGATTTACAACAGTCTTTTCCAAACCAACATTCTGTGACTCTGTGACTTTGTAGGCTGAGTTTATAACCACCTTTATGTATAATTGCTCGTACAGGGAGGAGGCCCAGGCATCCTAATGTCACAGATCACACTGTGCTCAGACCATGTCCTGAATTTAGATGACCTCAGGTCCAGAATCTCTCATCACATGTAAGAAGTTGTCTGCTCTTTAACTAGGTGGAGAGGATATTAAAGGAGCACAAAAGAAAGTTGGATTCAGTAAAATGGGCAGGAGCTATTTGTAGAGGAACATAACTGACTCACCCTGGAAGACTTAGGAGGCACATAAACAAATGTAATTTCATTTTAATACAGAAAAGATCTGCCACTGATTTTTTATTTACAATGTATCAGATTATAATTTTTTAGTTATTTGTTCTTTCATATATCTTTCTTAAGGATGGCTTCCCTCTTGGCTGCTTCATATCAAAAGAGGGTTATAAATATCACAGCTATTTAGTGCAGAGAGCACAGGTGTGTATTGGTTTCAGCAGTCATGCAGGACAGTTTTTTGGCCCATAATATGTGAATTGTCTTAATGCTGGCAGCAGATTGAAAGCGGAAATGATGGCTGTACAAGAGGGTGCTCAGAACAGACATCTGCCATCCTTATACAGATGTACAGGGGAAAACAATGACATGTATCTTAGGACATACGTGCTTAAGAGAAGGAGCTCTTAAGAACCCCATCTAGACCTCTGGATATAAAGAGTTTTCTGAAAAAACCCTCTTTTTGTTTTCCCTAACATCGCAACTTATCCCTAGAAGAGGTGAAAAACAAGGGCTGTAACCAAGCAACAATATATAATCTTAAAGACTCTTTCTCTCTTCAAAGCAAAAAAGCCTCATCCCACCCTACCATCCTTTCTTCATCAGTGTAGGCAAAATAGAGCACAGCTTGGACACAAACAAACAAAAGCCTTTGTGTTTCATTGTTCCTCCAAAATAAATAAGATTTATGAATAGATTAAGCTCTTTAAATATATTTGCAAATCCTCCTTTCATGTGAATACGGTGCAGTGCAGACAAACAAACTGCTAGAAAACACAGATTGCTCAGGCTGAAAGCACATTAGACAGTCATAGACAAAACTTCTGTTGCAGAACCATGTGTGATTCTCCTGTACAGTAAACCTAGACCTGTACAATTTATTGAATTGCTGGTTTACTAGAAAGAAATAAGTCACAATAAATAAAAATAAAAATATGATAAATAAAGTCCTTCCACACAAACTCCGAATCATAGATTTAAAATAATTAATTAATTGAAACTAGAAGTTTCAATTAATTAATAGAAACATAATAGTAAGTCTTTGGAAAAGTCAGGTTTTAAATTTAAATAGTTGGAGGGGTGGTGAGGTTATATTTATTTTCCTGTATGTAAAAAGCTTCTATGTACTTTGCATTAATTTTTAGTTTGAGTGGAGGTAGAGAAGGGAGGAAAACTTCACTTAATATTAATTTTCCTAATAACTAGCTTTATTTCTAACATGCTGACTTACAAATGGATGCACTACAGCAACAGCTTCTAAAGAAGCACATCCTAACAACTAAATAAATTAATGCAGCTAAAAAAGGTGTATCCATTAGGTGGCTCACATCTTTTCCACTTCAGTTGCTGAAACATTTAAGTTACTCTGGCATACATGCTATATAATAAAGTGAGAAAGGATGTAATTTCTAACTGATGATCAATACAGCCTGCACTATATTTGACTCAACAGTTTGCCATAATAACATTATCAATTACGGAGTGGCATTTTCCTTCTCCCACAATTTACTTGTAAATAACACTGCATATCACAGGATATTCAGTGGGCATTTACGACAGAAACATAGAAAACCACCTACAATGAATGTGTTAATCTCAGGCCTTCAGTATAGCCAGATAAATGTTGTTAGGAGAAACTCTAGCATGAAAGGCATTTCTTTCTTAAATTCTCTCCCAAAGGACAGACACAACTTTTAACTGAGAGTAGAATCAGCATGATGAATGACAGGCCAACAACTTAATTTAACTAGAGATGTACATTTGTCCTTGTCAGATATGCAGCTTTACCAAAGTCACATCCAACCCACAGATAATCACTCGCAAGGTGTCTCAGGTGAAATATCTCATAACCATCAGAGACAAGATAAAATTACAACCAATGTATACTCTTCTAAGGTTCTGCAGTGCAGATTCCATGGGACATAACCTGCTTGTATTGTGTTGCAATCAAATTAAATTTTATGAGAATATGTGGCAAGCTGTTGGTATATGGCAGGTCTCTGTGATTAGATGTATTCTACCCTGGTATAGTCTCTTTTTCTTTGGCATTTGCCTTTTGTAACATTTTGCAATCAGAAAATGATTCATGGTGAGTAAGTTGACAAGTTTAGGCAATAGATACAGAACATACACAAGGGCACAAGAATCTGTCTTTTGGGAACACACAGGAGAACTGGTGCATAAATATATCTTTTTGCAGCAAATTTGTTTACAGACATGTAAGCATGCTCACTATTTGAAGGTACAGACTGTTGGAAACACTTTTGCTATGATGATCTGAAAGTACCACATTGAAAAAGAAACAGTTTCTGAGAGTTTTAGGGGTAACTACATCTATTCACTAAAAGAAATCATTCCTATTCCTCAGGTAGATGTACATAACTTGAGAATCCAGACGAGACTTTAACAAGCTATGCAGATTTACATGGATATATGCTGATACCAAATGGGTGCTTAAGGACTTTTTAGACAGGTTTGTGCTAGCTTTGAACTGGCTGTTCTAAGCATGCATTACAATGTGGTCAGGGAAGTGCTGAACACAAAATACCTCACAGCTCTATGTAAATAGATGATTAGCCCAAGTTTGGTTGTGTGCATGGTACCAGTATGCAACTCAGTCATCTGAAATTGATGATTTTCATGTAAAGCATGCTCTCAGAATTAGTCAGGGGAACACAGGTACTTTGTGAGAATAAAGGGGGTAGAGAATGTGAGTAACTTTTCACACTTCCTTATGAGGTTGATTTTGGGTGGTAAAATAAAACTTAAATAGAAGGCAAAATTACTGCAGTTTCCCCTGTCTTCTTTCCTGCCTCAGACAGTCTGTGGGAGCTGGCATTGACTCATTCTCTTGGAATTTAGAGTTCCTGTGCATGACTAGTGTATCAGAAAAGTCACTAGTGCAGTTAAATACCCATTCATATCATTATTCTTACAAAGGGCTCCACAAAATAATTAGAAAACGTTATAATAAGAGATCTTTGGTCGAAAACTATTTTTAGCTATGTATGTGCATAAACTCTCAGTCTCTGGTAACTGCAGCAGAAGCTTATAAAAAAGATTTGGGATTCTGAAGATTTTACCTCCTTGAACTCAATCATCCGTGGATGTGTAAGCTTTGCATTTTAGTTTGCAAGTTTACCAACCAGAACCACATTCATCTACATTATCTTTTCTATAAGCAAGAATGATAGACAGTGAGGGCAGTCTGAATAAGCTTACAGGCTATTAAAGATCGGCCTGAAGTTATTGTGGTTCACCATAAAAGGGAAGATCAGCTTGACAACCACTTATGTCAGTTCTCATGCATCAGAAAAAAAGCAACTCTCCTAAAGATAGGAAGCACAGGGCCTTAGCACTACTTATGGGTCTAAGAACGGGGAGGAAAGTACCTATGGAGAGGGACTGATGGGGAGAGGACTGGAAGAAGGGAATGGCTCTTGAAATAAGATAGAAAATCATCCTCAGCTTGTTAGTATTCTATACCATCCTTTTTCCTTGCTTACAAACATGTACCTGTTGGACAGAGTCCAGATGGATGGATCCCCTCTCCCATGAAGACAAGATGAGAGACTTGGGGCTGTTCAGCTCCAAGAAGAGAGGACTCTGGGGAGACCTTAGAACGCCTCTCAGTACCAAAAAGGGTACGAGAGAGCTGGAGAGGGACTTCTCACAATGGCATAGGAGAAGGGAGAATGGCTTCAAACTGAAAGAAGGGAGGTTTTAGATTAGAAGTAAGAAATCCTCCCTGTGAGGGTCATGAGGCCCTGGCACAGCCCTGGCACACTTTGCCTGTGGAAGTTGTGGATGCTCCATCCCTGGAAGTGTTCACTGCCAGGTTGGACTAGAGCAACCTGGGATAGTGGATGGTGTCCCTGTTCATGTCAGTGGGGGTTGTAACTAGATGATCTGTCTCTAAGATCTCTTCCACCCCAAACTATTCTATAATTCTATGATTCATTTTGAAAGTATGGAGATAACTAATATGTATACTTTTAAAATATAGCATATGGTACAGATTTTCTCTAAGGTGTCTCAAAAAGATGTAACAGTGACATGAAAATAAGATGACTAAATGTTTTGGGACTCAAATCACCAGATGCTGCCTGCAGAAGTCAAGAAATGTGAAAATTCAGAAGCAATACATGCATTTTGTCACACTGACACAAGATCTTATGCTTTTTTGGGACACTATATGAAAAATGATACACGATATTAGGTCACACTTGGTTCCAGTGAAGAAGAAGAATTGGGGTGCGCCTGTCACTGCCTATACACAGTATCTAGAGGGCACCTAAAGCTTCTTGCCATCTCAGAAGGCTTTCCACAGTGGCTATTGAATATTGGTTCTCCCTGGATTACCTAGAACTTTTGAATGTCACTAGGAAAAAGAGCCAAGAGCAAAAAAGATCAGTGCTAATTCACACCATCCTAGCACACACTGGAGTGACTGGCTCAGCTAACACTTGCAGTCACATAAAGACTATGGGATGGAGGCTCAGACATTTTCCCAGTTTGAAAACACAGATTCCAATTTAAATGAGGAGAAATCCTCACAGAACTGGCAGTGTGCACCTTTCTGCCCTGGTATATCAGTCTTCCATCTCCATGTAGAAGTAATAAACACATCAATCTACCCTAGTGCATACCCATGTATGTTCTCAATTACTCTCTGAATAAAGCCAGGAAAAGCCACATGACTACACAGTCATAATTCCCCAAGAAAAATATGAATTAATGTGATTTTGTAAATAGAGTATTGACTCAAGTATCTGTTCTTCTCGGCCTTGCCTGTGGCCTGTCTTTAGATGATTTTTTGTAAAATAGAACAATGATTTTGCCTCTTTTATAAAATAGTCCAAAATCTATACATGACAAATGTTTTCTAAGATCCAAGTTTTCATTTTAATGAACTTAAATTATAATTAATGTCTTTTCTAAACTATTTCAGAGGGTACTTTAAAATGTGAATTAATGTCAATGCTTAATTATTTATTTTAGCCAATATAAGTTCTCAAATGGATTTCTTTTTTCTTCCCATAGTAAAGGAGATTTCTTACCTCCATCTATCAGGTGCACAGAAAAAGGTTCTATCATTTTAATTGTCAGGATACTGAAATTAGAAAATCATTAACTAACTGACAAATTTTTGGGGATTGAAAACTCTGGAGTTTTTTTCTGTATAAGAGCAGGATAAATAGAGCCATGATCTCAACTGGGAGCTTCATTAAGTTCAGTAAATATTAATTAATTTCATACATAATAGTTAATTGAATATTCTATATGGTTGTAGTGAAAGAATATCGTTTTGATTATCTATTTTGTGGACTCTTGAGGTAGATACCGCTGTTCTTTTCTATGAAATTTTAGCATGACTATAATGATGCTATGTTGGGAAGAAAATGTGGTTTTAATCTCCTTGAATTAAAATTCAATATTTCTGGACCAATATAATCCAACAGGGTTAAAACAAACAAACAAACAAACAAACAAACAAACACACAAACAAACAAACACACACAGGTGAAAAAATAGTAAAGGAAATGGGATATGAAGCCAGGATTGTCCTGAAGCAAATTACATGGTTTGATCTTATTATAAACCTTATACAGCAGAGTTATGAAAAAGCCCCAATTCTGTAAATGCTTGTTTATGTGTAAAACTTTGAATATAGGGACAGTTTCATTCCTTAAGGACCTCAGACACAAAAAAGGAGATTGAAATTAAATACCCATAGGTAAAATCATGGCTGTGCCCTGAAAGCTCTGTGCATGGCCATTCTGAAACCCAGCATTACACCCAAGAGCACAGGCAGTGCTTGCAAAACTGCTGCTTTCTGTTTTCTTTACCAGAGGAGCTACAAAATTGTTAACTTCTCTATCTTAAGTTAGACAAGGTAAGAGATACCTGAACTTTAAGCACACCTTGGAACTGTTTGAAGAACTCTAAAAATGAGATATATTTTCACATCAATCAAGGAGAGATGGAAAGTTAAAATCATTCATGACACAGATATATCTATTTTGACTTATATTAAATGGCTGCTACGCTGCTCAAAAGTGTAACAAATTCTGCAAGACAATGAAATCCTGATTCATAAATCCTCATTCTGAATCTGACTAGGTGAGATTATGGCAGATCATGATTGATTGTTCATCAGTTGTTTGGAACTGGTGGGCTGGCTAATCAAGATCCAGTTTATGATTCATGAAAGGCAAACATATTTTTAGTAGTATAATTTTCATCTACTCCTTCACTCCTCCAGAAATGGGATAGATGCTCATTATTTGGTATTGTCTGTTATTTTTCCATTTTTGAAGAAAATGGTCACCTGAGGGGAAAAAAAATCTTAAATTAGCACTTCTATACCACTAATAGTTTCTTACATGCTGTATATCAAATTTATTCTCTCTATATAATAACACACACTATGAGAATAATTTACAAAAAATAAACTAAACAACTTTTGTAGGTAGTATCTATATGTGATGGCTACTGGCTGGAGATGGCTCACAGGAGCTGAAATCAATTCAGAAAAGATACATTTAGAAAGTAACAGGCTAAGATGACAATAATTCAAACAAATGTACTTGAAACTAATATTCAGAACAAAAATACCAGGCCAAGTGCTGCGATGATTGCCTTAAATGCTCTTAATAAGGGCAAAATCTGCTGCTAATGATTGAAGAAATTAAAGAAACAATATAAAACCAAAATATACAGTGAAAATCCATTCAGGAACTTTTCAAGGAATGCAGAGGAACACTGCTGAGCTGCTGTGATGATATATTATTAATTACTCAGGCTAAGGACCTAGATCACCCTGAAACAATCAGCTATCAAAAGTGGAGAAATGCAGCAGTGTTCTGCTGTTCGTATTTCTCTCCCAAATTATATCAAGTTTTCTCAATTTAATAACAAACAAAAAAAAAACTAAACAAAAATGTGTTTTGCTGAAGTACAAAGAAAAAACAAGAGTTTTGAAAGTTCTTGTAGTTCTTTGATAAAGAATGAAAAACATGTTTTTCCTTCTTATATTAGACGTGTTCCAACAGATAAGTTTCTCACTCAAAATGTCACGTGTAGGGTGCTCTTTGTGAACTTTAAAATGATGTGAAGGTATGTACGATTTTTCCTGATTGCACCAGCACTCACGACTTTGGATTGTGGAGAACACAAGTCCAGTAGCAACAACATGTCCTGGAAGAGATGGAACTGGAGGGAATGGTTGTGCAGGCGCTGCCCAGAGCAATCACACGGCAGGAAGAGATGCCCTGCTGGGAGGTGCACAGAGCAGCACAGAAAGCAGAACCATGGCTGCTCACAAGCAGAGACTGCTGTATCCATGGCATTCTGTTCTTTGGGTCATCTGCCAAGGGTATGAATAACCTTTAAGGCCAATTCCATTGAAGCATTTCTTGGAAAGAGTTACTGTGGTTTGCTGTAGTAAGCCAAGTTTAGACTTTGCTGCATTTGTGAGCACATATGTTGTAGTAATCTTTCAGGGTAATGCATTGGCAGCAGTGGGAGACATTTTATTTTTACAATTGCTTGTGCAGTAGAAGCATATTCGTCTGCACTTAAATACACTCTATGGTTATTCACATTAGAGGCAAATTTTCAAAGAGCTGCTAAGGTTTTTGGCCAGGTACACCATTGCTTTTATTGACAACTGCATGTGTTAAACTGAGTAACATGATTTGAGAAACAAACATATGCTTTCTTCCTCTGAACATTCAGGAATGTATGGGGTTTTTTCCCCAGATTGTTAAGGCAGTTAGTATCACCACAATTTGAAAGGTGTGCTGGGAAAACTTGGATTCTCTGACAGCTGAGAAAAGCTCAGCGCCACCTGAGGATCATCTCCAGCCAGGGAAATGCTCCTGTGGTGAGGTGCAGAGGGGTTTGGCATCAGTGAAACTGTGCAAAAGCAGAAGAATCCAATTGTAGTGGTCAAAGATACATTTTAGACTAACATGATATCCTTTCCCCTTTTCTGTCTCCAAATATGCTCTCTCCTTTAAAAAAAAAAGGTCAGATTTTTGTTTCAGAGTATTTTCATTTACAATTTGCATGCCTGAGAAGAGGTCTAAGCTTATGTTAAAATGTTCTTTTCCAAGCTAGACTGCCCACCACCAACAAAACAAGAATATATATTTCATGTGTGCTCTTTGGTGCTCCCACTGGCTTCAGTCCTGCAGGAACCCTGTCAACTCCAATATCCCCTCATCTCACAAAGGGGGAGCTAATCAGAGAAGCAGAAGGACCAGAGCAGGGACCATGTCCTCTTCAAACCACATATGGCAAAACAGCAGACACCACAAGCTCAGAATCAACATCCACAGATTTCCCTGATTATGAACGTGTTTTGTGTAAAAGCAATGTCAAATCTTGTGACTAGTCCTATAAAAGTGATTAGAAAATATTTTCATATATATATATTACATAAATGAAATATTATATATTATATTGAAGATTATATGTATCATAATATAATATAATAGATGAACTATTATATATATAAATGATATATTTATTTATTTGTCCTTATAACAATTATAAAAGCAATAAAAGCATCATGAATGGAATCAATTCAGTTTAAATGTATACTCTGCAAGTTGGAATTAAAATTGGCCTTCTTAAGATGTAGAAGTCTACTTTAGATATCAAATTGCTGGGTAGAAGGTATTTGAAATATACCTTTATACTTTTTTGAAGACCAAAGTGCTCATTATGTAAAACATTAAGACAACAGTTGTGTTTGCAGAAAAAGGGAGGTGCCTACTCTGCATTGTCCAAGGTGCTAATTCAATGTGTTAATTACTGTTAACATGGATAATGATGCTGCTCTAGGCAATTTTCACTCAGCATTTGGAGGAAAAATTCAATTTTAATCATAATCAACTAGAGTATTATGTAAAACTGCTCTACAGCAACTGCATATTTCACTCAGTACACATGATGGTGTTGGTTTTAAAAATACATTAGGTTATGTGTAAGTCTACTAGGCTTAGGAAATTGTTTTAATTACCAAAACCTAATAGAGCAGCAGATGGTGAACTGGCTCTAAAGAAGCTACAGAATATTTAGTACCCTTTTTTCCAGCTTTGCCTTTTGATATGAAACAAGACTTTATCCTGGAAGAAGAAGGTGGAACAAAATCTTTTTTCTCAACTAGTCTTTGGATTAATGGAAAGATGGAAGAAATAAATTATATTATCCTTCATCTCAGAAAATATGCCAACCTGAGGAGATTCTGAACACTCTCTAGAGGCAGAATAGACTGTTTTTCTTCTCCAAAAAGGAAGGGAAAAACAAATGCTACTTGGCCAGTCACCTGCAAAGGCCACAGGTTCAATATTGAAAGAAAAGACTAGTTGAACTTAGCGATCCATTAACCATTTCAAAGATTCTTTTCCTCCATGGTGATTCCTGGTTTAAATACATATAACTTAGCCCAAAGCAAGGCAGAGAGATGAGGCCGTTCAAGGTTTTTGAAGTCTGCATTTGTAATACAATCACACAATTGCAACAGTCACAACATTCTGCGTGTTTTCACCCATCCTGTGAAACCATCATAAATATAACTGTTATGCCATATCATACAAAGTAACCATATGTATTCCTCTGAAAGATTAGGTAGTTTGCTTCTATGTTCTTGGCAGGTTTAAAATTAACACTTAATGATTAAGAACTAAAAACAAGGTAAAAGGACATTGTAAGCTTATCATGATTCTCAGGTAATGGATTTTGACAAACCTGCTATTATCCATTTAAGACTCTAAAACAAAAGGTATTACTTTCTTATAGCTTCAGAACACACATTCTCTGATGTTGTAAAGCAGGTTTGCAGCTGGAAATTCAGATGATAGGGCTGAATATATCAATGGCTGGCAATTCCATACAGCTGGACTATTGGAAAAAAAATAAATGGATATAATCATATTACAAAAAAAAGAATTGCTGTAAAGAAATATTGCAGATTCCAAAAGGCCATAAATCTGTACTTAAGGAAAAAAGACAGCACCTTTCTCAAGCAGCAGAAGTTTGCTGGTGTTAGATGTGATCTATGCAGTCTTGAGCAGGCAGCAGCAGTACAAAAATAACTGCTACAATCTGGAAAAAATTGCTCTTCCTCCTCTCATAACAACATTTCTTTTCTGGGTTTTTAACAGCAGAAAACTGTCAGCTGCTGCAATCAGTACCTAAGCATTTTACACCTCTCTCCTTTCAATCCATAAGACAAAATGAAAAATACAGTTCATTATATAGAATAATAAAGCTTGCACCATGTCATACATATTTATGAGCAACATAAACTGCTACATTCTCACCAAACTTACTTCAGTAGGTCAGATTCAGCTAGGAACCTTTGTGGTTTATAGTCTTTGGTTACGAAATGGTGGTAAAACTCTTTCAGCTGGAATTTTGAAGAAGGCTAGAAAAGTGACTGACAGAGTTGAATGCCTTAAAGGGATATTGAAAAGATCTAAAGCATTACATTATTCTGAGATAAATATCAGAATCTGGTAACATAAGAGACCCACAGACAGTTTTCACTAGCCATTATTTCAAGGCAAACCTTTTTCTGTCCCTGAACTGCTCTTTTTTTTTGTTTTGTTTTTCTTGTACTTTTCATATGTAAGCCTTTCAGCTTTAACTGGAATGCTGTCTCCATCATTTCTACACAGCATTTCATTATTTGTTAATTCTAAATCTGTTTCTGTGTTGTCTCCTCTCAATCCCACCTGCTTATTCATGTTGACAGCACTTTCTCCAAGCAGAGTGGCAGTATCCCACCTCTTCCCTGTGACATCTACTTCCCTGCCCCACCTATGCCCAGCAACAAAAGGTGCTGAATCTTTCCCCACCTTCATCTCTTGTACTGCATGCCAGAGGGGTCTGAGCTCTGCTCTGTGCATGCAGCAGAGACTGTATGCCTGCAGGAATAGATTATTGCTCAGATGAAGAGGTGAAGATACCTTCCATTTGCAAAGGTATTGCTGACTACTTCAAAACAAAAAAGGGCTTTTCCAAAGCAGTTATGGATGGAGTGTGCTGGCCAGGATGTTGAATATTGAAATTGTCTGCCAAGATACAGAATTACCAGAATTTATCTGAGTGTGTGATGATTAGAAAAATATTTTCTCTTGCTTTTTTTTTTTTACTTAGAAAGGTTTTTTGAGAATGATTTTTTGTGTGTCTCCAAGGAGATATGATGTATAAAAAAAACCATCTCTTTGCTAAGGTAATGTATTTTTTTCTCATGTTATTTCACAATAGCTGGAGTGGTTTGATTTAAGCTTCTAAATACAGTCTGCACCCAAACAGTGACTCAAAAAGTCTACAGTTATGATATAACTGCAATAACAAAGGAATTGGATGTAAATAAACAAAATGGAGACTGTAAACACAGCTTCAGTCTGAATGGCCTTGTCATATTTCATATCCTCATTTTAATGCAATGCTAAGCAAAGCATGAAAATGTTTACCTTTGTCTAAACTTTAATTCCCTAAATTTATGTGGAATCATGCACAGATGCTCTGGAAACCAGCATGGAAAAGCCTGACATTTTAATTGATCCCAGAGCCTCTTTCCTCACAGCCCCTGCTGCTACAAAGTCTGCTTCTTGCTCCAAAGGTTTGCCTAGTCACGGCAAGCAGCCAGGCAAGGTGCAGAAATCTAGGGAAGGAAGTAACCAATCAATTTTTTAATTTCCCTATGTAAACAGCAGCAAATCAGGATGGATTTTGAAATCTCATTAGTGGAAAGTGAGATGCATTGTGCACATTTTAACATATGTATTAACTGTATGCAGTGGCTTGCAGACAGATATTATAAGCCATTGGGTTTGTTTCACAAAGCTTTTTTCAAAAGACAACCTGAATATGTCATTTAATACTCTGAATGCTTTTTGGAGGGTGGGGGCGGAAGTAATTTTTATTCCTTTGTCACTACTATCCTACTAATTTTAATGTTTTCATACAGTTAGTTAATTCTGTTGTAAGTCATACACATTTTTTTTATCCTTGAAAGGCTAAATATTGGCAGAGTTAGGAGGACGATATGTAGAAAAAGGCCCTGATTTTAGGAAGACTTATTAGAAAAGGAAGAATTTTATGTTTGTCCTTAAAGATTTTCAATTTGTCATAGCATATGAGTAAAAGTGGATGCAAATTTATCACTGTCGTATTTGCAAGTCAGTGAGTTGTATGAGGCCTCTGCACCTTCTATATAACTGGTTGGTTTGTGATTGTTTCTAGGCTTTTAAGAAGCTGCTTTGCAGGTTTTCCCTTCTGTGACAATTATCAACAAGTGATTTTTCAAGATATTCCATGCTCCCTGCTATGTCACCTTAGTAACTTCCATGGACATGAAACAGATCAATAGTCATTTGAAAACACTAATTCATTGCTAATTTCAATAAAAATACACATTCTACTGCGCCACTAGTAATATGCCACTTCTGCCTTTGAGGTCCCTACTGCTGGATCCAGGTAATGAAGGGTCTTATATATGTTGCATAAAATACCTGAATTTATCATAAGATAATACAAGAAATTGTTTCAGTGATATACATGGAATTTGAAAACTGATGCATGCCTCCAACTATTTACTCAATAAAAAATTAAAAATAAATACTATGTATACATATTTTAAAAAAAAACATGTATACAGTAACTTTGAAGGGAAAAGGCTTTTAAATTTTTAATGGGAAAATATAAATTTGCTTCACTGGTTCCTAAGAGAAACCCTTTTGGCACAATGAAAGGATTAAACATGGAAATCAAATATTCCAAAGATCAATTAATTTTTTTTCAATTGTCCTGAAAAGAGAGAGAAATCCTAGACATACTCAGGTACATATAAGCTTTGCCACTGAATTAAAGTCAATACTTTCAGTAAATGTCTCGTGGTAGGAAAAAGAAATAATATCACAACAGCTATAGGTAGCAAAATGCTTTTCTTACATTATTTAGCTTTGATTCACCCTACAAAGATACTAATTTGATTATGAGGGTCAATGAACCTTTATTTATCAGGCATAATATAAAAACAGTTCTTCTATAAATGCATTTTCCTGTCCTGCTGTCTCAGTCATTACTTGGAGAGAATAGGGAACATGCAGGAAAGGACCCTAAAAGGATCCTTCTTTCTCAACAGGCTATGGTGTCCTTGACTTCTTTGTTCCAGCCTCCATTCAAATTGACAACCCAGAGATAAAATGCAGTATTTTTTGCTTGTAGATGAAAATCCAATAAGGAAAAATAGACTTCCTTGTCTATTGTTTAGGAGACCTATGACTTCTTGAGTCTTCAATCACAATCAACTCAAACTAATTTTCAATTCATAAGTCAGACGAGAACAGTGTCTCAAGGACACCAGAAAAAATATTTGCTCTTTGTCAAATAGATTTGCAGAGCAATGGAGGTTGTTTTTAAAAATAAAACCGAAAATTTTAGGTTAAAAATTCTTTTGAGCAATTTTTGCTTGAAAATAGTTCTTTAAAATGAAAGAAAGAGGAGATAAAAATATCTTTTACTCAGAGATCATACAGATGTCACAGTTCAGGCATTGATTTTATTATCTGTCAAATAGCACAAAAACCTCTGATATCTTTGATTAGTTCTACAACTTGCAGTCCAAAAGCTGGTAAGGATCTTAAGACAGACATTTAATTTTAAAAAATAGGGTTTTTTTGCAAATTCATTGCGTTAGTCTGGGCTGTTGTAATGAGGACTAAAATAAAAAGTGATTTGCTTAAAAATTAAAACTTCTGCAGCAGTTTGAGGACCTGCATTTTAGAGTTCTTCTCTTTCTTATTACAAGTCCAGCCATTAAATATTTCTTCTCTCCCACAACTTTTCACACCAGTTTCCCAAATGGATTTTCCACCTCTCTGCCTTTTTGTCCCTACTTAAACATTAATTTTCCTCCCATTTCATTGTATGCAACTAGAGAAGTGAAATAATTGCAGATGTTCCCCCTTTTTTCATTGTGGTAAATAGGAGGACTCTTTTCATGCTGACAACATACTCACAAAAAGCTGGACTTTACTTGTTTTAGCAGACATTTGCTTTTTAAAACTCTCAGAGGGCCTGACCATATGTTCAGCTCACATTTATACAGCCTGATTAATTTAACCCATTACATTCTCATAACTGGCTTGAGAAAATACAATTCACAAGTATACCAGGCCAGTAAATGTAATTTTATAAAACACAAATAAATTTGCAGTGTTAGGACACACAGTCTAGGTTTTCAGTTTAAAATACATTTATATTATAGAAATCACATAAAGTGGCAAGCCAGAAACAAAGAAGAAATCCATTTAAATAATTTTGCAAGCAGTGGAGGTCCTTTGTAGCTTTGATATGGTGATGGTGGAAAGTGGACTCTCAAAGTGTTTTTATTGTTCATTTGGTACATGATGCTTTTCTTACAATGGTGTTTTTGATTAATATTTGCAGATGTCAAAAATAGAGGCATTTCTTGTGTCACCACCATATCATTTGTGTGTTCTGGAGCAGCTGGACTCTCCAGAGACAGCAAAGGAAGGTGTTGATTCCTCCCCAGCACTGCTAACAGCATTTCTTCAGAGTACGGGAAATGATTGTACTAGAGTTGTCCTTAATCCTACAGTTTTGAGATGAGGTAAGAACTTTGCCAACAAATGATTCAGAAATATTTAGTGATTCCTGAATCTCTTTTTTCTATATGTAAAAGCCTTTGGGCTCAATTTAATCAATGGAGATATGTAGGTACCTGGGCTGGGGAGGGATCTCAGTCAGCTCCAAAGCAGACTGAATTAAACACTGCAATTTCTACATGGCTGCCATTAGCCCAAAGTAGGAGTTTCTACTTGTAAGTTTATGTTGAGGGAGGCAGGCTTAATACTATGCAGGACTAGTTCTATCATACCAAGGCTGAGATTTCTCAAAATATGTAGTCCTGGCCTTTGTTTCTTTCTATATACTAAATGGAAAGAGAATAAGCTAACATCAAACACTTTAAAAATCCTGTCTTTCTGTTAGTTTACTTATTCATGAGAATATGGCTTTGTCATGTGAAACGAAAAAGAGTGATTAATTTTTACTAGTTTCAGTAACACCTGCAAATAGTGCAGGTTTCACAAGATGCAGGGAAAGAACCATCCTTCCCTTAAAGGGTTACAGAAGAGAGGGCAAGCAGGTGGAAGAGAGAAGGGAGCATCTCTGACAAGTTCCTCAGACAGCAAGAGACTTAACTTAAAAATCTCAGTCCTGATAAAAAGCATACTGAACCCAGTTTAAAATCTTGCTTTTAGGATTAAACTCACATATAGAGGTGATAGGATGAAATAATTTATTTTTACAAGTCTTTTAAATTAAAATACACTTCCAATTACTTTCCTGAGCTGAAAAGGACAATTGGAATATGCTGCTGTAGCTCATTTTGGACAACGGCTTTGCAGGCTGATTTGTTAGATATTTTTTCTATAAACAAATGAGACAATAGTAACTGAAAAATATTTTTAACCTTCTCAATGCCTCTCCTAAGTGAAAAGCAGAAAATCTGTTTCACAGGAATGTCTTCTTGCAGAACTTCATCTAAAACTCTCATTTTCAGGGCTAAGGTTTCGTTTTCTCACCTATGCCAGCAGCTAGGTAACAAATCTTAGGTACAGGCTCAGGTTACATTTCTCTGTTTCTTGCACATTTTTTATTCACTGACTTAATCCTCAAAGTAGTTATGCCAGCAGGAAAGAATGCTATCTTTCCAACTTATTTTCTCAGTGACAGTAGATAGGCATGACAGGGATCTGGTCCCAGCCACTCACACATTGAAGTCAAAATGTTTTAATTTACAAGACTGCTTGGGGGTTTTTCCTAGCCACAGGAGAAATTAGATGAAAAATGTCATTTAAATAGCATTCACACCACCTAGTCTTGGAGAATTGATTCATTCTAGTCCTATATATGAGTATATACACTCAATTTGGAAACAAATCAACTCAGAAGTTCTCATTTCCTCATTGGTAGTATACAGGGTGATGCAAGATGTGGTTCCAACCTATGACAGCTGCATACAACTTCCAAAAATTTGGTAGCAGGAGTATTAATTACCCCAGATTTTTCTTGGGGCCAGAAACTGCCTGGAGCACTTTGCTCTCAGCCACAGACTGGAAGCACGACACATTAGGTGCTCAACAGAAGGCAAAGCATGGGAAGACAAAGTGAAAGAAAATTATTCCCCCAACACAACACTTCTGTAATAATTTCTTGATATGTGAAAATTATGGAATATAGATGCTACCTCTTATTTGGTTAAGACAGCTGATTTTTTCAGAATTCCCTCAGAATTCAAAAGTAATTCAATTGTTTTTGTTATCACTTGTTTCAATATATCATTATATTCTAAAGGAAAATCTTCTACCCTTGCTGGTCATTTGGCTCACTGTGATTATTCTAAAATCCCATAATAGAGAGCAGCAAGACACTTCACAGTAAGAGCTATGACCTGTAGCTATAAAGTTTGCTTCATTACTGAGTTGTGTACCATAGTGTCCCACAGTACTTAAACCTTACTGTATGGCCCAAATGCAATATAAGTGATTCAATACTGCTCCACATCTCGTTTTCTAAATGCAGATCTTGGTTGAAATTCAGTTCTGTAAATGCATGTATAAACAATTGCATGCAAATCTTGCTAGCTGCAACTTCAAATATTGCTTAGAAAATTGAAGTTTTAAGCCCTGATTCTATCTCCTCACACTGACTTCAGCAAAGCAGGATCAGAAATAAAAAATTTCATTAGTAAATATCAGTCTGAATTCCTACTCTTATTACCACTAATCTCTAGTTTACTTTGTGGCTTTAAAATCAGATTATTTTTGCCAAGCCAGTCAGAAAATGCTTTTGGAATCACATTTCACTGTCATCCAAGAGCATGGAGGTAACTCCCCTGCCTGGAGGAAATAAATTTGCTGATAAAACATCTCCATGAGATTAGACTACAAATAAGAGCCTATTAATCTATTATGTAGAGTAAAAAATTAGGTTAAAAAGTTCTACAAAAAAGTCACTAATTTGGAAAACAGAAATACAGGAATTTTTCATGCCACAATACCGGAAAAACTTTGTACACTTTACAGGTGAATTTTGCCCACTGATAAAACAATGAAATGGCTGCAAGTCATAGGATGCTACTTTTAGAGTCAGTATTTTCCATTAGGAATGAAGTTCAGGAAATCTCTATTAATTCATCACAGTTTTTTTCAAGACAACTCCTTATAATATTTATAATCTACCTGCTGAGTATTTTAAATCACTGCTGAAGAAGTGGGGACAGGCACGAAGCAGTTCCACGAAGTTGTCTCTAATCTCATCAGTGAGTCAAGTCTTAAACAGAGGAGCCTCAAATCCAATTGGAACATACAAAGGCTGCTCCAAAGAGTTCACAACCACCACACCAGCAGAATTTCTAATTCTTTTAAAATAAAAGCAGAGTAACCATTAGTTTATAATAACTTAGACCAAAGAACTGTTAGAAGAATATGTCCTTAACTTTTCCATTTGGAAACCTAGTTTACAACACTGATTAGTATCTGCAGAAGTAGGGCTCACCTTAACCAGGTAGTATTTTTGATCTAAAAGTAGATAAAGCAGAATGAGAAAATGTGGACTTTGACATCAGTTTTGGTGGCAGTGGTAGTAGTAGTCTTTTCATTTGTTCATTTGTTTTACAATTTCTAGAGACAATTTCGCATTCATTTGAAGTATATACTGGGTGACTTGGCAATTGATCCCTATGGACACCTAAGATGAGCACCATTGTATCTCCCAGTAGGGCTGGAAAAACTAAGCACTGGAACAGGTTGGCTGGAGTGGTCATGGAGGTCTCCCACCTTGGAGATATTCAAATGCCCTCTGGACAAAACCCTGGACAGTTTGCTCTAGATGACTCTATTTGAGAAGTGGGAGTGGACCAAATGGCCTCCATAAAACTTAACTTTGCTGGATTCTGTGAGTCAAGTTAGTAGAATGTGAGCAAATCCCAGCAGAATGCTTCCTCACTATTTGTGTTATGGCATCATTGTAGCTGGATACTGGGGACAGTTACAGTGCTATTGCCTCCAAATAAGAAGTATGTAGTAAAAATTAATTCCTTCTCAAGCAGCATCAATAATGCAACGTTCTCAGAATAGAGAATGTTTGGTTCTTCATCTTGAAAAGGTATTTTGCTTCACCCTAACCACAAGCTCGTTTCCAGCTAGTGGCAGGACTTTGCTGGAAGCTCTGAATACTCAGCAGATCTGCATTACGTATGAACAGAGCTTGCAAACAAAAACGGTGTAAAATAAGTTATGATTTTTAAAATTAAGATAAAATTTGAATTTCTCATAATTATACATACTTTATGGAATCAAGACCCTTGGCATAGGATTAGTGCATCTATGCTTCAATCTTTTCTCTTTAATTTACAATGAGATATTGTGATTCTTGCTGAAGAAAAAGTCATTATTTTAGATTAGTAAAAATTGGATCTGAAATACAAGTGTGAAATAGAATTGAAATATTATCAAGATTAAAATCTAATCACATTTAATAATCATGGAGCCATGGTTGCAATCTCTACATTTCCCTTTGCCTAGAAAAAACTTCAGATAATATTACCAGCAGAATTTAAATGTTCCATACTTCCATAACTGCATCATTTTTCTTTTTATGTCTTCCCCTACATCTCTTCATCTTCTGCAAGTGAGTCAATGTACAAAGTTAAATTCTGATCATAAGGTCACATTCAAGTTTTATTCTGCACAAATAAACAGCAACAAAGCTGCTAACACAGACTGATTTTGGTGCACATATTAATGCAGACTTTCAGATGAATACAAATTGTCACAAAATGCCCTCGAAAGACCAGTGTTTCTCCATGCTCATGAGGGTGTCAAACTATGGCATCATTAATACTGTGTCGTGTCCAGTAATTCTGTTTTCCCCATGGACAACGACTGTGCAGAAATAATTACTTGGCAATCACATGCACTTCATCACTTCCAAATTAGATTTTAGTGATCCACTGCTTTATTTCCAGAGTAATCTAATTACTACAATGGATTGCCTTCACCTTTTTTTTTCCTTCATTCATTTGATATTTATTGCTACAGATGCAATGTGAGTTAAACACAGCCAAGAAAAATATGATTTGAGGAGAAGCAGTTGGATAATGTGTTTAAAAACATAAATGAAAATGATCCTTTAAATCTCTATTCCAATGTAAATACATGCAGTAAATAAATGGTACAAAAACAAAACAAAAAGTGTATCTAGAGAATTCCTTGAAGTAACAGATTTTGAAAAAAAAAACATTCTGATCGCAGATAAATATTACTTTCATTTTTAACAGTACTATTAAAATGCAATTATGGGAAAAAAAAATTTCATTTAGTCACCTTGGAAAACTTTGAGTATCTAAAGGAATGCAGTCAAACTGGTAAAAGTTTTGGAGCACAAGTCTGATGAGGAGCAGCTGAGGGAGCTGGGGGGCTGAGCCTGGAGAAAAGAAGGCTTTGGGGAACCTCCTCTCTCCACAAACCCCTGAAAGGAGATTGTAGCCATATGGAAATTGGCCTCTTCTCCCAGATAGCAAATAACAGGACAAGAAGAAGTGGCCTCAAGTTGCACCAGAGGAGGCTTAGATGGGATATGAGGAAGAATTTTTTCACCCAGAGAGTTGTCAAACATTGAAACAGGTTGCCCAGGGCAATGTTGGAATCCCTGGAGCTATTTAAAAGATTGGCTTTAGGGACATGGCTTGGCAGTGGATTTGGCAATTCTCAGTTAAATGTACTTGATGATCTTAAAGTTCTTTTCCAACTTAAACAACTCTCTGATTTGCTTCTGTGATATCACCAGAAGAATAGTCAAAACTGTTTTTTCCTTCTAACAAATAATCGGCATGTGAGAATTCAAGCTTTTTCTGAACTCTGGATGGTTCTGGATGAGGCAATTGGCCCACATTTATCAGATTATAACTATTCATCACAGTACTTCATCAAGTGCTTAAATTCAAGAACACAAGTCTCTGGCTATTGAATGATACCTAAGAAGTATCTAAGAAGATACACAAAAAGTTGTAGTTAAGGGATTAGCTAAAGCAGATGTATTTGACTATATTTTTTATGCTCAGATGTTTTGGCATATTTTGTTCTTTGTTCTTTATTTTCTGGACTGAGGACTTGGTTGACTCAAACTTACTGAAATTAATACCAAGTCTTGCACATCCTCATGATTTGTACAAGCTGGTGATTATTATTGTATTTTTTGTTCCTCTTTTTATGGACTTTAAGAAAGATATTGATTTTCTCAATCAAAATAGAAGCTTGGTACTTCTAAAATCCAATAAGATCACCTAATGGATGTGTGTGCAACCACCACCAATTATATCAGACCTTTAGGCATTCAGGTAACTAAAGTCTCAGTATGCCTGTTACAGATAAATTAGGTCCTGTATTGCTAAAATTAGCATTTTTAGCTCAGGATTGATCAGTATTTACAGAGTTGGGACCTTTTTTTTCAGGAAAAAAGAATAAGCAGTGTTCTCACTGATATATTTGCAATTAGAAAGGCAGCTTTATGTTTAAAACACGTAATGATGTGTTGTCCAGAAGCAGAGTTCTCTATTGCTTGGACCTGTGATATTAATACACTAAAATATTATTGTTTACTTATATGTGAATGTATAGTTAAAAGTACCAAGGTGAAATTAAATTCCAGAAATCAGTATTCTTGGTAGACTAATAAGCCTAGGTCTTTATTTCTACGATAATCAAAACCTAATGTTTCAAATAACACGTACTGCTTGTTGGCTATGATAGCAGAACCCATGCATCTCTCCTTTGCCACTCTAGTGGCCATTCTAGTCCAGAATATTTCTGTATATGTATACATATGAAATATGTATATTTCTTCAGAGACTCAGTATCACTAAAGTTCCACAATTCAGGACTGGGAGACCAACCACTTTCCAAGTTATTGTCACACCTTTTTTACTGGATTCTCAATCTACTCTCTTGTACACCTTCTACTAGACAAAGGCATTCTCTGAGATCCTTTGACTAAAAAGGACACCCTCAGGGGCTCAGCTTTCTCTAGTTCTTGTGTGTTATGAGGTGACAGAATGGAGATTGCAATGCTGTGGCCATCAAGGTGAACCTTGCAAACCCAGGAATAGAGTACAGATTCTTATGTGATGAGGGTCTGCAGAATCTTTCTGAATAGTACAGAAAAGCTACAGCTCCTTTTGAATGGTAAATACACTCCCCACAGCTAAACATATTTCTTCCCCCAAGAATAAAAATCCTGAGAATAAAAATATCCGCTAAATAATATAAGCTTTGCTATTCCTTAAAG
Organism: Rhabdornis inornatus; assembly: GCA_013397075.1. Classification (NCBI taxonomy): domain Eukaryota; kingdom Metazoa; phylum Chordata; class Aves; order Passeriformes; family Rhabdornithidae; genus Rhabdornis; species Rhabdornis inornatus. Next base: position 281,016 of record VWZS01002401.1, read on the forward strand.
TGGAAACAAAATTTCATTCTGTTATATGTTTTCTTGTTTTCAAGCACAGCTGAATCAGCATTTGCATTCAGGTTTAGGTTGCAGTATTACCACTGCAACACAGAAAACCAAGCAAGCAAGGATGTCTGTATCTGAAATCTGCCCCAACCTTCATGTCTCTTTAATGAGCATCCCTCGTTTTTGGCAGCAAGTCAGGATCAGATTTTCGTCTCTCAACTCAAACACTGAAACAATCACATAAATTGCAACTCTATCTAGAAAAAACAGTCAGAATTCTGTGTCTAATCATAACTTGTGTTTTCCACTTTCCACTTGCTCAATAAAATCAAGTGCCACAAACTCATGTGCTCAAAATGTCTGTTGGCAGAATTAGCAAATTCATTTGGCTTTTGTGGGAAGAACTTTTGTGAAAGAATTGGGCTTTTAACTATTGCAAGCCTAACATCTAAATTATACTTTCTGATATGACATACCTAGAAGCAGATATTTTCTCATTAGACATATATATTAAAAATGGGCCAAAATCATGCAGATATTTTAGAAGAGACTTGTACAACATAAAAGAGCACTATTTTAAGGCAAGGGAAGTTAATGCAATCAGTCCATTGCAACCAAACATTTTGGTGCTCTCTAGTGGCAGAACATTGAGATGTACAATAACTTTGCTATTTAAAATCCTGGAAAAGACAGAATAATTTTATTTTTTCTGGATGTACAGGTAAGTTAAGTGTCCTATACTGTATTTGCCTAGTGTTCTCATATGCAGGGGAAGTGAAGCATTCCTAAGTGTCAATAAAAGACAAAGAAGCCTTGATTAGTGAATTCCTGCAGTCAACAGACTTCAGACTCAAGGCTTCATCCCAACACAGGCAAGGAACCACTTACATCTAAATCATGCTGATTTATACTCCAGAATTCCCTCCCCTTGGAGTTCAGGGGCTTTCATTCTCAAGGTTTTATGACTGATGGCTACTACTACACAGTTGATGGAAAAGTCATATACAGAGGTGCACAACTATATGTACACTTGCATTCAACCATACACATATACTTGCTTATAAAAATATCATAGGAGCCAAAGGACTGTAAGATAGGAAGGGAAAAGAAAGCATGAGTGCATACTGATCAACAGTTGCCCAAACATTCATAAATTAGCCCACAGAAAAATTCAGGAATGAAAAGAGAAAGTGAAAATGTAGTTATTCTATATGTGCTCAAAAAGTAACAAAACCATAAGCCATTATGATATCCTGAAGCTTTAAAATTCAAAAGTAGAGACAATATTGCACTAAAATCCTGTATCTGAAAGATTGCCATTGTTAACAGAATAAAATGTCTTTTACTAAAAGGTCACTTTTCTTTAATTGCTAAATGTGGAGGTATTAGGAAGAACTTTCAAATATTCTGAGAAGATGGAGAGGGAATGTTCTACCCCTACAAGGAAAATGGAACAGAATTTCTTAGCTAATAGTGCTTCACATAGATTGCACCAGACCCCTAGTTCACAAATACAGAAACTGAGGTGCAGGAATATGAGATTACTTGATCAAATTAATTTCACTGCCTAATGGCAAAGTTGGATTAGATCTGTGTTTTCCTGAATTCCTCTCCAGTGTTTATCCAATAAAGAATCCTTCTCAGTGAAAGCACACATGCTATCCTAAGAAAGGTGCTTCTTTGCATAGAAAGTATATTTACAGTAATCACTCCAGCCCAGGGTATTTTAGTAAAGTGTTCTGAAATGAACTCATGTTTAGAAGCTGCTATATGGCTCAAGATAGATGCTGGTGTTTGAGAATATTAGATGAATGTTATTAATATATTTCCTCAGGAGAGTAGTTCATTAGGACAAAATAAGCTGTGTTGCCCAACCTGAGACATTACATGACTCGTCTCTTTTTCTTGAATACATAAACTCGATGTTCTTTCCACTTGCTAACCTCTGAACTCGAGGTACTCTTCAAAGTATACTGGTTTCTGTCTGTTACTTACTTACAATAAGAAAAAAATTATTGACCTTCCAGTTCTCTTTAAATATCCTAGCACTAAGGCTATAAGTCAGGAAGACTAAACTTCATGAAGTCTGTGAAAATTCTGAGAACTCACAGAAACATAAGGATCTAGAGATTACAATAAATCAGTCAGAGTATAGGACAAGAGCTGAACAAAGGTTCCCTGCTTGAAGGACAGAATAAATTTAAAAACTACTTGCATGCACAGAAGTCATAGCAATTGATTTTCCAGGAGTAAATATAAAGATTGCCCCTTCTAGATCATTGCTTCTAAAGATTATGTCTATTTTGAAGCATAAAAACACGATCAGAACTTCTGTTGAGGTATGTAGACCAACTTTGAACCAGCTGTTTTTATGGATAATAAGAATAATATCATTTGCTCCTGCCTGGTTCCTGAGGTCTGTATGCTGCAATGAAAGCCCATGGCACAGCATCTGTAGTGTTATCAGTAGCCACATTACACTGTGCAGGTCTATACAAGGTGCAGTCAAAATTTTAGACTAAAACATAGGTATTATCTTCAGAGTTTCAGATCCTTTGAGTTTTAAAATAATAACTTGAACCTACCCAGAAGAGGTTAATTTCAGGTATTCCTAAAGGTCATGAATGCATCCACTGAGACCAAAGGAATTCTTCAAAAATAAGACAGAGGCAAGTATAACTTGTTTAGTTGCAGGTCAATCAAAGGAATTTAATATCGTTGCCCAGGTAATTAAAGACACAAGTTTGCTATCATGGTGTTCCTTCATAGCATCATGGCCTGATACTTCCTTAAAAATACAAGTTTGAAAGGGGAAAAATCTTCATCGATGAAGTTGGTTTTGCCAGTCAGATAAAAGTTGCACTAATGTGTTACTTCATGAAATTGCAGTTGTTTGTAATTGTTTGCGTGCCCCAAGTTCTCAGAATGTATTAAGTGACAAAAATGTTTCAAGACCATTTTGAAAGGACTTTTGAATATTTAAAAAAAAATTATCGGTAACTTAAAACCTTCTACTTTAAAGGTTCTTCTGCTATGCATGTATTTCCTGACCATGAAACCTATTGTGTCTTTTGCTGAAGAAAGAGAGCAAAAAGAAGCAGTGGTCATTTAGGATTTTCTCTTTGTCCTACACTACCCTATTGTTCCCCATCTCCCATATGGTTTTTAACTGGAGAGTAGAACAAGTTTTTTGTTGAAAAAAACTTGCTTCACATACCAATTCCAAAAAAGTATTTCATGCCATCTGGACATTGCCTACAGGTTGGTAGCTGTCCAGACTGGTGGGAGGAAGTCAAGGGCTGGTGCTCTACTAGTGGTGGTATGAGACAAGCAACAAGTGAGTTATTTACAGAGAATGAATATATCAATTATACCTAAAATTTGCTGCTTTCAAAAAATGCATTTCCAAGCTGCATTGCAGGCTCTGAGAGCACTAGGAGAATCTGCCAGCTACAAGGACACAGGAATATGTCCTGCTCAGAAGGAAGGTATGACTTCACCCTAGGGTATTGAAGAGCAATCAGTTCACAGAATGGATCAGAAAAGTTTAAAGAAGGAAGAGACTTTGCATGTGTACATGAAAAAATGAAGAATGTTACTTTCCTTATTCAACAGAGTTGATTTCAATTGTTTCAAAAGACATTTAAGTACATTTGTCCCTCTTCTGAGATTCAGTAGAATAAAGAAGTTAAAGCAGTCAACCCAAGGTCTAGTACAGTAATTGGTTTTAACATCATTTCAGGCTGGGGAATGCCCACAGGATGATTGAGTGTTCTCTTTCTTCTCCTATGCAAGCAACATTTTTCATTGTTTGATGATTGAGCAGCTCTGGAGAGAAATTGCAAACTGCACAAACAGCCATTTGAAATCTGCCTCACCCAAAAAACTCAATGAATGCCTTGAGTTTCTTCTGTGTGGAAAATGTCTCACCATCCAGACACGACAGTAGACACAAGTGAAAACTAACAAAAAGATTCTTTTTGCTTGACTTCTCTAAGGCTTCGAGGTAAGAGAAGGAAAATCTGAAGACCATTTATTCCAATTTTTACTCTCTTGTGTGTTTATTTAAAAGGAAATAGAAGTCACTGTATTTACCACATTGATGAATAAACAATTTTTTTTTCCTCCATCAAAGCAGAGGAATATTTTCATTAAAATAGGCTTTGAGTATGAGGGCCCAGTGACAGATTCAGATGTGTACATATTGATTAAATGTGAAAATACAATTCAGGAAAAACAGAGATGCCAACGTTTAATGAGCAACTACATCCCTAAAGAAAAAGTCTCAGATGATTACACTTGTCTTGGAATACTGAAACAGAATGAAGAAAAAACAACTGTTCCTTTTTTTTTTTTGTAACAAGAACTAAAATAAGCTTTTAAGGACATGATCTCCATCCTGAACAAAACTTCACATTAAATAAATGTATATTCTATGAATATTCACTCTATTACTTGGTATTTTATCACAAGCTGGAACATGCCTATTGCATGACAATGTTGGGAAAAGCTTTTATTCTGTTTTTAGACATAATTTCAGTGGAGGTGTGACTGTGTTTGGCTCAGGTACTGGAGCCTAGCATTATTTCTGGTTTAATAACCACTGCTTCATTTTACATTTGGAAAGTTTTCAGGCTGCATTATTTTTCATTTCATAATGCTGCACTACTGTCTTTTAAGTGGTTGCTCTTTCATATATATATATATATATATCCGTTCAAGTAATTTTGGATCTGTTCAACTATACAGCACACTTGCCATTGCCAGTCTGAAAATATTTTCAGCTACTTCATTCAAGTTATTAGACCTTTCAACCATCTGAAGTACAGCTTGCTTGCTAACTTCTTCTTTCCCCTTGTGATTTATTCATTAAATTCTCTATTTTAACAAATAAGTATTTTGTGAAACTAATAGCTGCATCTTCTAAATGTATTTTAGACAATTAATTCATCATTAACGATATCTGTTGAGACTTTTCTTATATTAAACAAAAACATGCTGAAATCTAAGTCAGTCAGTCACTGAAGTGACATTTATTTTCCATGACATGATGATGATCATGTTCCTAAAACAAGTTCCCAGCAATTTCATATTCAAATTCCAAACCCCATATCCTGTAATATTCTCTAAAGGTTTCTTGTGTTAGTGAATAGTTGTGTCATTGAATTTCCTACAATAATCACACAAAAGGAGAGCAGAATTTAGGTGTAATAAGATTAGATGATTTTGATAGTTAGAATAATATATACTCACAGTTTCTGTTGCTTACATTTGGCTAAGTAAAAGCGCTTCTGCCCTAAGCTATGAATTATGTGAGTGTCATTAAGCAAACTAAAGAAACCAAAGGCAATGTGCATTAGAAATAAGATATTGTAAGTTGTTCACACCTGACACCTTGTTCAGAAAAAAAAGTGAACAGAGTTCAAGATGCCACCAAATTTCTTCTTGAAACCTACACAGATCTGTATCGTGACTCTTCTAAAAATTAAGTATCTAAAAGCAAGGCCTTAATTACAGGCAAAAGTACAACTACTCACTGCGAGAAGAAGTAGTAATAAAACCTTTCAAATTCAAAACATAATATACCTCAATCCAAGCCCATCTTGGTTTTTTTGCTGTGTAGCTACTGAAAATTGTCACAGCTAAAATCAGAGCATGTTTTCATGCCATTCTAAATGGTTTTACATGCAAATGTTTGCCAACAGCAGCAAAGATCCCCCCTACAAATAGAAATTTTCCTTGCAAATGACACCATTGTACCTACTAGTTTATATATATGTACCTCATTACTGCAAACCAGAATGAAAAAACAATGCAACTAAAATATTTGAAAGGTATAACTTAAAAGTTTTAAACTCAAGGAATTTGAAACAGTTCCTGTTTCGCACTAAAGTGGTCTATTCACATTTTATCACAACATCATGAAGTGATTACCACCTATATCACAGCATCAAGACAATAAAATATTCTAGAAGTAACATAAGTGTGTGCATAAGCCAAGTTTTAGACTGAAACATCTTAGCACTTTCAAGGCTTTAAAGACTACCTTCAGAGAAGAGTGCTGCTTGTAAAATTCTAAGGTTTCTTTCCTAAGCGAAAAGATTTTGGCAAAAAGTGACACAGGAATGTCTGTAGATTACTTTTCTGCACTGCTCACTAGCTAGAACATAAGATAGCAAAACAATTTGGGTTTTGGCCTCATAAAATCTGAAGCAGCTGGGGCAGGAACCTCACAAAATCAGTTTTCATAGTGAGAGAAGCATCTCTGTTTCCATTATCAGTGGCACTTCTAGAGCAACAATTGCTTTTCAAGATGTTGGTGGTTTGATCACATAAATGACTTTTCTGAAAGTCCCAGACAGTCTTTGAAGGCCTTGAATTAATCTTGTGAATGCAGGCACACAACCCACCTCTGATAATACCAAACAAACAATAGAAAACAAAAAGTCCTTGCTCATTCTTTCCAGTAAAAATGCTGCTCCTAGATCTTTCAGTCACACAAAACAGTCTCTTAATGCTTTCTAATACCTCTTTTTGAAATCACCTTAGATTCAGGCTAGAGGGTTGGGAAAGCTGCCTTTTTCCACACACCAGCAGGACAAAATGTGCTATGTATCTGGACTGCAGTGGGTGTCATCAGAAAAAGAAAGGCTCACAAGCTTACATAGGTATTCAGTTATGCTGGACTTCCACTATTCTGAATGATCAAGAAACTATAAATTTTGCCAAGAAATGCTATGATATACCTCAGTCATGAGAAGCAGTTTCATGATGGGCAGGATCTGGGAACAAGCCCACATCATCTCAGAGACCAGAGGCTGCCCAGTGTCACAGAGAGCCACTGCTCCCTGCTACTAAACATCCACTGTGAAGTGGAACAAAGCTCCACTGCCCATTGGTTCACATCCAAGAGATTCCTACAATGAGTGCAACATTTCTGCCAGTCAACAAGTGCCACAGAAGTCATCAGAAAACAGCTGTAAGTGTAGGAATAGCTTCTAGATGTGCTGTACAAGTGCAGACCATCATGGAGACATCATTGTTCTGGATGATTTCTTTATGCAGGCATTATGCCCAGGTCTGTGGAACCTTCCCATAACCTGTAGCCAAAGTATGCATGCCCTGACAGATTCAGTAGTGCTAAAAGCAGCTCCTGTGCCAATGACTATCATTGTAGAGAGCCCCAAATAATCCCTCACCTTTTATTTCACCTGGAGCCTGTGCCCAGCAAAGCAGCCACTCTATACTCAGCACTTGCACTTTGACTTCCTGCCAGTCACCTCACACCAGAAGTCAGTGAATTTCTAAAGGCCCTAAGGCAGATGAGGTCCCACTACATTATGAGCATATATTGTGATAAAAGAACTGTGTTAAGGCAGCAGAAAGCAATGTTACCCAGAGCTCTAGTACAGAAGTCTGTGGGTACAGAGGAGCTGTGATTTCAGATCACCACATCAAGAAATCACTGGGATTTAAAATCTTATCAAAACATAGTAACCAAAGTGCAATTAGCAGAAGGCAAGTTTATTAAGTACTAACAATAAACTAGTGAACCAGTTCAGGTAACAATGCAGGATCATTAGTGAGCTTAAACCAGATGGTATCTCGTTTTTAGCTATAGGCAAAATGCCAAATGACATGACTAAATAGAGAAAAATCCCTACAGTATTGAATTTTTGCGCTTATTGAGCATGGAGACTGAAAGGCAGGAACATTTTTAATAACCTTTCTTTGACAAGCTTAAAGCCATTTACTGCTGAAGCCTGTCTTTGACATAAAGCCAAGAGAATAGGCCTCTAGAGAAAGCTCACTGCTGTACAGCTTCACCTTCCAGCAAAACACATTATGCAACAAAGACACACAGTACCTACTTCCATTAATAAAACAGACTCTTTTGCTGCTATCACAGCAGTGACCTTTCAATCCAGGCTTCTATAGTATTTATTGGCTGGAAACTTATTTCTACGAATAGCAATAGTCTGATTTTAAAATTGAAAATCTTTTCTCTGTTTCAGGGAACAGCATTTGCAAAGGCAACGGCATTCACTCAATGAAAAAGGAAAGGTAACCAAAAGTAATGAAGTGCCACATACCAAGTGGCATTTAAAAACAATATCGATACTGGTTTTGTTGATACAGCAATTTTCATCAGAGAACTTCATTCAAATGCAAAGGTCCTCCACATGAAAGTATTCCAGACATTAAGATTTCACAACACTTTGACAAATACTTATATGACAGATGGGTAAGTTAATTAAATAGCAGGCCAGGCTCTGGACTTCATTCTGGACTGTATTTTGCTCCTTTGACGCTAGGAAGAGGCCAAAAAGCAGCTCAATATCTCTCCCTCTTAGTACTCGTGTCACTGAGGTGTCTCCAGGTAACCTAACTGGCACCTACCTGGCACTCACCTGAAGCATGACACCACGGGGACACTGGAGCAGAACTACCCTAGGGCAGCAATTTCCCAGCTCATTCCAGGCCCATTCCAGGCTGGCAGGAGGAAGGCTGGATGAGAACACCATCAACACTGCAGTGATATATGATGGTTCTCAGAACAGGCTACAATGTGCACTAGAACTTGAGATAATTTTTGTCACTTTTTGCTGTTATAAGGACACTTTAGCAGATACAGGCAACAATTTAGAGATTTAGGGCAAAAAGATATTTTTTTTATCCAGATATATCCCTTCCAACCCAAACTGTTCTATGATTCTATGACTAGAACATTTTTGCACAGTGCCTCTCTGGTGGAGCTACAAGAGCTCAGCAGAGTCCTACAAAAAAAAATCTGACTCCTAAAAATGTATGCAGAAAAATATAGAAGAGAACCAACTGTATTTAGGGAGTAAAAAGCTAAGAAAACCATGATGAAAAGAGGTAATTTTGTAGACCAGAAGTCAGAATTACAAAAAAAGATGCAGAAAGGCTGGAAAGGGTCCAGAGGGGGAACACGAAGTGTCAAAGGACTGTGATTCTGCCATCTGAGGGAAGGCTGAGAGACTTTAGAGAAGAAGGCTTAGGGACTCTGTTCCAGTATTTCAAGAGTGGCGAGAAAGAAGATGTAGCTTCCCTCTGTAGGAAGGGTAAAGGGCACAAGTTACTCCTGGGAGATTCTGATTAGACACAAGAGTGCAATTTTCACAATAAGAACAATCAGATATTGGAATAATTTCCTCAGGGAAGTGATGGGTTACCTAACATTGGACTTAAGGGTCAGCTGGACAGGGTGATGTGCCATCTTGTCTCAACAGTGTTTTTACCCAAAAGATTGGACCAGATGATCCTTGAAATCCCCTTTCAACCCGGTTTTCCATGAATTAAATTTTGAAGAGCATATTAAGGTTTTTTTGTAATGTCATATAAAGAAGGATTAATTTAATGTCCATTGATTTAACTGGAAATCAGCATTTCCAAATCCTGTGATTTTAATCAAATATCTTGAATTACTTAGCGATTCATTGTTAATTTGTTTATATATTTTTAAGAAATACCAAATTCATATAGTTATATCAAGTGAGAAAATTTGGTTTTTTTAAAGGACCTCAACCTCTGAGTATAGAGAAATAAATCAAAGGAACAGAAGCCTTAAGGCTCTAGCACTGAAAGGGAAGTTGAAAAAAAGAAAATGTATCAGTTTAAAATGCTTAGGTGTTTCAGCCAAACTTATGACTACGAGTTTAGATTTTAACCTGCAAATGCTAAAACTGCAACTATTGAGCATTTTAATAAATATAATTGGAAGAGGACTTTTGTTTTATGCAGTTTATGTACTATTAATCATTCTACAAATATGGAAGAGGGAATCCTCAAAATTAATGTGGTAAAATTGGGAGGTTTTCTCAGTACAGGGTCTAGCATCACTCAAAACAACATTAATATGCCAGCAATATCTTTGCTCCTTTGAGCTCCAGTTATCAACAAAACTTGCCAACGAATTGTGCTTGTGTTTTAAAGGTTTTAGTGAGGAAGAACACTTATATAAACATTGGGCATTTCCCTCTTGCATTAAGGATTCCAACTTGTCTCAGCTCTTTCATTTTCTTTCCAGCAGCCCACAATGTCCCTGCTATAATATCGATGAGCTCCCAGGTGTTATGTTCCTTTTCATAAGGACACAAGGGCACTGAGGCTGCTTTCATTCACAGAGTGAGTGTTTCATTTGACCCTTACTATGTTAATAGGAAACCCAAACTCCCCCCCACCCCCTGTCCCATTCACCTTCGAAGGAAGGAAATACTGCTGAAACAGTTATCAATCATTTTTTTTCATAGGGTTGTTTGTTTCAGCTGTACACAGTAAGTTTTCTTGATTCTGCCAGCCTGGATCAGAAAGGGCAACAGGTTTTGCTTTTCAATGCGAATGAAAGGGACTTAAAATACTAATAGACATTGAAGCAGCAGCACCTGATGTAGCCCCAGAAATGTTAAGTATATGCACAAGAAGGATGGTGGAATCAATTGAAGTTTTTCCACTCCACTATGTTATTGATCACCTGCTGTAGTGGAAACTGTAGCAGAACATTTTCAGATTCAAATGACTGCTTTATTTTATTACTACTAATTTGACTTTTGATTCATTAAATTACATAGGCATACTGAATTTCATAGGATCATTTTCATTTAAAAGCTCTTTAAAGATACCACCTTCTGTATTTAAAAGTATCTTAATGATAAAAAGCATTTAATTTTTCCAAAAATATATATTATACCATGCATGTTTATGATGTATTTAAATTTCTCAATATTATTCACAGTACGTGCTAACTTATGTGTTCATGACTACATTGCCTTGTGATCAAGATTTTGCTGTATCTTAGCAGAATCCCAACATTATTTAGGTGAGAAGGTAAAATAAACTTTACCAATCATCTAGTCCAGGCAGTCTGTCAGGGGCAGGGACATCTTTCACTAAGTGAAGATGCTCAGCAAACATATTAAAACCAGAAATCAAGGACAAAATGTAGCCTCTTTAACCTGATTTTGGATGAGCTAAACTTCACGGGACACAGAATATCCTTCAACAGTGGAATGTCAGAACAAGTTTTGGCATTAGGTCTGAAAGTTCATCAGACAGCACAACAACATTGCTTGTGGTATCCTACAATGCAGAAAACCAGGTGTCAGCAATGCCTCACAGCAGAACAAATGCCCTCCCTACCCCAGCAAATGTCCTGTTCCAAAGAGTATTCATTCGAAGATACAATGCTGTTCCAGAAAGTGAGCTAGCTTTATATAACCTCCTTTTTGGAGGCAGCAGTTCACCAGTTGAAACTGGTCTCTGTTTAAATACAATGGGAGGTTTTATCACTGGCAACTTGCAAAAGAGGTGACCCGATCTAATGCTCTCGTTGCTTGTGGGTCCCAAAGCACCTTGTAGTTCTGAAGGCTCTGCTCTTCTGCATCTTTCCCTTTTAAGCACACTTCCCAACCTCCATTAGCATTACAACAGAGTAAAGAAACTTATCACTGCCTGCTTTACAATTATAAATAGGCTATTGCTCTCCAGTATTACCAGTCTTTAAAGCCCTCTAAGATGCAGCTGCAGAATATTCCCCATCGCATTAGGAAAATTTAAGAAAAATCATGTAAATTGAAGCCTTAAAAAAACCCCAAAAAACAAATCCCACAACAGCAAAAGAACCCCCCAACCAGCCAACCAATCAACCAACTAAAAATTCTTGTACCTAATAGAACTGGAAAGAACATAAAGGCAACATGGCTGTTGCCAGTGGCCTCCTGAACAGTAGCTTTTAGAGAAAGAGTGGGAAAAACCAGGATGAAATATGGGCCAGGCTTGCATCCACCCCAAAAGCTGGTTATTTGACTTGGCAAGTAAGAGGTAGAATGACACAAACTTTGCAAAAAACGTAATGATTTAATCAGGAACTACATAGAAGAGTTTTGGTTCCTAGGGAACCCCATTTTCTTGTGATCCCATTGTCCTTCCTTCCAATATGGGAGAACATAGTCCTGCTTCTAATGATACTAGAATTACAACACAGAGATAGCCCTAGTATTTTATCCAATTTTCTACATAACAGGCATTCAGATAAGAATTTCAAATATTAAAGGTATTGCAATTATCTATTTTTTCTTGGGTAGTATTATAACATTTATTTTTCCTGTTATTTGAGTGCCTCCACTCTGATATATTGAACTCCTGAGGTTACAAACAAAGCTTTTGCAGTAAATTTTATCTTTCCTCTTTCCTCTTCAAAATTTAAAGGATTATTGAATTCTTTTGCACCTTGATGTTTTTTTTTTCCCAAATATAAAAATCTGTTTGTAGTGCATTTCTTGGATAATGCTACAACAATGGGAAAGGCTTTAAAATAAAGATATTTAACAAGGTGCTTCACTACCCTATTATTCTGGAGGCTCCAAAAATTCTGACTGAAGAATTTAACAATATTAGAGTGTCTTCTGGAAGAGGAATTCAAGATAAATAATTTTGTATTTCTTGGGGAAAATGAACCTTTTCTATGTTCTCAGTTCCTGCATTAATTCTTTTCTTTCAAAAACAAGTTGCATGAGTACATGCTAAGATAGTTCTCAGTGGCAAAGACCTGAAATGACATGAGTTCTGTTCTTGGCCTCCTGAAATATAAATCTGCATTAAAAGATCATTCAATCTGTTCACTCAAAGTATAAGGTCTATGACAAAGGATTCAGTTATTATCTGGTAACTATTAGATATCTTATATTCCCTCAAATTGTCCTATTTACCATTGAAGCTGGTTATGAACCTTAGAGTGATAAAACACAGCTTCAATCCAAGTTTCAATATCATATTTATTCATCAATTTGATTATATATTGCACTAAAACCCTCAAGAATCTTGAACCTAAATTTTAACTTCAGTTTTCCTTTACTGAAAAATTATGTGAACTACTTCACATATACTCAGCGTTTTCCCAGATCAAGCTGAAGTTATGATGTACAGTTCCATTCTTAATATAAATTTGCTATTCTTTCCTCTGAAAAAGTTGAATTATTGAATTTTTAGTCACCTGCACATTTTACTATTGTGAAAGAATAAATTACACCTTTAGTTTAACCAACAGACAAGATAAATCAGAATAGTAATACCAAAAATAAGATTTTTTTTATGCCTAACAGCTCTTAACTGATCAGTTCAAAAAACTATAAACACAAATGCTAGTAAGGGTTTTTGTGGATTTTCTTACATTACTATGAATTACTATTACTTACATTACTGAATCTGATAAGATACACCCAAGCCCACTTGGTGTATATAAAATACAAAAAATATTTTCCCCAATATTTTAGCAAAAAGGATTGTATCATTAATCAATAGTAATTTTGTAACATTTAGGGATTCCAAAGCATGTTGTCATAAATTATTTTGGATTCACAGCTCTCTAGGGAACACAGAACTTATTACCAAGTTTTTATAGGTTAAGAAAATAACAAACCAACAGGTATTAAATAGTGTGTTACAACACAAAACTAGTTCCTACAACAGCAAAAAACGCAAACCTCATCTGTATTTCAAACTCGGTTTTCAGAATGTAATTCAGACACTTTCAGAAAAGGGTTAGTGGCTACCACCCATGCTTATGTAAACCTTTGCTCAGCAGCTCTGCTGGTTGCCATAAAGGCTTGCCACACAAAGTTATTTTTTGCCATGTGTCCACAGCTATGGAAGACCAAAGTCCCACATCAAGAAAGAGCTGTCTGTGCAAAATGTCTCTGAACAATCACAGTTAATAAATTGCCTCAAACCAATAAGGGCACAGCATGAACAAAAAATGTCCAGGTGTGGAACAGATCCTAGCACAGGAGGAGAATCAAACAAGTGGTGAGTGGAATTTTCTCTACATTTGGCAGAATGTTTATAGAGAAAACACCATGGAAAGTGAGGAAAAAGTCAGAATACTGAATGTATTTTCCAAGCACCTGTGCCAAGAGTAGTAAAAATTTTGATTATTTACTTTATAATGCTTGTCATCTGTGTAAGACCAATGGCAGGCCTAAGGCAATCATATCAGTTTTAAGCATTATTATGCTGCAAGCATGAACCATTACTCTTTCCTGTTTATTTCAGTCTAATAAAGTAATCTTATCAATATAATAAATGATACTATTTATCAGTAAACTATTAATAAAAAATCATTATATCTATTAGTGGACCCATAAATTAATGCATGGATCAATAAATCCCTACATTTAATTATAAATTATGGATATATACACAGAGCAACTTGAAATATTTCTTTAATTAATAAACATAATTATTTTTTTAACCTGAAAACTAAAAACAATAGCTAAATATGAACGAATATTTTTGGCTCTACACTTGATCTTGGTGCTAGCACAGTTTGTCTCACCAGTAAGAGGTTTTGGAAGGGAAGATAGGATGTTGAAGCAATGTCTACACAAGGTAAAACCTAATAGGCTGGGCTGTGTTTGAAAGTGTCCTATAAAGATAAGATCTACCTCACACCTTTAACTAGCAATAAAGAAAAAAAAATGGTTTTCCTTAACTGAAGGAAATTCAATAAAAAATGAAAATAAACACAAATTTTGGGTTATGAGACCTGCCTATTTGCATTGTCTTTAGTCAATAGGTGCCATATGAATAAGAGAGACAGGTCTGTGATAAAACCAGAAGGGAAAAATGACTATTTGCCAAAAGACTGGACATCTATTAGCAAAAGCAATGTGATGTGTAAGTTTCTGTAGGAAAATGAGCCAAATACAGTAAAACCTAAATGAAATTCTGCCTATATCAGGTGAGTGACTGCCTGATAGAAGAAGGTTTTTCATATCTGTATTGCCTACAATTCATTTCTGTAATTCTGCAGATGATATATTATCAATACCAAGAATTATGAAGTAGCATTAAGCCCAGAGATGAACGTTAGGTGAAGGAACACCATTTGAGGGAGACAGGGAAGCAGAGTTTGCTAGCAGATATCTTGAGTCTCCCAGATGTCTGAAAAGAAAGAATACATCATCAGTCAAAACAAAAGCCAGTTCATGAACTGTTACACCAGAAACTGAATGCTCTTGACTTCATGCCAGAGAGGATGCAGTTCATCACAATTCCACATACTTAATCTCTATCATTGCACTCAATACTGTGAAACCTTAGAACAACCCTTCTGCCCCAAGGAGTTGATTATTAAAATTAACAAAAAGCAAGTCAGGTAGACAATGAAGTTCAAAAATAACACATCATATATTATGACATAGATGTATTAAAAAGATGTAATTTGATATTCAAACTAAGCACTAAATTATCAGGGATCTTAAATCTGCAAAAATGAAGAAATCTGTGAAATATTAAGATTCTAAATATTCTCTGATGTAGAAATGTGCCAGCAGGCAACTCCAAGTGAGTGATACATGCAATTGCTATTGATTTCAGCTATTCAAGGATAACTCACAGCTGCTTTCAAGATATCCATCCTTTTTTGCTTTTCTAAATGCACAAGAAGCCATGATCTCAGTGTACACAGACCTTCTAGAAGCACTCCCCATTTTGAGTGTTACCACTGAAAACTTCACTAGGCCATCCAGTAAGGAGAGAAATGATTTATTATGGTACACTCTCTAAGAGGCAGCCATCCTAAAGGTTCCAATGAACAAAATCTGGAAAGTACTCTGTGCTATAAATAAGCCCACGGCTATCCTTTTCTTGTTCCTTCATCACCTCTTGCTACAAATCCACTGCAGATATAAGCATTTTAGATGGTTGCTCTTTACAACTCAGAGAAGATGATGACACAAGATAGTTTCACAGATGTCAGATTACCAGCTATGAAAGGAAAAATATGGTGGCAATGGTGGGAAAAAAAAAAAACAATATCCACAGACCTTACATTACTATCATTAGATTACTTCAACAAGTAAAGAATTTCAATATATTCAGAAATTTTCCTTGAATATAAACCATTCGTAACTGCATTCACCCAGCTGCATGCCAGTAAGCTCATAATTTTAAGATACTTGTAAAAAACACAGTGCAGCTGGGAACCTTAAAATATTTATAATGCAGCAGAAAGACGAAAAGTTATGAACAGTTATTTGCAAAGCTGCAGCCTAAGCAGAGAGATGCCAGGCAAATATCCCTCAGTGACTGAGTACCTGCCCAGTGGCAAAAGGAACAATTGCAATGTTTGATATCAGGAAAATAAAAGCGATTAGTCATCTCTTTAGAAAATACTCAAAACTAAAAATTGCTGTACAGTGACGTCTAGAATCTTAAAAACATTTAAGGCAAATTTTTTAAAATTAATTTTTGTTCATGATTTTATTAAACAAAATTCAAAAACAAGAATGAAATTATCCTTTTTTTTTTTTTTTAAACTTCATTGACTCACATTAGGCCTGAGTTTGGCCACCAGACTTTAGCAGAGTAGTAGAACAAGTCAACACAAAGAACTTCTCGCCATGCATCACCTTGCTGGTTTCTAATATGAAAGTATTGCTTGGAATTGAATTGTGAATGGGACACACTTATGCCAGACAGATACATACTGAATCTCTGGTACTTTAGCAGATTATTTCATATGAGAAGTTACTAAAAAAGGGCACTGAGTTACATGGAATACTAACCACAGTACATCAATGCTTATTTCTAATAGCCTACTTGTGTAATATGTAATTTCTGACATAAATTATTATAAGCTTTTTCTTCCAAACTTTAAAAAATGGCCCAAAAGCCTGAGCTAGGAAGATAAACAATGATTTTCTGGAAATGGAGAAATCCACAGCAGGTAAAAATGCAAGATGATCAGGTTTGACAGGAACTGTGCCACAATGTGATGTGCTCTGGTAACACACATCCCAGTGATTTAGCACAGCAAGTCCTTTCATTTTTCCCTTCCAAGTGCCAAACTAATACAGAATAAACAGTACATAGGTTTTCAATTTTTTATTTTTTTTGTGAAAGAAGGAAAGGTCTACTATGCAGCACATAAATGCCAGAACCTCAAAATAAAATCATAGAGTATCGCTGACACATCACCACCTTTCAAAACGTGAGGCACCCAAAATTCATCAGTTGCTCTCAAAAACTTTTCCCACACATGTTCATTAATTGTAATACCAATCATAACTTACCAACAGAACTGATAAGTAAAAAAAAACCAAATAAACCCCCACATATAGACAATAAGATATCACAGTGCTAAAAATGCATTTCCTGTTGTTGAACAGTTTGGGGCTATGAATTTATCTGCAGAGTAGTAACCAAGATACAGAGGCAAGTGGAATTATCAGCTATCAGTATATAAAATTACTTTCCAGATGGGCTAATAGTGTCTGGCTGGTCTGGTAAATTGTCTTAGATAAATGCAGCTTATTTTTCTGATGAGAACTGCTGTGGACTTTCTATTGAGTAAAATCTCTTGAAGGAGAAATATACAGATGCTTGTGGCCCATCTTTTTCTTTTTGTCTTCATTTGTGTTATGGTACAAGTAGCAGAGGTGGCTTGTCCAGCATTATTCTTCCCTCAGAATATCTAGGGCTTATCCTTCAATTTTACTTTATTTTCAATAGATATTGAGATCTCTTCCATTTACTAAAATCTCTCTTCACAGGACAGAGATGTCACTCTTCTGATGTTCACTAAAAATCTCAATGCCTTCCAAGTGCAGGACTCCCACGCTGGCTCTACACCAGATCTGACTGGTCCTGGCCCAGTTTCTCTCACCAAAAAATATGTTTGGGAAGGGATGATAGGAGAAGACTTTAGGGCAATGTCTACACAAGGTAAAACCCAGTAGGCTGGGCTATATTTGAAACTGTCCTATAAAGATGAGATGTACCTCTGCAAACTGATGTTAAACAAGAAATATACTAAAGCATCTTCAGATATTATGTCACAGCAACCTTAATATATAAAAAAATATCTTTTATGATTATGTTAGCTCTGTCAGGTTACCATAACACAATTCAAACATCCTCTTAAAAGGAAGGTTAGCACCACTCAACCATACTGTTTGTCTATATGTGCCAGTCTAAACAGTTTTAAATAGCCAGTCTACTTTTAACCACATATTTTGATCCTGTTAAATTTTATTAGAACAGAACAACTGAAAGAGAAATATTACTTCCATAAGTAATGTGTTTTAATGCTTGTCCATAGAGGAGGTGCTTAGAATGGTGCTCTTATAGAAGTACAGCTAAACTTTTAAGATCATACCAGTGTAACTACCCTAGGTTAATATTTTGATTTCAAAATAAAAGTAGCCTGACATTAATTAATATATTTTTTAAATAAGCGACATGAAGTAGGAAAAAAAAAGGAATAAATTTAAGGGAGAATGAAAGAGATTATATCATTTAATTATACTGAAATAACTAAACTGAAAGTTTACATGTTGTCTTTAACTGCTGGCCTTTGTTCTCAGTAGGAGTGTTCATACTCTAAGAAATACTCTACAAAAAAAGGTCTTTCAATCTGTCCCAGTAAGTAGGGTCAGCTGAAGATCTTTGTGTAATATACTTCATTATTATCTTTTACATGAGATTTGTTCTTATGAGCAGTATTAACTGTGCAAACAAAAGGCACGTAGAAAGGGCCATGATTTCTCCCCCACTGTAGTATGAACAGCCATTGTGCAATGAACTCCAGTTGTCTCTCTTAATCCAGTGAGTAGTGAATGCTACACAGTGGTGATATTAGTCCACCATTCACTAAGATCAGTTCAGACAAAATTAAAAACATTATTTTTAACTATAGAAAAAAAGGATACTACCTGAAGCCTCCAATGGGCCAGATCATTAGCCAGTACAGCTGTAGCCTACCTGTGTTTGTTGCATTAGGGGGTGTTTTTTCCAACAGATGAAAACCTCTTCCTGCATCTGCAATATATGATTTGTACATACTACATTTAAGCAGACTTAAATTCCTGTTAAGCCTAATTAATCTGCACCAAAGTAAGCTACATCTGCACGGCACAGCTCTTTGGGACAATGTGCATTTTTATTATCAATATTGAAAGCATAGCAAGTTCAATCCTTATTAGGCCCCTGTTTATAACATTTTCATTGACACTTCTCTACTCCAGAGCAGCCTGGACATCCTGCAGTCATCTCATACTGGTTTGTGTCCCAGCAGGACAGACCTTTCTGAAGCCCTCCAGAATTCTGACCTCAAACCTGTTTAAAACAGCTGCAAACTGCCAGAGCCTTCTCATCAAGGCTGCCCATAAAGCAAAGAGAGAAAACACTGCAAGAGTACCCTAAAGGCTCATTACATTATGGCACCTGGACACAAAGGAAATAATTCGGAAATTTTAAAAAAGCAAAGTCTTTCAATCTGCCAATACCAGGAGGAAGCCAAAAGTTGCAATCAGAATTGAGGAGAGAATCTTTTTATTGCAGATTTGAAACAAATAACAGTGAATATTGCCCACGAGTCCCACCCCTGCCCAGTGGGCATAATCCATCAGAAGAGAATCCGTAATTATCCAGCATTTAACAAACCTATGCTGAATTACAGGGGGAAAGAACCTAACAAAATGTACATTTAGAGATCTCTTAGAACATGGAAAGAAAACACAGATGGCATAAAATGCATAGGATTCCTCTGGTGTGAGTAAGAGGGATTAGCCCCTCTGGCTCACTTTGCTCAGGAATTGGCTCAAAGAATACCATAAAATTATGAAAAAGTGCAGAGACTATTTCTGAAGATCACCAACAGGCAGGCTGGCTTCATCAAAAACTCAGCAAAGACACACTCTTATAGCAAAGCAAAACAGCTTCTTCAAAACATGATCCAGACTACAGCACTGAGGGCACCAAACCCCTGCTTAGCACAGGCTGCTGCTCTCCTCCACTCCCAGTGCAAACCAGCACCCACCTTCCCAGCACCCAAACTAAGCACCACTCCAGCACAGATGTTACCTGTGACAGCAGCTACAAAAAGCTTAATGAGTTTCAGCTTGTTCATGAAGAAACTGTTTGCTCCTGACTTTTTGTTAATTTATTTTCAAAATGCAATTTCTTTATATTTGCACATCAAATAGTTAAATACTCTTCAGTTCTGGATTTGAAAAGTATTTTTCAAGTGTTGAATGCTTAATAAAAATTTAATAACAAAATTATATATACTTCAGTATCTTAATGTTAATAAATGCAAAAATATTCTTTGAAAGGTTATAGAATTAATAAGGAAAATATTATGAGTTTAATAATAGAGCATTTAATATTGCATAACTATATCCCTGTAGGCAGGTAGGAATATGCAGCACTGACTGCACGGTCCCTCCATTCTGCTTGAGGGATTCTCATGTTACATACAGCATTCCAAATGCCTTGGCCCTTCTGCCTCTTAACCACTGCTGAATACCTCTTTGTTTTCCCCAGCCAGGGAGAGGAGTTTCTTTTTAAAGTAACTAAGCTCTCTAAATTAGGGTATGGGTCTTCATGAGTACAAAGAACTGTAAGAATGCATGCATTACTATCTTTAAAAGAAACATGCAAATTTTTCAGATACACATTTTCAAGACAAGTAACATTTTCACAGATCCATACACAGAGAGAGATTTGTAAAAAGCTCCTGGGGGGAGCTCTTTATGTGGGCACTCCAGAAAAGCAGAAGGTTTTAAAACAGTAAGAGCAGTGCTCCCACTGCTACTACATCTCTTCTGCAGAGCAGCTCAGTATTATGCAGCTTTTCCCTTCTTCATCTGTTATAGATTTTGTTTGGAAACAGAATTTTTTCCTGCTTCACCTTCTTGTTACATTACAAAGAGTGGCAACCTAGCACAAAGTCTTTAGTTTTTGATTCATGATTATGATTCAAGTAGTATGATACTTTAGGAATAAGACCTTGTCACAGAAATAATTTCAGGTAACATCCTTTTGAAAGCTGAACTTAGTAAAACTTAACTATCAATCTTCCAAAATACACTCAGTAAAAATTAATCAACTCTGTATGTCATGTTAAAACAAGCAGAAAAGGAAACATTTTCACTAAAGAACCTGAATATTCAAATTCATCAAAGGTCTTGCAGAAAAGGGGGAAAAGCCCAGCAAAATACTGTTCTTGGTTAGAACACTAAGGACATAAAATAAACAATATTTACCAGGGCTCAATTTTCATTTATCTTTGAAATCATGAATACTAGAATAACAATTAAATGTCATAAAGATTTCTGTGGTAGCTGGTAAAAGCAGTATCATGAATTGCCTAGTAAATTTTGATTCCTTAACTGTACGTATGTTGACTTAGTGGCCTGAAATAACCATGGTACAAGCCTCATTTTCCTGTCTGTATATCCAGAAAACTTGCATGCCATAGGGCTCTGACTAATGGGCCAGAAGTTGTATCTCAAGGATCTGCTGCAGCACTGCTACCTCAAAATCCTTGGACATTATGTTAAACTGTGCAGTTTTACTCCATTCTGCAGGTCAGGGCAGTCAATAGATAGATTATCATGACTCAACAGTGTCAGGATTCCACTTCTTATTTAGGTCTACATATTATAGTTTCCTGACACACAATAACAAAGTACAGGAAATGTAATGAAAGCAGTTGCTTGCTGTTATTGGGCAGAAGGCTGGGAGGCAGACTCTGAACAATTCATCCCTTTCCATACTGGTCCATACCAGTAACAGCAGAAGAAACAGGGTTCATACTTAATATTTCTTTTCTTTGAAGCATCAGCAATTTTACAAATGGCAACTTCAGAACAGATAATATTACACATTTCCTATTAATAAAGGTCTACAGCACAAGAGGAACTGATAAGCCTGCTTGCTGACTTACAGAGAATTCAGGGCAGGACACAAGCAGGAGCAGTCAAACAGAATGAAAGATCTGAGGCCATTTTCATGAAGGAACACTCAAGAAATCAGTGAAAAGACCACTAAGTTTCCATGAGGATTTTCAAGTACACTAGTGAAATGGATTATATTTCTATGTGAATGAATTATATTTCTATACCTTTATTCTCCCTAGATCTCTATCACCAACAATTCTTTGCTCTAAGAAAACTTACAACAGGAGTAATGATTTAACTCCAGCCAAGCACCACACAGACTCTTACTCACTGCCCCATCAATGAGATCAGCAGGAGAATCAGAAGAGTAAGAACTAGAAAATGCATGGGTTGAGAGAAAGACAGTTTATTAGGGAGAGCAAAAGCAAAGTAAAACAAGGAATTCATTCGCTGCTTCCCATGGGCAGGCAGGTGTTCAGCCATTTCCAGGAGAGCAGGGCCCCATCATGAGGAACAGAAACTTGGGAAGACAAATGCCATCACCCCAAATATCCTCCCCCTTTCTGCTTCTTCCCCCTTTTCATACCCTGAGCCTGATGCCAACGGTCTGGAATCTCCCTTTGGTCAGTTGGGGTCACCTGTCCTGGCTGTGTCTCCTCCCACTGTGCCAGGCACTCCTGACCTCCTCACCAGCATGGCTGTACGAAAAGCAGAGAGAGCCTTGGCTCAGCAATAACGAAAACATCTCTGTGCTGTCAACCCNACCACCTCTGTGCTGTCAACCCTGTATTCAGCACTAATCTAAAACACATCCTCATTCCAGCCACTGTGAAGAAAATTACCTCTACCTAAGCCCAAAACAGGACAATAGGATGGCAAAACCTATGGCAGTATGGTTATACACAAATTTGAGCCTTGTTCCCATTTCATCTGTGTAGAATTGAAGGTCTTTTTTTTTTTNGCCTGATGCCAACGGTCTGGAATCTCCCTTTGGTCAGTTGGGGTCACCTGTCCTGGCTGTGTCTCCTCCCACTGTGCCAGGCACTCCTGACCTCCTCACCAGCATGGCTGTACGAAAAGCAGAGAGAGCCTTGGCTCAGCAATAACGAAAACATCTCTGTGCTGTCAACCCTGTATTCAGCACTAATCTAAAACACATCCTCATTCCAGCCACTGTGAAGAAAATTACCTCTACCTAAGCCCAAAACAGGACAATAGGATGGCAAAACCTATGGCAGTATGGTTATACACAAATTTGAGCCTTGTTCCCATTTCATCTGTGTAGAATTGAAGGTCTTTTTTTTTTTTCCTAAGCCGATAGTTATTCCAGGAAAATATAAACAAAATATGCTGTTGCTGACACTACCCACTGACAGCATGGAAATGTTTCAGATTCTGTTTACCTAAGAACTCTGTGTGGGGTGCGTTTGTTTAGGTGTGAGAGAAAGCTTAATTAAAACAGTCTATCAGCAAATGCATCTAGTGGTATTAAATTCTGCTACGAGTTTAAAACAGTTGTAAAGGTAGAAAGAGCTCACTTTCATGAGGTTACACCTCTTTCAGTTGTTATAGCACACAAATGGTCAGAAAGAAAATTTTAAAATATAAAACAAATTTTAAGAGTTATTATCCAAAAATTTTATCTTTTAACCAAGTTCTAAAGAAAGGAAAAAATGTTGGTGTCAGTCTGCTGAGTGAAGCGCAGATAAATCAAATTGTGCAGAGTGATACAGAGAGTTTGTGGCAATTGTCCACTTGATGCAGGTATTTTATACTTCTGGGTTTGATTGCAAATCTGTTCTTGTTTAAATAGGCAATTAAGATGTATGGAATGCTTCACAGAGGTTCAAAAGCAATTCTTAAGAAAAAGCAAATAGACATTACCAACAAAATTGTTCATCACATGCACTGTTGTAGACTTTATCTTGGTGACTTTCTTATTCCTTTGGCATCCCTGAGGTAAAAGGTAATTAACTTCATATGAAAAAATGGAAAATGGTAGCTTTTCCACCACAATGAAATGCTGAAATCTGAATGAATGATGAAGCCTTTAGAATTAGTGGCAACATTACTGTAGTGAACTGAGAGAGTGACCTGCCCTCAAGGAACAGGGAAAAGCAGTAATGTTCATGTCCCATCTGTCAGGAAGGTGTAGGAGACATTTGTTACATAATGACTGTCCCATTCACTGAAATATTATGGGGATTAGAAAATACCTTGCATAATTTATATACACCATCTCTATTCTGGAACCATACATTACTCTTCCCACAGACTGATTAAGCTGACATTCTGAACCATATGCATGGTTTATGTGGGTAACATAATACTTTCAAATTATATCTGCTATGAGCCAATAAAATTAGTATGGGGTAGTTAGGCAATAGCCTCATAACAGCTAAGCTAACAAAGGTTTATAAAATATTTCTCTCCTAATTTTTCATGGGGAAGTCATTGGTTTTATTTTTTCCTTAGCTTTACTGATGAAAGGCAACATTAAAAACCAGTTATTTCACTACCCAACATGCTGGTGTTCTCAAGCATATATACAATTTGAGTCTATCTCTTCTGCTCAAATATGAATTTATATGCTTCAATAACTGAATTTTCAGCTAATATAGAATTCCCACAGAGCTATGATAAGTTACACTGACTTAGAATTGAGCTTCTTGAAATAGAAAATGTGATAATTTTAGATATGCTTTCTGAGATGGCATTTAACTGTTACATTAGGGTTTTTTTTCTGTATGGATATTTTTCAAAATACCTTCACTGATTGACTTCCAAAACAGTTACTGAACAGTTTCATTCCACTAGGGCTTTGTTTCTTTGGGTTTTGGGGGCAAGAGGGTGCTTCCTCTTTCGATAATATCCCGCTAGTACAAAACCATTGGCACTCTGATTTCAAAGAACTATAAATCTCTACAAGAAAATGACAAGACAAGAGGATTGATTGTTTCTGTTATATTGGGATTGTCAGTTTCTGAGCCAAGGCACGGTAGTGAGGAGGCCAGCAATGCACAGCTTCTTCATCCACCTGGGAATTGGCACTAGGTGCTGTGTTAGCTCAGAGGTGCTTTGGTGTATTTTCTGGGCAGCCTGCTGTGTCTTCAGGAGGAGCAGCCCGGCTCTTCTGCCACAGAGGATAGTGCTTTCTGTTGGCTCTGCTTCCAGCCCAGCAAAGCTGAGCTTCCACAGACCTACCAGCTTTGCTGCAGCTGCAGGAGGCAGCCTGGCCTGGCCTGCCCACTCTTTGGGGGAGGCTGAGGGTTTGTGTGGCTGTGTTTTCACCGGGGTGGGATGCCCTGCTATCCTGGCAGGCCTTATCTCGGGGGTGTGCTAGGGTAAAGGATGTGGGAACACATGGCTGATGTAGGAGACACGTGCAGCATTTTCTCGTGGCAATATCAGTAGTTTATGCTTTGTTCAAGTGCAGCATTCAGTGTGCATTTTCTTTATTCCTAACCAACAGTTTAGAAAAGGGATATACATTACGATTACATGAAAAGCATTGGAAAGGAATGGAGTTTCTTCTTTCACATTACTCCTTTGCTAAGATGCAGAAGATAGGCTGTCTTAGAGAATTAGTGATGCAGTCATTTCAGGTGGGTAACATCTGGACAGTAACTTTTAGTCTATTTTCCTCAATCAGCTTAGATTTATTCTAAAAAGTACATTATTGCATGTAGGTCAGTTGTTTCCCGTACTTAAAATTCAATTTAATAATTTGAAAACAAAGTTGTTTATTTTCCATCAAGAAAATATACTTCATAGCGTACAAGACGACTGGAGAAGGATCTAGATCTAAGGAATGAAGGAGGAGACTAGGTTTAATTCTATTTCACACCTTTGGAGGTGTGGAACTGCCTGGGACACAAAGCATTGATCTAATATCTGTTCAAGACTTTAAGGATTAACAAATTGAGTGTGTGTTACATTTAAATCAAGAATTTCACAACCCAGAACTATGTTTTGGCAGTAAAAATGCTGCTTAAAAAAAAACCAAAACAGTTATGTCCAGAAGTACATGCAGGCCTACAGACTGAGATTCTGTAAAAATGTACTAAAAATAATACAAATAGCATGGCAATTCATATAATATAAAATTCCTATTTTTACCATTATGTATCATAATCTCTCTTCTCTCAACCAGTTGCTTTAGTTGGACCAAACCATTACAGCCATGCTGTATGCACGTGACAGGCTCAGAAGGGGAGACTAAAAGAATCAACATTTCCAACCTTTGTGGTGACAATTCACACTACAAAATATGAAGCTAAATACAAAGAGAAATGAAAACCTAAGGTCTCTTCTAATATTGTTGGGAAAAAAGTTACTTCCAGGCCTTGATCAGTAGTTGAACATTTTACCTCACATACATGTGCAATGTTCTCTAAACACTGAAGTCACAAACTTCAACATAAAGAGCAAAATGCCACAGTGTCTGAGGTTTTGTAGAGACAAGGATATATCAGGTGTGTTATGATTGTATGTCACAGCTGCCAAGATGATGAAAAACCTTTGCATTTTAAGAAGTTCTGTATTTTAGGTTTATTTGGATATGCCTTTAAGAATGCTGAAGGAAAAATCTTCATCCCTCACATGAGTTATTTTTCTGTAATTAGAAGTCAGGGAAAAAAATTCCTTTACCTTTTATGTTTCTTTTTATCTATTATTTTTAATTGCTGTTGGACAAAAATGAAAAAAATTAACATAAGAGTATCATCTCTGCCAAAAAACATTAATTCTCATTAGCTTCTGAGAACCCAAATACTTTTCAAGATGTCTCTTTTGCTAATACATACACTGTTTTAAAATAAGATTTCTGATTCAGCTAATCCATTTCTTAGGCCAACTACATGGGATGTAATTTGGCATTTTTCCTCCCCTCTGATACCTTCTAAAAGGAGTAAGAATTTGTTGACTTGTGGTCATCATACTCAGTTATGGAGAAATAATATGCTGTCATTTATAGTGCAAAAGTCAAGCTATATTTCTATAAAATCATTGATATGATTGTATAAAACCTTGATTTGATATTGCTTATAATTTATTGAGTCTTCTCAAATAGCAATAACCATGATAATGCAGTTGTGTGATGTGATATAACTTCACAAACTAAATGTAAAAAGGACTGAACAAAGTTCGTGGTGAAAGGCATTTGGAATCCATGAGCTCAAAGAATTTAGATCAGTGTATCTGTTAAACCGTGCTGAAACAAAAGCACATGCAAGTGTTTAGAGCTCATGCTCTAGTACAATGCACATATACCCAGAGAAGAGGGCCAGTTCACTGAAGCATTACAAATCAAAATGCAATCACTTTCTTGTGCTTAAAGTGCTCTATGAGGAACTGAAAGGTTAATGAGCAAGGTGGCTTTAATTGCTTTTTTCTAAATACCTGGCTCATAAAATAAACATACCTGCTTTTAAAAGCTCCATATTCCAAAATTTCTATAGTAAACATTCTCTGTTGGAATTTTCTATTCATGGAATTGGACTATAAATAGGGATATAATATCTTTTATACATTGCAGACACCATACTCTTTTCAAATATCCTGACTTTGCTAGAGGCTGTAATGACAACAGTGAAATATCTTAAATACCATGGGGAGAAATTTGTCAGTGCTGTGCACAGGGTCCAGTATTTTCCTATTGTAATTAGTGGCAAGTGCATGCTCACCACTAACTGAAAGTTACTGTAGTAATTCCAGATGTCCAGCGACTAGTGGAGTGTGCATGTACATATGTTTGGATAATGAACCTTCTTAAATTGCTCCTCTTAGTCCTTTGCAATTTATTTCATTTTTCCAACAGTCTTGAACTGGCAGTGTCAGTAATACATTTTTGACATCAAAAATGTATTTGATGAGAAGAATTATTTTCCCCCTTCTCAGACTGGAAAAGAATAGCAGTTGTTATATGTAGAAAGCCACAGGACAAAGACGATCTTAGAGAGCTTGACAGATGCAAGGTGTGAAGATGAGAATTTTATTCACTTATATAATTTTTTTTTCACATAATAAATTTCTTTCATAGCAATGGATAGTCCTACACATTTGTATGGTCTTCAAAATATAAGTCCAGTGTTTCTTCTTGCTTTGAAGGGGATATTGTCCATTACACTTCACACCAAAATTCATGCTCTATCTAGCTCAGTTATAGGCAGTGCCACAAATACAATTACTTTCAAAAGGAAGCACTATTAAATCCGATCCAGATAAAACCATTCTCACATTTACTGGATGTACTCCAATAGTCTTGAACAATGATCACATCAAACTGCAGTTTTGTCATTGTAAGCCATGTGCTCCACACTACACTCTCGTGTTCTACACTATGCTCACTGCTCACAGATCAGGCTCATGAGGTATCAACCAGCATGGCAATTTCATGGTGGGGAAGTGCACACACCAGCCCTTTCTTTTTTCTTCCTCATATTTCCCTACCAGGCGATATGCTTAGTCCTACTAGCCAAAAAACTTTTGCCTGAAATAAAAAAGCACATCTTAGGAACACACAAAGTCTCTGCAAAGGATTGCAAGTAAGCAATGAAAACAACAAAAGATGTTGATAAATTATTCCATTAACTTGACAATCTTATCATTACAGAAAACAGAATCTTTCTTTTAACTGTTTGAGGCTTTCATTTCTTTGCTACTGGATCTTATTTTTGCTTTTTGGGTTAAATGATAGTTTTATGTACTGATTGCAGGTAGAGGGGGTTTTCTCTTTACTGAATTTTGACTCATTTAAAAATAGGAGAAAGTCCTTGACTACTTCAGCAGTACTAAGAAATTCTAGTTTTACATTCTAGAAATTATTTTCTGCATTATAGTCATCCTAGTGTTCCCTTGATACATATTATCTTTGAAGTTGAAGAGGATTTTGTACATATTTATGAAGAATAAAAGGGAAGGTGCTTTTGCTGCATCAGGGAGAAAGCAAACCTCTTAACACAAAAGCAAAACACTGGCAAATTGGAGGTGAATTCAGTGCTCAAACTAGTTTGAAGCAAATAAGTGATGGGTCAGATTATTTCACCGGTATAATTTAAAAATGCCATCATCTCACTCAAAAGTGTGTAGATCTAGACTGTAATAAAATTATGAAATTTCCTTGCATATTACTTCCAATGCCTGAAAATCCCTGCATAGCCGAGAAGACCCTTAGTTTCCTATATATACTTTATATTTCTGCCCTAAAACCAGAGCTTGAACAAGGCAAATTATAAAACACCTGAAGTCAGCAACTTTCACCTCAACATTAAGAATGATGAGTCTGTGAGAGACAACAGTACACGATTTTTTGTCGATAGCATAATGATTTAAAAGCCTTTTCTCCAGGGCATGGCATCTTTTCCTAGCTGAAAGGGCAAGCTTAGGCTATTGCAACATTAAACAGCTGATGAATGACCTTGTTGTCACACTTGTTTTAGGGATTGATCATGTCCAATTAATTCCTAGAAGAAATCAATTGTTCGTACCTAGCTCATTTACATTAATAAGAAAATATTAATGACTCCACTGCCTTTAAGTATTGAAAAGAGAGGCTGCATTCACATTTCAGCCTACTGGTCATTAAAGAGGATTCATTATCTCCTCATATGAGAGCAAAACAAATACAATTTTTCCCCAGTTATTCAGCATTAAAACCAAGTATTTATCTAGGTATTTAACTGACAACTGAATCATACAGCAAATAATCTTGCACTGTTGGCTAATTTTTATGGGTGTAATATTTATTATGCATGATAGAAAGCACATGATAATTTTCTTCCATTGCTAACTTCACTTTAAGAGAAGAACTACGCACAGGAACTCAAGACCGCAATCATCATTTCCCGTTCCGAGTCCAACACACTGTAAGAGGAACAATGATACAAACGTGCAGGTGAAAGCAGCACATATTTCATTACTGGAAATTATCCTTACAAAAACATTCAAACAATCTTTGTGGTGGGATTTAAAAGTCATGATAATTGCCAAAAACCTAAATAGCACTTTATTAAATGCTGGGATAAGTGTGTTTGTGAGCTACACTATGAATAGCCTACGTTTGAGCAATCATCCTGAACATTCTTCCCAGAAAAGAAATATAATAGGAAGGTCTAGTTCAAGATAAGATTTAGATTTTGATTGCTACATTTTCTGTTCAGTGCATACTGTTACGATTTCTGCTAAAATGTACTAGTTAAGTGCTACAGTAAATTGATCACATAATACTATGGAATTTATCATGTAATAGAAAAGGAATTTAAGAGCTGCATACCTAATATTATTAATAAAATGGGCCTGTGGATAGAGACAGTTAGAGGATATGGTTTATATTATTACCTGATCCTAGATTACATTAAAGAGCTGTTAAAATTAGAATCGCAAGGACAAAATAAACTTTCAATAGGATTTTTCAGTTGGGAACTTCTGACTAACACAACTATGGGTGTTTACTCCCTGCAGCCCTTCTCTTCTAGAAATGACCCTTGAGCTTGGATTCTCCCTTGGATCAGAAGTCCCAGCATATCTTTGCAGAGAGCCTCTGCTGCCACCCTCTTTGGTATCTGAGATTAATCAAAATACTAAGTAAGTAAAATGCCAGCCACCCTAAAGATTTAGGGACACAGATACCTAGTTGTGAAAGAACTGACACAACGGGAAACTTTCATTTTTTTCCTTCCATTTTTCAGAAACAGCAGAACTAAAATTAGCCATACAACTTTAACTTTCTAGTTAAACAGTGTCTGAAAATGTTACTTCCATGTGATTAAAATATTAGTCTGCCTTTGTGACCTAATAAATATTCTCCTACATATGAGAAGAAAAAACAAATCATCCTTTGAGCTCTCTGAAAAGAACATTAGACCCTTATTCACATATTTGGGAAAGGGCTGGCGGAAAGAAACGTGTGCAAAAAAAAAAATTCATGCTAATGCACTGTCACAATCAGGCTTGCATATTCACCTGAATAGTACCAATCTACTAATACTGTTTTCAGAAATGAACAGTTTCTTCTACATCATTTATCTTTATTCTAGTTCTGCATACATACTGCAAAATACTAGAATATATAATTTGCTTTCTTCTAGATTTTGCTTAGTACAAGGGAACAGACACTTCACAAGAAAAACAAGAAAAGAGGCAACTTTGTATCCAGACATCTCATGTCACTTGTGGAGTTACAGTTCTGTTTGACAAGGGGTTAAATTGTTTTTTCTTTCTTGGACGAAAAAAAAAAAAAATCAAACATCAGTAGTAGGAAAACGTCTAAGCTGTTAATTGGGCAAGTAAGATACTCCTGATGCATTCCACCATCCTTACCAATCTCCTAAAACACAAGCATAGCAGTTTCTGCAATCATCACTTAATAAATAGCAGAGATCTGCTTCTCCTTATTAAGGAAAAAAAAAAAAGGAGGAAGGTGATCGTGGAAGAGGCCTTAGCCTGTCATTTACAGTATCTTGCTTCTCATGATAGTTGAGATTGTCAAGAGTTTGCACATATGCAAATACATAGAGGGAGGAGGTTACAGACATGACACTTCCTCCTTTCCTGTTTACACTTTTATTAAAAATGGAGTTCCAGGAAAAATTCCTCATTTGCACAGCTACCTGGAGAACTCGACAAGCACGCTGAAATAATAGGGAATGTGGACCAGTGTATTTGTTCAATTAATACCATATGATTTTGGAATTTGGTAATCAGGGATCTGGCATCTCTTTCTAATGTATGTGGGACAGATTGGAACATTTTTGTGTAATTGCTATAACCAGGTGTTTTTGTCTCACTGAGGTTAAACTACCTTTCACTATCCCTGTTTCTATACGGAAGACAGAATTAGAAATCAGTATATAAGGTTTACACCGGCCTGTCTCTTGCCTGTCCATGCCCATGATTATTCCTTTACTTTCTTAATAAAGTCACTGATGTGCCTATTAATTCCAAGCTATGCCAGTAAAAAATTCTGTAGGTGCACTTAGTTAATAAAAGGTGCAACGAACACTACTAGAAAGGAAGACATATATCTTCATGAACTGAATTTTATAACATAAAGCTTAAGTTTATCAAAAAGCAAGACTTGAAATGCTGCAAAAAGAAACTCCCTACAAGGATCTGATTTATTCTAGAAACAATTAAGAGACTTAATTTATAGTGAACGTGTATAAGTAGGAAACATATCTAACCTGACAAACAAAACTAAGACTTAACTCTCATTGAAATTTGTCCCAGAGATTCAGGTACCTGGGAACAGTAGATTTTAATAGTTGAGGTTTGGTTTGATACTATAACATTTGTAAGGTTATTGCAATATTTGATAATCACCCTTAATGCACATCTGGGGAGAAGCAAATAACTTTGACTAGTATCTTTGGGTATATTATTCATCAGGAACCTCTGATAGTAGAAAGTATTCTAACACACAAAAAAATATTATGCCTGTTAAAAGCGTTAAGAGCAAGCTCAAGTGCAGAGTTTCCACACCAAATGCCAAAACTACATAACACAGGGAACTGTGGCTAGACAACATAAATTCAAACTTCATGCTTTACACTTCTAAGCAGTTTTAAACACTGACAGATTTCAGACAGATTTTTAGACAGATTCCTTTTTTTTGGCTACCACAGAAATACTGACTCAGTCAGGAGGTCCACTGACGTTGGTGTCTTTTAAGACTGACCACAAGTTCCAGAAGGGGCAACAACTCCATTTAAGACAGAGCAAGACAACTGCCACAGCTGTATTTTTAGAATATGTTCATCCACAGACCTCCATAACTTCATTGTTTCACTGATGTGACATAGCAAGGAATACAAAGAAAACAGTTGTATTTTTGACAGGTTAGTAGCATGTTCTTCTAACTATATAAAGATTGCTACCTCCAAGTATCTCTTCTGTTTTAGAATGGGTGAAGAATAGAACTTATTTATGTCTGTAATTACTTCCATACAAGTTCAAATAAGCATCATTTGTTTTCCCAGATAAACAGTATTCAATGCTTGTACTAATTGCTTCCATTTCAAAACCACAAGATTCTTCCCACTCTAGTTCTGCCATACAGAAATATCTGCCACAGTTATATACACTACTTCTTGTCATAAGACAGACTACTACTCAAATTAACTTCAATACAGTTTATACATTTAATAGCTTGTTTGCTTTCTTTAAGCTTATAAGCATAATTGAAGAATCTTCTAACGCCTCCTACACAGCTTTTGCAACAAAAGAAAGAGATGTATCAATTGATCTTGCAACTGTGAGAATATGGTCTACAGGAACTCGGAAAGGTCCTCCACACAAAAGATTAATGAGTAACTCTCTTTTGGCAGTAGTTACATATGTTTGCCTCATCTTCCTTGGCTATTCTCTTTTTATACTGCTCACTTTTGGTAATACTAGTTTACAGAGCTAAATATACACATTACTTCTCCATTACAGTACTCAATTTAATGAAAGTGGAAAGGCAGAAACTACACTGTTCAAGTTTCCTCACAGAAACAGATAAAACATAATGTAACAGAGGGGAAAAATATTATATATACTATATATCACATATTTTATACATACAATTACATAATATTTTGTATATAAACAGAGTTTTATATATAATACATATTATACATACATGTAATAAAAAAGTTTGCTGTTTACTCATTTTTCTGCTTGACAAATCAATGAATCATGTAATAAATTATGGAAGTGGGAAAAAAACCACAAAGAACATCCTACATTTTACTGCCATTTTCTTCGGAAATAACTGCATATTATCAAATAATATACAAACTAAGAGTTTTATTTCAGAACTTTTCAAGAAGCTTTCCACTTGTTTCCTCTCACTTTCTTCACTGACCCTGGGGTCAGAGCTATAGAAGCATCGATGTGGCCACCAGAGTAGGCAGCCCAATGAAGACAACCACTACTAAACGAACCCTGAATTTGTGTTTTCCACATTTAAAACTCCGGCCTCCCTTTGAACTTTTGCTCAGCCTCCAACATCTAGAAAAATTACCACCACGACCATATCTGAACTGCCATATTTTCTAAACAGAAAACTACTCCATATTTGAGCAGAAAGGATTTTCTTCATTTTATTTGACAATTAACCAGCAAGTACTGAAAAGGAAGACCTTTCCGGTGTTGACCAGAAATGACAGTACAATTACAAGAAAACACCAGGCCTCCCTGAAAGACTTCAGAAACAGATGCGGTCAGAATCGTGATCAGTCTCAATTACATCTGGTTTTCAACGAAGTGTAGTTGTCTCGCCTTTCACATCAAATAAAGTTAACCAGATTTGCTTGATTTTTTAAGTTTTAATGTTGCTTTTGTGTTCGTGCACTAGTAGCCTACTTCCATCAGTAAGTCAGTCCACACACTCAGGCCACAGACTTTAAAGTCTCCATCTTGTGTCCTCAGGAGTTTCAGAGCAGCTTGGGTCTGTTCTTTAAGCAGTGTGGATCCCTGACAGAGGCAGCTGAAGCGCTGCCTTAATTCTTCCCAAGATAATTCAGCTTTGTCAAGGCAACTTTTAACCCACCGTCCTTGCAAGGGGTCATAGATCAAATGGCTTCCCCAGCTGGTTAAGAGGTCCAAATAAGATCTGCTTAACTGGGAATAGTGACCAGCGAGGAAGGCAAGATGGGAACCTGGGAGGCAAAGGCAGAAGGCAGAAAATCGCTCCTGGGTGGCCAGCAGCCAGGAAAGCAGCAGCCCGGCGGTGCATCCGTCCCCTGCAGCACTCTCCTGGTACCCGTCTAGGCTGCTCCCATCCCGACTCCTGCCTCCAGCCTGCTCAGAGCCAGGCCCCTGCTGCAGCAGAGCCAGCGCCGCCGCCACGACCTCGAAGGCGCGGGGCTGGGGCAGCTGCTCCAGAACACCGCACAGCCAACGCAGCCGCCCCGCGGCCTCCCGCACCTCCCGGCCCTCCTCCCGCAGCCGGCTCAGGAGCAGCTGCGCCTCTGCCTGCAGCTGCGCCTCCGGCCCGGGGGGACGCCGCGGCGGGCGGCGGGGCAGCGCCAGCAGGCAGGCCGCGGCCTTGCGGCGGGCGAGCAGCTCCGGGCCGCGGGGCTCGGGGCCGGTCCCCGCGCCGGGACACTGCAGGAGGCTGCGGAGCAGGCGGCGGCAGGCGGCGGGCGGTAAAGCGCGGTTCTCCAGAAGCGCCAGCCCCAACAGCTGTGGGCAGCGGCCCAGTGTGGAGAAGCCGAGCAGAGGGTACGGCTGAGACCGGCGCAGCCGCCGCCCGACGGCCTCCCGGAGCTGGGGCCGGGCACGGAACCGGTCATAAAGATGTTGGAAATACCGGGCCCACTCTAGAGCCCTGTCCAGGGTGAGGGAGTCCCAGTCCCGTACCAGCGCAGAGCGGGATACAGCCAGGAGCGCCGGCAGCTGCTCCACCTGCCCCAGCACCACCTCCATGGCCCAGCCTTGGCGCTACGGGTTTGAGCGGGCTCCTGCCGGGAGCCGGGGCCAGGCCGAGCCGCGGAGGGACGGCGTTTGTAGCTCCATTGGCTGAGCGGGACGTCAATCCGATGCGGATCGAGCTTTTGTTACAGCAGGCGTCACTCACCTTCCGGCTGAGCGCCCGGCCAGGAGCGGGAAATGGAGCCGAATTAAAATGATAAAAACTGAGCACGAATAATTTTTTTTTTTTTTTTACAGTAAATCATTCTCCTCTATGCCTTTCACCATCTTTGGTGCCCTCTTTTGGACGCTTTACAGTAGCTTTATTTCTTTATCATATCGTGTCGACCAAAACCACACACGAGTCGAGGTGAGGCTGCACCAGAGCAGAGCAGGACAATCACCTCCCGCGACCAGCCCGTCTGTCTATGCTAAGAGGCATAGAACAATCTGTAGCATGGTATTCCTAAACATCCCCTAAAAAATAAACCTCTTAAGGAGCAAAGCCCCCCTGCCCCATCATTGGAAGTTTTGAAACTTCCCAATTTCAGTGGTAGCTCAGGCCCTGGAAGGCAGCCATGCCCAAGCTCAGCAGGGAACAGGGCTGCCCATCACTGCACACAGCTGAGTGTTCTGCCAGGGGCTGGGCTCACCGTAATGCCCCACCAATTAATATCTTCATTAGTGATTCCCCAGGGCACCAGGCCTTCTCCGAGTACCTGTACCAAGCCTCTGGCCGCCTGCAGGAATAATGGCAGACACCTGCCCTGGCTGCCTGGGCACCAGTGCTGCTGGGATTTCCCACACAGATGCCCCCAGACAACACGGAAACTGTAACAGCTCCTCTCTGCAGTGACAAGAGGTGACTCCTCGACTTCTACCTCTGCCAGCTGAAGGACAAATTTACACAGCAAGCAAGTTAGGCGTGACTTGACACAGCCTATGTGTTGGGGTGACTGTTCTCAGGTGCTTGCCTAATGTCCTTTGTCTCAAGGGCTTCCACTCAGCTGGGTTGCAGGTTCGTTCCCTCCATCCTCATCTCCTTGGCAGAGCTACACTATGTGTTCCTGTAGAGTGTGGAAGTGAGCAGGCTGGTCTGGCTTCTGGCAGTTTCCACAGATGCACCCTGTGCTCCTGCTCCTCAGGGTTGCAGCGGTGGCATCCGTATGCTGGAGCTGGGAGGTTTGGGAGCTGCTGGATATTCCTCTAGAAGTTTGCCAGCCCTGTGGCATAATCCTAACCACTGGAGCAGGTCTGGAGGCAGCAGAGTGGCCTGGTGACTGCCTGGGGAGCCCCTGGTGCCTTTGGCTGATCTGGGCTGCAGCTATGCCCAGGAAAGGAGGGTGGAAACCCTTCTCACCCATCCTGTGACATGGCCCTGTGTCCAGTTGGGGACAAGACTACCAACCTGCCTGAGCAACTCCTTTAGCTTTCTGAAAGGCACTAGCAACACCTGGCATAGTAAATGAGTCTGACTGGAATTTACTGCAGGAACCAGCAACAGAAACCAAACTATAAAGCTCTGAGCTACAGTACTGCAGGGTAAACGATAATGCTCTTTGAAAGACCGTTATGCATCCTCATGTAGAATGTATGGTCTGTACATACAAATAGCTTCCTCCAAGTTTGTTATTAAACAAATTTCATTTTTGGGTGATGGAGTGTGCAAGGACTCTTGGTAGCTTAGATAGTAAGGGACATGACACTTGGTAGCTCTAACTTCAAACTAGCATGGGTGAAAGATGAGAAAGGTCAACAACTTGCTTCTACTGCTTTCTTTTCCACTAAGAAAAACTGAAATGTGTGGACAGAGCCACTGAAGCCATTAGAATTCTGTGTCTCACTAGGAACATGCTGAGATCTTGTCTCATGTCCACAGGTCCTTGCCCTAAAAGTGACATCAAAGCTGTTGGTGACAAGCTTCTCTAATTCACATCACGCTTCGAAAACAAAGCAAAAGACAGATTAATAAAATTTTAAGTAAGGGTGTAGATACTAAGCTACCCTCTGTAGACCCTCTTGTAGACTGCCCTAGATGGTTGTTTAGTACCATCTTTAAGTACACTCACTAAAACAGGTGTCTCATCTGAGTTATTATCCTATTTTCTTACTCC
Source organism: Rhabdornis inornatus (assembly GCA_013397075.1). Lineage (NCBI taxonomy): Eukaryota > Metazoa > Chordata > Aves > Passeriformes > Rhabdornithidae > Rhabdornis > Rhabdornis inornatus. The sequence continues at coordinate 318,226 of VWZS01002401.1, forward strand.
AGTCCTATTTTCTTATTTCCTATTTTTCTTATTTCTTACTTAAAAAAACGTGAAGCTGTAGGCTTGATGCTCTAGGTAACCTCTAATACAGGCATTGGAGTGAAATTCCATGGCCCTTGATTGTGATTGAAGCAGCTCATAAAAACCACTCAATGTCTATGAATATAATGTGTCTTAAGGTATCATTCTAAAATATATGGTTTTCCCCCGAAAAATCTCTTTTAAGTTTTCTGTTAGCTATTAAACATAGAATTGGCTACAATATCTCTTGTCTAGAAATTTATTGCATTGTTAACAATGGAATTGCTATTGTAATTAATAACTTCATACTTACATATCATCTGCCTTACCTGTATATTCCAATGCATATTATAAAACAATATACCATGAAGAGAAGATGCAGCATGCAAACGTCGCAGTTACATACAGTTGAGTGTAGCACTTTGAGATGTTACTTTGTGTTTTACTTAAATGGAAAAGTGACAGAAACTTAGATTGGTTGGAATATAATTGAATATTATGTATATGGTATGTAATATGTAATATATACATATACATGTATATATAGGCTTCTCTGGTTTAATATGGCACATCTTGAATGAACGGTTGTGGCACAGAGGAAAAAAACTGTTTCAGTGAATTTCATGTTTTATTTTGGTAAGGATGTTTTTGGAGGTGCATATGCTCCATGTCATAAAGAAGAAAGGATATTTCCCTTTACATCAGACAACTTTTCACAAAAAAAGTTTCACATTATTGTTCTTTTTCTTGACTGGGCAAAGCATATGGGTTTAAATCCTGTGAATATCTCTATATCTCTCATTTGAAAGAAATCAAATCGCAGCACTGGGCAACTAACAAAACAGGTTGTGAAAATTGAAGTAGTCTGGGGAAAACAGTTATCAGGAATTTTCTTGCATGTGAAAAGAGATGGCCTGTGTGTTTTGGTGGGTCTCTGTAGAGCTGATTGAAAAATTAAATTTGCATTTTACGAAAACTCTAAATATTTCAGCATTTTTTTAAACTTAGTATTAAAGTTCTAAATATCAGCATTTTTCATCAAAAGGGCACAAGTTGGCATCTCTGTAATAAAACGGTTCATGCAAAAAGATGTTTCTGTATTTCTAAGTATTGCAGCTGCATTTGGAGTCTCTTGTCATGATCAAGATGCATATAATGGAAAATGGAGCCTAATATGAAGAAGCAGCAGAGTTTTGCATTGGAGTTTTAGAATGCATTATAAAATTATTTTGAGGAACAAAAAAAGAAACAAGGTGTCAATGAGATGGTTATGATTCTGTTGCACTGCAATAGCATAAAACCATCTACACTCACCATTAAAGGAATTCCTTTTCTTCTCTGAAGTTTGTGTTATTATTTGAGACCCTGACCATTCTCAGAGTGCATTTTAGGGTCTTCCACTGCAGGGGTGGGAACGATTGATCAGCTGGTGGTGGTACCATGTAGCAATCAAATTAAATTGAAAAATGGGATTTTTTTCTTTAGACGTGAATTATTTGCATATGATTTTTAAGAGCTAGTACTCTCTTTCCTATGACCAGTCATAAAAAAGAGAGTGTAAGCTCTGCATGTACTAGCTACAGTGCTAGCTAAATCCATGTACTAGATCTAGCTAAGTAATAGCTTGCATAGCTATAGGGTTCTTCCTTAGTAATCAACATTATTACTAAGCATCAAAATTTGTACTTACTGTCTATCAACTCATACTAAGACTGTTTCTACCTAATAGTATTGCTGAGTTGTATAGGTATGGTTTAAAAGTACCTGTACAGTGCTGAGTTGGTTTTCTATCTGAGGAACACCATAGGATAGCTGGGAAATACTTGGGAAGTAAGTACTGAGAGACTGAGGAGGTGAGGCAGAGAGTCAGTATTGGGGAGGGGGATAGGAAAGGGGAAGTTCATGCTAGGATGTCAAGAGACACAGTAGGGACACCGAGATGGGGCAGATAGAATGGTGAGTGGATTTTCAGATAGCACTGTGCACAGAGTGTGCTTTCCTGCTTGATTACTTTTTTAAAAAGAACCCAGGAGTTTATTTCTAGGCTTCACATAAGTCTTTTATTGTTTGATATCAACCTGCTTCCGCTACTAATGATGCTTGTAGTAGTCTCTCATACTGTTTTATAGTGTGTTTGGATATGTATTCATGTTATGTAAACTACACAGTCTCTCTATTTTTACCTAACAAGAAGTGAAACTTACAATGATACCTTAAAGAAAATCGTACAGAAGAATTATCACTTCATTACACAGTCTGAAAAAATAACCTTTGTTATGTCTTATTAAAAAACAAAGAAGAAAATAGAATAGAAAACAGGGTATATCTTAAATGATAGGCTAGAGCACAGATTTACAATTGCAACACACTGGATTGTTTAGATGTTCGCTATATGCTTCTTCTAAGAGGATGTGATAGTAAGAACAGGGGTGGCCAGTGTTTCTTGTGTTGTAGGTTTTTGTTTCTGTTTTGTTGTTTTGTTTGTTTTTCCCTAATAAAGTCTATTCTGTGGTTTTTTTTTATTTTATCTCTAAAATGAGCATTAAAATAAGAGTTTTTAGATGGTTGTGTTAAACTATAGTAAGTATTCCTCCATTACAGCTTTTGATTGATAACATACATGGCAAATAAAGTTGATGAGGGAAGAAGTAAGAGAAGTGTCTGTTAGATACACACAGGTCCCTGAAACAAGCCCACTTTTCAGTGAAGCACTGCAAAACAGTTTCACAAGCCTTTCATTTAATATGAGTTACTGTGCTGTTTAACTAAGCTGAGAATTCAAGTAAAAGATTCATATGAAGTTTTATGGAACTAGTGAGTTTCTTCACTCTGGTTACGGAGCCAGTAAAACTCACCCTGGCAGGAAATATCAGTTTTGAAGCAAAATTAGTCAAGGTAGCCAGAAGTCTGGATTTCATTGTTATATTTTCCTTCCTCTCAGAAGTCATGTTGGCTATAAATGGTTATACTATTTCTCCTGAAGAGAAATTTAGGACATTGTCTACTCATTCTAACTGGTATAATAAAACTCCATGATGGTCTTTCCTTAGATAAGGGGGTGTTATTGTAAATTATAATAATTAATACACTGAGAGATGCACGATCATCTTCTATATTTCTGGCACTAATATTCACTTTTTAACTGTAAGGAGATTTGTTTAGCTGCCTCAAATTATGTGTTAGGCACAAGTTTGCCACACTTATTACCTTACATGTAGTGAAGACTCTAAACTTGTGAACCATTCTTGTAAAATTTCTTTCTATTTCTGCAACAAACTCTGTAGAAAATGGAGGTTATTAGTCAAGCCACTACCTGGCAGACTATTTCACCCCATCCATATCTTCTGGTGATGTACTTAGGTTTATTTTTTTATGTGTCAATGTAATCTCTCAAGATCTCGAAAAGGAGCAAGGCTGTGATGGGCTTTTAGTATGAGGACAGATCAAATTGTGTAATAAAGGTGTTGAACCTACTAATTTGTACATCAGCATGAGCCTCAGATTGTACAAAAGGCCATCTATCATCAGTGGGATTCCCCCTGAAACCTCTAAGTCCTGCTTGTAGTGTATCACTGTATCAGTAGCAATGCCCATTTGTGATGAGTTAGGCTGTGGTTGTAGTAATGGTGTCAATGGCTAAGCATCAATTTTGCAATGCACTAGAGTGAAAATTCATTGAAACTCAGTGGTAGAAAGAATGCTATATATAGCATGTCACTGAGATAACCTAAACCTCACTCTAATTCACCTATGTCTGGCTATACCAAAACTGATTTTTTTTTGGTATAAAAAGACAGATTTTGCTGCCTAGCTCTATTTCTAGTTTTGATACTATGAGTCAGAACTATACTAGCAAAACTGCTAAGCTAGGGTATAGCTCTTCAGTATCATAGACATAAACATAAGCGTAATTGGGTGGCAAATGGAGTCACCTTTTTCTATGTGAATAATCAATTAGAAGTTAAGTTAGTACAGACATTGGGAGTTCCCTGGCACCACATGAGCCTTGTTAAATGATCATATATGCCCTCCAAAAAACAGTTGCAGTTGTTATGTGTGTATTAGCTACAACTAGTTTTGCCTGAGGTTATTTTTTTGTTTGCTTTGGGATAAGAGCATGCATTCATTTTGCTCAGCTGATGAATGATAAAGTATTGAGCTGTGTGCTTTGGTCACTTGCCTTTGTTTGTGACGCCCTTTAGAGAGATTTGATTTGCTGCCTGTTGTGGTGGGCTTGATAGGTCACAGCATGTAAGGATTAGTTTGCCTGCATGCCTTCTTTTCCTTCAAGGCATGAACATTCTTATCTACTTATCTTAAGTACTTTTCTTGTAGGATCAGGTGTACAAATCCATCCTTCTGAACCATTCTTCCAGCTTGAACCCAACCTTCTTTTTTTGGGTACCTGTTAAGAACTGTCTTAAAGAGCTATCTGTTTTAGAGATGATTTTATCAGAATCCTCTGAAAATAACGTTCTATAAAACTTGAGGCTGGCTAAGCTAAAGGTTTGGAATTTTGATAAGTAATACTTTAGTACATGTATGAAGTGAAGCATACTCTGACTAAGCTTAGTCTAGCATCACAGGTTTAGTATTGAATGACAAAATGTCTGTAAGAATATTGGAAGACAAAGAATATGAATGTTTAAGAATAACAACTAAAAATTCTTTCCTACTGGTATATTCTGTGTATTTCCATGACACTTAAATTGCTGTCATGCACAAGAGTTCAGGGAGATTTCATAAACACATTTTCATGTTGTATTTGGTTATATTTTTCATTTACATAAAAAGATATATAAAACTCTATGCAAGACAACTATGTATAGAGCTATTTATATGTATATCTCTGGGCTCTAATAACAGAAATAATTTGCATTACTCACTTTCATTGCCTTAATACCCTGAAAACATCTCAAAATTGTCAGATACCACTCCTTTGCTGCTCTATACAGTGTCTTTACAAATAATATGTCTGTATTCAGAGAGAGCTACACTAAAACACATATAGGCACATGCTGGGTAGACATTTCTTTTTTTGAGCATTAAGGCTTTTACATATCTGTTGTTTCCATTTTCATGTCTCCAAAGCTTTTATGTGAATTTTTCCAGCACGTTTCTCATTATTCTCTCAACTTTTACTCTATTGAATGGCTGTGGCTTCCAGACATATAACCTTAAAAGTCCTGGGAGAATTTACATAAAGACAATAAAACCAAGGAAATGGAAACCACAGAATGTATACATGATTTTTTTTTTTCAGGCTTTGCTAAGAAGCTCATTGGTTAATATTTACAAACGAATCTGATTTTCCATTTTATCCTTTTCACTGTGAAGCAAATGTGGGAGAGTGGGATGGTAAGAATCATTCTTGAAGAGAAGCTTGTATGTGAATCTCATTAAGGTTAAAAGATTTTTACTTTTCTCCATCTAGTATATCAAGAAGAACATCCCATTAATAAAATCATATTAATGTTTGAATCAAGCACGTGTTAATGCAAAACATTGAATGGATTTTTCTTCCTGTTTAAGAAAACTCTAAGGGTTTGTTTGTTGCTTTATTTATGTAAACACATATAAAGGAATACTGGATTCTGTTATCTACACTCATAGCATCCTCTAAAAGCAGATCATTGAAACTCATACAGCCACTTCTAGGATCAGTAGTACAGTAAAACTACTTTGGTTTCTATTGAGAGCTACTTGCTAATAGCAAGTTGTGTACCTGTCTCAAAAGTGCCTCTAGCAGTTAAGGTTTTTTCCTAACTCCAGAGTTTTAAACTTAATGCTGTTAAGAAGTTGTTTTCCACTTTTTACTGAAAACAAAGGTATTTCATTAGTAAGAAGGCTCAGAACCCAAAATGTTTTGGTGTTGTGGTTTCTATAGCAGTTAGGTTTGTGTATGTCATGTCAATTGCATATGATTTTGGTTGACTTGATTCCTAGTCCAGTGCACTTGAGGGTATGTGTAATGGCAAAGATTGGAGCTTTTGTGTATATCCAAAAAGCATGACAATGTAGGTGACATATGTAGTACGATATGCTAGTTCATAGCTGGTCCTGAAATGTTGCTATTAGCTTTCCCAATTAACAGTGTTGCCTTGTACTTGCAGAAAGGATGGGCTAAAAAAAGGCAGCAGAGATGAGATTCTGGCACAAAGGGTATTTGCATAACACTATAAGCCAGCAAAAGAAAATTCTTGTGCAGTTTCTACCTGTGGATGGGATGATGGATGTGTGAAGATGAATTCCTAGAACTAAAGGAAAAATCTAAAAGAAAAGTCTGATTTAATAAAGGGGTTTTTTATTTGGGTTTTTTTTGGGGGGGAGCTTTTTTTATTTTGGTTTTTTTTTTAATTAAAAAACACTAGCACTAGCCCGGTATTAAACCTGGAAATAATAAAATTCATGTTAATTCCACTTGATCTAACAGAAAGAGCAAAACCAGTACTCTTAGTAGAAACTACTGTTGAAAGTATCCCCATATTTCTTGGTATTATAATAGCTTTTTGTATTTTGAGACAAATATATTGGTAACTTCATAAAGGAATAATTAATCTCTCAGAAATGCATTTGAGTTTTATATTCTGTGTGGAGAAAATGACATGAAACAATGAAAAAATATTGTGTCTGGTTTTCTCTCTGTGAAATGCTGATGCTCATCAGCATTTGAAAGAGTGTGAAGTTCTGCTGACAATGTACAACCCTTAGGGCTGGAATTGGTTCCCTTGCATTTTGTAGAAAGAGTTGGATCTAATAATTCTTAGAAAATGGACAAATGGATCAAGTCTTCCAGACAAAACTTGCCAATGATTGACTGTTCTAAACCACCTAGGGGAGTTAGGCACCTCGCCACAATAGCAAGTCAATGGGAACCAGATGCCTAAGGGTCTTGAGAGCTCTTGAAAATTTCTGTATTGAGAGAGATGATTGTGTCCAAGTTAGGGATGCTCATTCATGTAGTGAAAGCATCCTGTGCATCTGGCAGCAGTCAGGATTTTTATGGGAAAATTGTTTGCAGTCTGGGTATAACTCACCTGAATAATGCAGTGGATAGATGCTATGAACTACAGCACAGAAATTATTTATCCAAGGAAATAGTCCAGAGCATTTCCATGGGAGTAATCTGAGTGATTTTTTTAATCTCAGAATGCAGTTTGGTTCTATTTTCTTCAGTGGTCTTTGCTATCAATACAGTGATTTCTCTATGAATGATAGGTTAGAATTTTCTACTAAATGAAATTATGAAATAAAATTACTTGGGCTAAATAAAAATGTTAGTTTACATAAAATCAGTATGGTTTATCTATTCTATTCAAAGGACTTGGGAAAGAAGAAAGGGTCATATCAATGTCTCTTCTGTTGACAAAATTGAGATACATGTCCTGGTTCGAAACTACCATTTCTCTTGCTCGTGTGCAAAGAACCACAGAAGACATTGAACTGGAAATGCAGAGACTACCTGCTAGGTTGCAGTGGTTCCTCAGAGAATAGGCTTAGAATGGACTGATATTCAGGACAGAAAATGTTTTTTTCTGCTTTTGCTTACAATATATTCAGGGTGTTTTGTTTATTTTTCTGGATTTCTGATAGCATTTTTGAATTTTTCTGAATTTGTTATGACCTGCCCCAGAAGACCAGGGTAGCCCAAATTGTTGTTAATAGATCCCTTGGGATGGATTAGAGTGAAATGACCCTGAATAATCAGTGCTCATATATTTATATATATGTATATGTATGTGTGTATGTATAGGGTTTATTTTAGAACAATTTGGTTGCCATTAAAGGAGGTATGTAGCTGTTTTGGTTATTATTATCTATTGTAATATAGCAATATAAAGATAACACTTCAAAACATGTATAAAGAAAAGAAAGAAAGCATAAGAAAGATACATAGTCACCACCCGTGGATCAAGCAAGGAGGCTTGATTGTTGCAATTTCATTGTCCCTTGATCAAAGTGATGGTCATAGTTTTGATGCATCTGGAGTGGGGAAAGCCCATGAAACACAAAGTTTAATTAGTTAATACAGGCTCAGATCCAGGTGGGAGTTTTACACTGTATGCTGTAACACTGTGGATCACAGGGCACTTTGGGGTTTTTTTTTAGTTTATGACATTTCTAGGACATGACAGCTGCATCTCACTTCAGTGTAGCTGAGCCAATTATGGCCCATCAGAGAGATAAATACATTCAGGTCTACATGTGATTGTGGTGGTACTTCTTGCAGAGGGGAGTTTTCACACCTGAGCCAGTTATGTAAGGGAGCAGATTGGCATGATGAAAAGCACTATCCCACCTTGAAGGATCTGCTTCTTATCGGCCTCTTCTCTTACTAGGCACAAAACCCAGCTCGTAGCTCCCAGCTTGTGCATTCTCTGCACCCGGGCAGTTACTTTGCACATCCTCTGCAAAGACACCTGCTGCTTTTGCAAACAGCTGTTTTTTTGAGTCATTAACTAATGACATTCCCGTGCCACAGCATTTCTTGTGATTTGCCTTTTACAGTGTCTCATGGAGAAGCAGACAGTGAACTTAGCCTATTCACAGGATATAAAATATCATTATACATTCTACTTAGGCTGCCTAGTTATTATTAGGTCAACAATCTAGTTTGTATTATCAGAGTAATAAAAATTGCAGTTAGCCTAAGAACATTATAATTTTTATCTCTGTCCAGGAAGACTTCATGTATGTTACAGCAGATGTGTATCACCAGTTATGCCATGATAGATCACTGAATAATTTTGTTTACCATACTTCTTTTTCTACAGATGAAAATTTCGTATCCATAGCTATGAGAATGGAAATAGAGGTCCTTGTGATGGATTTAGACCCTAGCACTTGTGTATATCAAGACTGCAGTATTTCAGATTACTGTTTTTCCCTTTGTTGTTGTTGTATGAAGCCTGAGGGCCACAAATGTGCAGTGCCATATTTGCTAGCAAATTCCATATGGAATTACTAGCATCTCATACTGTCATATCATTCAGATAACCATTCTAAATATTTATTCTTAACAGTTTGGTCTACTTGGTTCCTATTTCTTCTCACTTGTCAGGCCTACAATATTTTGTACAAGTGGGGTTTTTTGTGTTTGTTGAATTATTTATTGATTTAATTATTTTGTGGGCTCTTTGCATGGAATTGTGGCAGATGAAGAAATAGAAATGTCCTTAATTTAAAGATCACACAGCATAAGTTTTAATAATGGAATTATGACTAGTCTTATTTGTAAGCACGGCTATAATGTTCCCAAGGTTAAAAAAGTAGCTTTCTGTCTCTATTTTTTTCTCCTCATTGTTGATTTGGGGCATTTGATTTTGAAGTTGTTCTGCAATTTGATCTTACTAAAAGTTTCTCAATGTATTTCAGCAACATATGTCATTAATGTGGGAAGCTGGGTACCAGTCCCATCATTGCTTGTAATTCAGGCTATAACAGGCAGCAGGAAAGCAGAACAGTTTCAGCCAACCTCAGTTAGGAAAACATGCCCAAGGCATTTGGCTATAGCATAAAAAGAGATGCATCAGGCTCTCCCAAATGGAGAACTAAATGTGTATATTGTTGAACAAAACCAACTCCTTATTTTGACGTTGATATGGTTAACAGAATAAAGAGCCGTTCCCAATGAAGGAAAGGATAAACTGGAAAAGGATGATCTGTGGATTGCAGGTGCTGAAGTAACATCTTGAAAATATAAACACTAGTCTTTTGTTAGCAATTAGCTATTCCCTTATCATGTTTCATACTGTAACACTGTGAACTGGGAGTTTTCTCCTGAAGGAAAAGTGTCCTTACATGAAGTATGAAGTCACAGAGATGATTCTGCTATTGATCAACCTCTTCACAATAAGAATGCTTGTAAAAGAAGTAATACACTAAAAAAAGTAATATTTGTAATTTGTTGAATCTTCACTCTGTGACATCAAAGTGTTTAATATTACCTCACAATGCTCATGAGATATACTCAATAATCATGTTATAAATTGTGACTCTGAAGCATCTGGAATATTAAATAATTTTCCCTTAATAACTTAAATATTTTGAGATCACACACAGATTTCTTGTTTTGGTATGACAGCAAGTGATTACCAGAGCCAGGATTATTCCCAAACTGCCTTATTTCCCTTCTCTATTAGCATTTTACCAGATATGCAGCTTGCAGGATAAGGAAGAAGGAAAGACAGGGAAGGGAAATAAGTGCAGGGTGCTTCTATAAATCAACTTAATAAATCAAGGCTAGCTTTATATAATTTTTGGTGTCCACTGGCATCAGACTACTTTATGAGATTATATTTTATGAATGTCTATTTTACAGATGGGAAAACTAAAATAAAAAGTGATTTAGCAAAACTCATAGAACGGATATATTTGCAGAGCTGGGAAAAGGAACTGAATCTCCCAACCCCACAAGACAGGAATAACTTATTAAATGAGCTGGCATTCACCCTGTTTCACTTGGCAATGTAGCACAGCTCAGAGGGAATGGTGTTCTTTCCATTAGGAATGCTTTGATGATGACACTGTAATAGAAGAATGAAAAGGAATGCTGGACTTGAAGCATTCCTTAAGGTATAAGATTGCCTGTTTGAACTGTGAGTTGGAAAAAAAGTCCTAGAAAAAAGTAGCAATAGAGGTAGTATCTCAACAATAGCTTCTGAAGAAACTTAATTTGGAATGTTGATGAAGAAAATACAGGGTTAAGGGATAAATGCTGAACAGTTGTGTCAGAAACACCAGGGAAAATATTGGAAGGATTGTGAAAGCAGCATGAGAAGAAACTCAGGCTTGCAGAAGCAAAAGTGTGAACTTAATTTTCACCTGTAAGGATCATCCTGTCTCTCTTCCATTACATTGCTAGCCAAGCAATGAGTTTTTAATTTCCTTGTTACAATTGCAGGTTTATTACAAATTACATGTTTTGTGACTGTGCATCACTTTGAATAGGGTAGAATTTTTTGCTTCACAGATATAGCATTGTGAGAAAAATAGGACTGAACTTGTGAGATAGACAAAGTATCTTCTGATTTATGGGGCTTCGATATGGAAACAGGATCCTACATTGAACTTCAGAAATTGTTCCAGTGACTAGGGTGGTGTAGTTTGATGAAATTGTTTTCATTAGGTAGTCAATAGGGAGGAAATATATGTTTGTCTCACATAAAATATCTCTGTATGCCATATATTTCATTTGGGATTGACCTTAGCATTTTCATCTAGAGGTATCAGATCAGTACTTCTCCTACTGAAATACATTTTTCCCCATTCAGTAAAATATTATGTCTCTGACAAGTATAGGCTGAAGTGGTCTGGGAAAATATCAGTGTGGTTATGATGAAGCTATGAAGGCTTTGAATTGAGTCCATATACTTCTTGGTGAGAAGAGATTTAAAACTATATCTATAGTTATCTGCAGTTCTCCCAGATTTGGAATAACTGTTGATAATTTTGTTCTTATGAACTAGGCTCAAAAAAAAAAAAAGCTTCATCTGATTTTATTAATGAGAGTTTCACTGTAAGGGATAGAATTCAGACCTGGTTAGCTATAAACAAAACTCAACAAACTATTTTCATAAAGCCCAATAACAAAGAGAATAAGTTAAAGGGAAGGAAAATTGAGGCAATGCATCTTAATAATTAAAAGGAAACCTATATCTGTGTCAAGAGAAGGAAGATATCCAAAACAAAAAGAAAAAGAAAGTAGGCAGGAATTTGACCAGTCGTGGGGGAAGTGGGTGGGCAGGCATTATTACTCTGTTAGAACATTCTCTGTTTAAAATAATTTTTAAGTTCTTGAAAAACTGATTTGTCTTCTGCTATTCTTGGTCTGGAAATGTTGCAAGTTTCAAGAAACTGCAATGTGTGCATCAGAACTCTTTGTAAATTGCCTCCCAAGCACAGCATTCATCTGTTAATTCCTTTGAAAATTAGTTTATGTATTTTGATTCAGCTACTATAAAAGAAGAAGCTGATAAAATTATTCCAAAACACTTACAAGAAGACAATGTGGCAGTGATAGCTGTTTAGATCCTCCTTTTCTCACTGCTCTTCTTGTCCTGTCAGCAGTTAAAATCTGGTGCTTCTATGTGACCTGAGCACCCTATTTTAATGATTTATCCATTCCAGATAGAGACCAACCACAAAATCTAGGTCACTTTTAAAATATAAGGAAGACAGATCATCACTTCATTTACACTTGGGCTGGTTCTGACAGATATCTCAGATTAAATTGCTATAGGTCTCAATCACTTTAAATTGCTACATTGTCTTGTGAGGAACACAGCATAGTATGAGCTATAGATAGAAAAGTTTTGAGTTCTGTATTTGAAGGTATCATTGATTTCAGTCCAAGGAAGGAAGGTGTTATGAGGCCTATCCAATATACATAGGGATTTAGATCATCTTTATCAATGTAATAACTGAGGTTTTAAGAAAAATTATTTAAGAAAAATTATTTAAAATAAAATTAATAATAACTGTCTGCTTCATTTATGTTTAAGGCACTGTTTGTTTAGGGACAGATTATTGTGCATGGTCAAACAGAACATATTTGGCCTGGTAATTATTTTGCAGTTGTGCATATCAATGGCATGCTCTGTATCCATGGATAAACAGTTATGACACTCAGCCAAATAATACCATTCTATATAAATCAAAATTGTGAGCACATACCATAGACCTGGATCCTCTGAGCAGTCTATGTATGCTGGTGCACAGTACATCAATCCAAGTATCTCTGTGATGACAGAAATCTGTGTTACTGAGTCAAATTTCATCCAGGTTTTTTTTGTGACACTAATGAAGATTACCCCAAAAGATTAGAAGTAGGTATGTTTCAGTAAGTATGATGCAGAGGAAACAGTTAACTTGTATTTGGACTTGCAATGATGAAAATTGCCTTCTCTTCAATTACAGCACTCAGTTTCATATTTGAGATTAAAACTAAAGTTTCAAGAAAATTGTAATTTTTAGTTATATATCATTATATGGATAGAAAGTACAGTTCTTGCATAATAAGTTTACAAGATGGAAGGACAAAACATACTACTTTTATGGCAATGGAGTTGTTTGAAATTTTTTCATGGAGCTTTAACATGAGTGTTCCACTGCAGGTTTGATAGAAATTCAGTGGACTGTGAAGTCACTATGTGTGTTGAACAGAATTATAAGAGGATGGAATTAACTTACAGCTTGTCTTCTTTTCATGGTAATGAGAATATAAATGATGCATAACTGAAACAATTTTAAATTCCACCCATTTAATTTTTTCCGCTATTCTTAAAATTGCCATATAAAGGACACATTTTAACTGAGATTTAAACATTATATTCCAACTGTTTTAGAAAAAAAAATTAAAATAAGGTGTGTCTGACACCAGTTAGTCCAATATATTTTAGCGAGTTCCATAAGATTATATTTATTGATCTCCGGCCTGCAAAGCTATTGACTACTCTGCCTTTATTAAAAGTCAAGGAAGAAATGGAAATTTTTGGCAAAGTAAGTACTATAATATTGGGGCAAGAGTGGATGATTTATGAAACATGTTCTGCACTCATTGTGGCTGCTCATATTCTAACAAACTGACTCAAGTATCAGCAATTTTAGTCACCACTGACTCTATTTTTTGAATTTTAACTTCTGTGGCATGCACTGAAAGAAAACAAAGCAAATCTATTTCTGCATTCCAGACTTACCTGTGGAAGAAGGTGTGTTTGGGAAATTTGGAAAATTATCAGGAAAGTGGGATCAACACATATGACAAGACAGATGCCTGTAGCTTTGCCTGCTGGGAACTTCATTCTCCACCCTGTATTGTCTTTCTGTTGGTCTCTTTTCCTCCCCCCATTCAGTGACTGCTGCTGCAGCTCCCTGGGCATTGAGAAACCTTTGATCTAGGTAATTTTTCTCTCCCATTTATAAATGACCTGCAAGGTACCTTCATAAGAAAATCCTGATAATGTCACTCCCAAGTCATCAGGTGGTGATTATAAGAGTTTTTAGAAAAGGGCTGAGGAGTTACACAGATAAAATGGGCCATTGTGGTCATCCTTGCTGACTTTGTGCTCCAGAATTTAATCTCCAAATATCTATGCATGAAGGTTTATGATGTGCAACCAAGTAAATCTTTCAAACCTTAAATCGTGAATTTTTGTCCTAAATCATAGAAAGCTTATGACATCTTTAGATAGAATTTATTGCATCTCAGCCAAACACACACATCTATTATGAGAATTAATTTTAGCAGTAGGAAAGGAATATTATCTAGATGACAAGGTATAGAACCGTTTTGTTGTGATATTAATATTGTTCAGCTTTCCTACATGCACATAGGACTTGCAAATATGCTTTATCTCCCTCAGTCACAGTAAGTCCTCCCTCTGCCTCTCCTTTCCTATGTCTGTCTTCAAATAATTGTTTATGCATGTACCCATTCATCCCCTTATTTGCTTGGAAGCAGACACTGTCAAAAGTATTATCAGAACACATGGACACAGGAGGTTGAAGGACCTAAGATTGATTATGTGGAGGACTAATGGAAATGATAGCATTTCACTAGGAAAGTTTTGTGTATTTCCTCTGCAAAAGTAAGCAAGGCTTTTATTGAAATAACCTTATGTAGAAAATGTGTTTCTGTTGGGGCTCCAAAGTTACTGTGTCAAATTTGAAAGCCGAATTCTAATGCTAAAGGGTGGAAGAAGTGTGAATCTCAGTTTGTTCATAATTGTGATGTTGCTACTGAAACTCCATAGCATTCACATAATGGCCATTTCAGATGCATACTTGGCACTGTGTTTCCATCCCTTTTGCTTAAGCTTTGATCTAACCATCTTTGTTTTGTTTTGTTTTTCTTAACTCTTGTAGCGGATGTTACATATTGCTTGTCTGCTATCAATCCTCAATAGAAAAAGATACATAGATAAAGTGTATGTGTATATATATATATATATATATATGTATATTCTCATATTATTGGATTATCCTTTGGTACAAACTCACCTTATAAAGGAGCGCACAACCAACTTCAGCTTCAAAATCTCACAACTGCTTTTCTAGTCCTTCTCACTGGTACCTATGCAAATGCTTGCACAAGATTTAGTGCATGGCATCTGGAAAAGCCTCAGCTTAACTCCTTGTACAGAATTTCTCCTAAACTTAGTAGGAATCTTGTGACTTCAAGAGAACGTGAACCATGAGAAGCTTCTAGTCAGGATGTAACTGTTGCTTAAGGGAATGTTTTTCAACTTCTCTAGAAATTGGCAGGAATTTTAAGTATGAGGGACATTTTAACAAATTTGTCTTCTCATCTCAAGCTGGTTTTTATAGTGAGTTGACATAAATTGGATTTAAATTGCTGCTCCTTATTAAGTAACAAATAAAATCTTTCTCAGGATCAGGCAAAAAATTGTAAGATAATCACCTGCATGCAGGAATCAGCTCAGCAGCTCACCATCGGCTCCAACCCAGTGCATTTAGGATATATTTTTTAAAGCCTTTTTCCTCTTTTTTTTCCTTCTTTTTTTCCTCTTTTTTTCCCCTCTTTTTTCCCTCTTTTTTTTTATCTTTTTTTTTTCCTGAGCAAAAAAAGTGGATGAACCAACGAAAACAGTCACGCCCAGGGGCATTAAAATTTTGCTAACCAGATCAAAATTAGGAGGTAATTTAATTCTGTGCTGTTACTCACATAGTACATGGCTAGAGCTCATCATAGTTAGCTATATCAGCATGCTGATGAATTGCTCTCATTTAAGTAATATCACATCAGCTAATAGTCCATCAGAAAAGCATAATAATAGTATAGGAATACAATAAATAACAAGAGTGCATTTGATTGGCCAGGAATGAATATCTGCTACTCAGAGAATAGGAATTTGCTTATAGTGCAATTTTTGAGAAATAGCCCAGCATTAATTACACAAATCAGGTTTTCCCAGCAGATCAGTGTACAAAGAAATTAATGTAAATAAAAAATAAGGGTCAGTTTGATGAGTGTTTCAGCAATTAAGTTAAAACAACTCTTTCAGTATAATTATACATAATGTGTTTTGGCTAGAACAATTTAATTAAGTGACTCTACACTGAAAGAGAAAAATAAGTGCACTGTTTGTCTGGAACACTTATTGAAAGTGATAGCATGAGACCATTAAGAAACACAACAAGACAACCTACATTCATGCATTAAGAGAGGCAGAAGTCTGAACATCTGTTTCCCGCTATTGAATTCACAAAAGGGGCTTTGCTGTGCAGGGAATAAGTGAACAAACAACAGTTGGAGAAAGTTATCTCTGACATTTAACAAAATGTTGAAGTATCACAAAAGTGACATAAGGTGAGAATGAAATGTCTGAAATAACAGTGTGCTAAAAGTTAGCTTGGCAAATGAAGCACAGATAACAAGAACCAACCTCTACACATCAGTCTTTAAAATGTGTAATATGAATGATCAGTTTATGAACAGCACACTTTATTCAAGATGTACAAAGTGGCATGAAATGGTTTTGGAGTGCAATGAAGAAAGTTCTACAAAATATTTCTTTAGCCAGGAAAAAAAAAATAGTGACAATTAAAAGATGTGTCTCTAAGTGTTAAAAAATTCCAGAGATAACAGTCAAACTAAAGAGTTTTTTCTTGGATGTGACATTTTCTTTTCTTCTTTTCTTTCCATTTCCACAGCCACGAGTATTGGAAAGGGGAGAAATAATGAAAGAGAAATGGAACCAAGAATCAACTCGCTGCCAAGGGCTGTAATACAATATCTCAGCATTTCAAGGGTAAATCAGTGTGAACTGCGTCTGCCGTCCCTCTGAAAAAAATGAGTATTAAACTTCCGTTCAGTCAATGCAGACTGCTGAAGGATAAGAAATCGGTGTCAGAGAGGACAAGAGAAAGGAAAAGGAGGGAAAGGAAAAGGAGGGAGAGGGAGGAAAGGGAAAGAAGGGAAAAGAAGGGAAAGGGAAAAGGAGGGAAAAGGAAAAGGAGGGAAACGCGGGAAAGGGAAAAGAAGGGAAAGGGAAAAGAAGGGAAAGAAAGGAAAAGAAGGAAAAGAAAGGAAAAGGAAAAGAAAGGGTGTAAAAACAAAGAAAAACCAACCAAACAAAAATCAAAACCTTCCTGCCTGCCCCAGCCAAGGTGGGAGCCCTGCCCTGTCTGCTTCCCCCTCCCTGCCAAGGTGGGATCCCTGCCTTGTCCGCTTTCCTGCCCGCCCCGGCCGAGGTGGGAGCCCTGCCCGGCGCAGCAGCGGGGCTCGCTGCCGGCCGTACGGCGGAGCTCGCCACGCGGGCTCCTTTCATTGAGGGCGTTTCGTGTGCCTTGCCGGCTGCTCTCGAGTTTAGAGAGAAAGGGGCCGGAGCGAAGCGGGAAGGTGATCTTTGCCCGGCGGTTCTTCAGTGGGGAGTAGGTGCTTTTGTTTGCTTCCTCGCCGCTGTCCCGGGGAGACTGCGGGGTGCGGCGGGGGCGGCTGCTGCCGCTGTCTGGGGGGTTTGTGGGGTTTTGGGGTGAATTATTTCCCCTCCCGCTCTCTGACCGTGGGAGTTTGAAAGTATGGCGGAGGCGGAATGAGAGTGTGCGTGGGTGTGTGGCGGAGCTCCACGTGTGGCTGCCCCGGGGCTCAGCGCGGTGAGGCTGCGGGCTGCCGGCGGGCTGCTCTGGGAATCGCGCGGAGGGCCGGGGGCCGCGGCGGGTTCTGCTTGGTCCTGCCCCCGAGGGGCAGACCTGGGAGCAGCACTTCCAGCGCTCATGGCAAAGCCATTAGTTCAGCCTGACTACGGAGGGGCCCCGAGGAGGACAAACGCATCGGACTCCGCGCAGGGTGAGAGCGGGGCGGGTAAGAAGGGTCGGGGGGTGGCTCTTACTGTGCGCTCACCCCTGGCCCCAACCTCTGGTTGATCTTTGTGGCTTCTCTAGGCAGCCCTGGGGTGCTGCGCTGGTAGTGCAGAGAGGAGGAGGGCGGGTTTGTGTGTCCGCAGCGCCCGCGGGAAATGCGAGCATCCATCCGCATGTGCGGCTGCGGCAGCTGCGGGGCGGGAGGCGGCCGAGCTCCGCTCCCCGCTCCGCGGCAGCGCCCGGCTTCTCTCCCGGCTTCTCTCCCGGCTTCTCTCCCGGCTTCTCTCCCAGCTCCGCGGCAGCGCCCGGCTTCTCTCCCGGCTTCTCTCCCCTGCTCCGCGCCCGGCTCGCCCCTCCACCGCCCCCAGGGACAGGAGGACGAGACCCCTCTTGTGCCAAAAGCCGCCCTTTCGGGGCTCTTGGTTTCCTCTTCAGGCTCTAGATTCAAATCTCCGAGGGCAGAGTTTCGCTTTTAAGGCTCTGTTTCTTCACTAGCGCTCTACGTGTGAGGAATGAAGGTTGCTGTCCTTATCTGGGATTGCTATGTGCATCCTGGTGCAGTGGTTTCATCTGAGCCTGCTGTCTCTGCACGCTCCTAGGGGAGCTCCTGGGACACCAGGACGGATGCATTGCAGGCTCCCCAGTGCAGTTTCAACATACTTTTGCCATGACTTTGCAATGAAAAATGGAGGAAGTGTTATTGGTTTTCCATGTACATTAAATTATGTATTTTTTGGTTCATTGTGAAGTAGATGCTGTGCCAAGTGTAACAGTTTTGTGAGAGTTTTGTGACGTGGATTGTGATTCAATAGGAAGTTTCTAAATAGGATATTCCTAATTTCATATTGTATGGTGCCATAGGCTGTCTGATCAGGATTGTACCACCCTTGTTGGAACCATGCTCAAACCTATATGAAGATGGTGAAGTGCAGAAGAATCAATACTATCCTCAAGTTCTAGCTGCCACTTACTCTATCCTTTATTTGGTAACTTTATTTATTTTACCTGTAGTCTTATTTAAATTGGCACACTTACTATCCACAGTACCTCTTCAACTCCACTTTACACCTCTCAGTTAAACTTAACACTAATTTCAGGACAGGATTTAGAAATTAACATCATAATTAAAAGCAAAGCTGATGATTGGAAATCAGCTTGTAGTACTGTCTGCATAGTGTCCTTGCAGCAAGAGACACTTCTACTCCTTGTGAGATGTGATGTGTCAGTTTAAATATGTATTTCTTTTTCTAACTGGTGGAGGTTGAAATTTCTTTTGTACTAATTTTTAATGGCTATTTTGCTTAGACAAGCAGAAAAACATATAGTAAGATCCAGGCAAAGAGGAATCAGCTTCAAAGGTTTTGGACAGTGTTAGGAATCAGGCTCAGTTTTCAGAAGTTATATCTTTATGAGCAAGTAGATAATGAATGTTTCTAAAGCTTTGTTTTTGTCTGTGTGAGAAAGACTTTCCGCTTTCCTTTTGGTAAGGGAGACATTATCAAGGCAATAAAATTGTTTCTACTAGGCATAGTCCTGAAAATGTCTAGGTTTCCAATGATTAGAGCAGATTTTTAAGTGTAGTTAACTTCGTTCTGGTCTGGCCTCAGACCAAGGGCCTTACAGGTATAAAGTATCGACAAACTGTTGTGCCAGGTTCTCCATCCTCCCCTCAAAGTGCTGCACACGTTTGTAATGTATGTTCATAATGCAAAGGACAAAGGCTTCTTGTGATTAAAACTTACTCTATCAGTGTAGATCACATTTTGATGTAAGCCATGAAAAATTCTAATTGATTAATGAGTTTCAGATGGTGGTTCCCCTTCAGTGCCCCTCCCCCTGCTCCTAATGTACAGTATGCTCCAAGTTAATCTGGGAAAACTCCAGAAACCTTGGACTAAATTGGTTGTGGTATGATTTATAAGGATAATAAAATATCTAGAAAAATTAAATTTTCTTATAAAGATATGCTTGCTGCATTTGTCAGCTTATGTTTTATCTATTTGTTTATAGTAGTGAGCAAAGTTAAGATTACATGTAAGGTACGTGTATGATAATGCAGATAAGAATGACCTGTTTCTTACAGAACAGAAAGCTCTGCAAATAGTTCTTGAAGAGGAAATATGCAAGGTAGTAGCAGAATGGCTTTAAAATCATTGTTTTTACTATGTAAAAGGGCAACATGAGAGTGATTGCTCTTCTGTAATAAACTGGAAATTGAAGGTGGTAAAGATTGACTAAATAACATGTAACAGTGAGTGACAAGTCTGGTTTTTTTCTTACTGCTTCTTTTAGTCCATTTTTAGGATTTCAAGAAAGAGAGCTTTCACAGTTTCTTTTGGGAAAGTCATTCCACTGTCTAGCTGATCTCACTCACCATAGGGAACAGTTTCCTGACTTTAAAAAATCAGAAGTTTTCAGTTATTTTTGTGGCTCTCAAAGGAAGGCATTCATGTCTTTTTTCCCTCTTTCTGCATATATGTGTATGTATACACATATGTATATATATGGGTGAGGGAGTGGAAAAGCAAGAGCAGCCTTTAGTCTGTGAACTGATGTTATACTCTCTCTGAATCTGAAAAATATGTCAACACTGAGACAGGAAAACTGGCGTTTTAAAATGCGAATGTATTTATCCTTTGTTGTGTGATGTCTATAAAACTGGCACTTGATGATGTGAAGGTGGTGGTTGCAATATGGGTCCTAAATTGTGGGCAGCTTCATTTCTGCTTGCACAATTATGCATTTTGTTCTGCAGCTTAATCTGTTTATGAACATTGAATCTTACACCTTTTTTGCACTCAAATTGATGTTACAGTTAGTGAATGCTTCACACAGTCCACTTAAACTCTAGTAAAGTTTCAAAAGTTCTGTTCTTTTCCATCTGCTTGAGGTGATTAGAACTAGCAGGGAGATCCAGCAGAGACCCTTGCCAGATACACTCATGAGCTCTGTTCTGGCTTTTGATCCTCTGTCTCCTCTCCTTCCAGGTTGGCTGCTTTCCAATAGCATTACCTTCTCCCTAAGACAGCAGGAGATTGTCTGCATTTGTAGCTGATACCCCTCTGTCAAAGCCAATGTACAGTCTAGTGCTCAAGTTCCAGTTCCTTCAGAGAAAAACTTGCTGATCTTGTCTAAGTTGCTGTCTGTTTCCTCTATCACTGACAGTAAAGCAATTGCACAGTTGTGTGTATGATGTTTAGTTTCTTCTACAACTGGTGGCTAATATGCTTCCTCAGTCTTATTATAGCACATGTCACTGCACAAGCTTAAAGCCTGCATATTTAATCCTGTGGAGATTTATGAAAAAGAGTCTTTGCACCCAGGGTCCGAGGCAGAGTTATGCCATCTTCTGTTCCAGTTGTTCCAGCTTTGTAGAGCAGCTGGGCCATTGAACTGGCATATGTGCAGATGTTCAGTCCTGGATAACTCTGGCTTGGCTGCCAACTGCACAGAGCACTTGCCTGCTAGGCAATAGTGCCTGGGTGGGCCAAAGCTGATGTCTGTGCACAGTGTCCCTGTCAAGCTGTTATGGTGCAAAGGGCACATCATGTGGGACCTTTGCATCAGAGGTGATTTGATTGATCACTGTAGGGAGTTCTGCGTTTGCTTTATGATTTTTTTCCCCTCCATAGACACTTTTAACCTATTTTTATTCTTTTCTAACTGAATACAAAGAAAAATGCTAGTTTCACTGGATACTTAACTTCTATGCTAATTCTTAAGTCAATAAAGAGCAAATGACTCAGCAAGACTTCTTTATTCCTGACCTGGAAAGACTGTATGTAGGAGCAAGCTGAAAAAAATGGTTCAAGACCCTTTTTGTTTGAGAATTAATGGATGTTGTAATTGGGAACTAGGTTGAAGCGACAGTGAAACTCATGGTACATAGAGCACTGCATAGCCAACAACTACTCAGTATAAGCTGTTATTTATATATGCTGGAACTGGATAGGTAATTTGGAGTAAATATGATTAGGTGGCAGGGTGGAGCACATGTATTTTCTTTGTATGTATATCTAAGCATACATGCAAGCTTTTATATATACATTTTTCCTATACAGAATAGTTTTTTCCTCCCTTTTTATACTTGGTTGAAGAAAATTATCACAATTTTACAGGTAAGGAGGGTGGTTGGAATAGGAAAGGGAATTGAATCTGGGGATCTGCAACTGTGCATGCTTCACTGTGCATCCAGTTTTACTTTCTAGATGAAACAGTCTTTGCCTCCTGTGTGTTTTGAGTACAGTGTATCATTGTTGATTCATTTTTTCCTACCTGTTAACCCCAACAAAAGGCAGTAGAGACACAGATGATCATTTGTTTGATTCTCATTGCTTTCACCTGATGATCTGATAACAAACATCAGATAGTGTAAGGTTACACTGCTGGCCAAATACAGGCAGTGAACTGCAAAACACAGATAACTGAATGCACTACTGTAAAGCAAAATAAGAACTTCACTGTTCAGCTGGAGCAAGCAGAGAGAAATAGGACCTTTTAGTGTGTTGAATCTGATACACATTTCTGGGTGTACTGTAAACCATCCCACACTGAATTGTTCATCTAGACAATAAGGCTAAGAATTTGGGATGCCATCCTCTTATTGAGAGAGGTCGAAAAAAAGGGCTGTGCCACACACATATGAACTGTAACAAAACAGGATGAAAAGTAGTCAAAGACTGTTCCTTGTCTACATTTTGAATAGTAGGGGGAAGCAGTTGCTTTAAAGCATTTAGAGGTAAGTTTTGAAAATGCTTCTACATATCACATCAGCCTCAACAGTTTATAGAGCAGTGTAACATTCTATAAAATAATTGACATGTTTGTGTTGGCTAGTTTTAAACAGCTGTTTATATGATGGTTTGATGTTATTGTTAGAAAGTAGTGAGATTAGGAAACCCAATATTTTTTGGCTACTTCGTTCATACTTTGTCTGCCAAAAGGAAAGGATGAAATAGTTGTTGGAGACAGAGGCTTGCCTCAGCTGTGGTGATGTATCCTTGAAAGCTGCTGTCTACCTCTGATGCAAGTTAGTCCATTTCTCTGACCACATTCCTCACTGATAAATTGTCAACAAACTTTTCTTCAGTCCACTAAAAAATAAATATATTAAGACATTTTAAGGGGAAGGTTTGAAGGTATCTGAGTGAAGAAACAGGGGCCTGGTGGCCTTCACCACAGGAAGAATCTTCAGACAAATCTTGAAGGAGCTCAGGACTCAGTTGCTGTCACCTTCATAAAACTATCTCATTTTGGCTTCTTCATGGATCCCAACTACTATGTGATGGAGTTCTAATATGTATGTACTAGTACAATTAATGAAGTAGATTAACTTTTTACTGAAATTTGAGTACTTCAGTACTGAAGTATTGCGAAGGCTTAGGTTGAATTTAACAGGTTCAGTAGTGATCAGTGTTTGCATAAAGAATAATTCAGAGCTTCAAAGTTTCTGATGCTTGCAGTTTGATAACTGATTGCCAGTATCCTTTGTAGAGTTTGTGACAGGAGATACTCTGCTCCTTGAAAGCTGAGTTTTAATGTCCAAGGTAGGAATTTTGTGGATTTTACTGAAGTTTAGGACAGTTTTCCAGAAAAGTAGTGGGGAAGTGAAAAATTTGGGGGGTTTTGAAAATGAAATCAAAGAAAACTTACAGAGAGGTAAGGTTGGCTTATATGTAATCTGCTCTATGTTATCTGTAATTCTTCAGGCTCTTCATCAGTATTAACTTTCTCATTCCCCAGTCCTCACTTTGCATGCCCACTTCACAAATTAGTGCATACATTATTTTAATTCAGGGCTACAATTTCAAGCAGACCTAGTCCGAGTATAGATATATATATATATGAATCATTTTCATCTTCTAGAGACTTTTGTCACCTGTCTGGCTTTTGTTATCTTTCCAGTTTCTCATTCTGAGAATGTGTCTTATGAAAACTACCTTAACTCAGAATACCCTTCTTGTCTCTCTTTTTTCTTCTTACTATCACAAGTTACTAAGAAAATGAAGCACGCTTGTGTCCTCCCAAATCTGTTTTCCCACTTTTCTTCCCTGAATGAGTCTCAAAAGTTTCTTTGGGCTTTACACAGCCTGATTGCTGAGTTAGGTCAGTATGAAGTATATTTAAAGACAATGCTGTATTTTAGAGGCAAACTGAAATAACATCCCTACTCCCCCAATTCTCTACTTTGCAGAGCTTCTTCCACAGACTGATTTGGAAACCCAGACTGCTTCCATGTAGCTGTTAGAGAAGCCTTCCTTCTGTTTTGTCTTGTCTTAAATGTAGCTTTGAGACCATAGAATTACTTCAGCCCCACCAGTGTCAGCAGCCTGTATTGTATCTGGCTGACTGTCAGGCATATCATAATGTTGGTGATTAATTAGCCCCAGGTTCCCCTAGGGAGCTTCATATACATGGTTTTGGAAATGATGAAGTAGGGTGAAAGAAAACGCTATTGCCCACTGTTTTCTTCTTGACACAACCCAGCTCAGTGTATGTGCTAATTTTTACCCTTCTAGCAGGGTAGGGTTTCATGATTAATATTGCTCTGTGCATCCATGAAATATCAAATAACAATAAATTTAGGTTGGAAGGGACCTCCAAGTGTCATCCAGTCTAACCCCCTCCACAAAGCATGTATGAACTGTGAAATTACTCCCAGTGAAGAGGTGCAGGGTCTAACTGGTTCCTTTAGTAAAGTAGTGCTGCTTTTTCTGTTGTATTTTTCCAATTTGTAAGTAAAGAGAAACAAATTGCAGGATTTCCCTAATTGCAGAGGTAATTCAAGAGAACAAACTAATTTCAGTTCTGACTTTCCTCACTGTATCAGTGGAGGTTATAGACTCCAGAAAGTGGTCAAAATTATTTGCTCTTTCTGGAAAGCAAGTCAGTGATAGATACTTGATCTTTCCCATAATCTTTGAAGACAGCTGGTGTCAGTTATCTGTCTTGCCTCTGTTTCTATCCAAAATGAAGCAGTGATTTTAAAGACTAATTCATGTGGTTCTGAGTATCTTAGAAAAACTTTAAATACAGTGTCATTGAAATTCCTAAGCTGTTGGTGGCTTCTAGTCTGAACCAATCTATTTTGAGAGTGACATTCCAGATTGATTTTTGCAGAGCTAACAGTCCAAGTCCTCTCTCTCCTCTCCCTTGCAGCCTGCTGTAAATGAACAGGTATGATTTGAATTTAATTGACCAGGAAGCCATAAATCCAAGCTGACATTTTTACAAAGTCAGTTTCATAATAGAGCTGTGCATAAGTTACGTACTTTAGTCTGCTTTAAACTCTTCTGCTTTCAAAGAAACTTTGATACATAAGGGTTTTTTTTTTTGTTAGAAAAATGTGAAATATACTCATAATGCAGAAATGTGTGTTTATACAGGAGAATAAATCTTTATGCATATTTTTGCTTCTCCCCAACTGTAAAAAATTGTCTAATTTCAGTAAGAAGTATATTTGTAGTGAAAGCTGTGCCTAATTCAAGGGCAAGCTAAACTTCAGGAGTGAGGTACTGTCAACAAGAGCTTTTGCAGATCTTTTTGCAAACATGGAGTTTAGCTACATAGAGTATGATAAAAAATGCCAGAGTATTTTAATTCAAGTATTAAAATATCCCAAATACCATTAAATACATTTGGAAAAGTCAGTTACAGCACAATTTTATGGAAAGGCAATTTTTTTATTTTTTACATTCAGTAAATATTTTCCTTTTTTGATGAAGAAATTGTTTTCAGTATTTCTGTTATTGGGGCCATAATGGATAGTATAAAAAATTGTTCTGTTTTTCTGCTGCTGTTTTTAAGTCACAAGTATCTCTTACCTGGTATGCAAAGGACAGAAAGAAAGTGTTTGCAGATTATTATAATCTGAAGCCACTCAACGTGTCTCACTACAATTGGTGTGGATCAGCCAGTTGACAACAGGCAAAGGACTATTCCTTGTGGAATAGTCTCGTGCCATCTGAACAAGACTTTGTGTCTGCTGGTTGGTGTAGGCTACAGCCTACCAGGCAAGGAGGTATTTCAGCTCATTGCAACAAGTTTCAGAGAGTTAAAAATACCATGTTTTAGCAGGCTTCTGCCCCAGGTGGGGAACTAGCCCTTCAGACACAGACACTGTTAGATCCAGTGGGTCTAACAACAGTGGCTGCTGTGACTGACAACACTTAATGCATCATGTGTTAGAGATTAGCTGTCTTACCTGGAACTAAAGTTTTGGGAAGTCATCACTGAAGCAGAGGAGAATTTGGGAATTGGCAAGTATGAGTGACCAACACTAGCTGTTCTGCTGCTTCCTGAAGAAATAATGCTATTCAGTCTACATATTTGGTGTAGCTTTTTCTTTAATAATTTTGAAGCTGTAGAATAGATTGTTTCCATTTGGTTACATTTATTAATTGTTGATAAGTTTGATGTAGGAACTAATTTGGTTGTCGCCATGTTTTTCCTGGGCATGATCCAAAAATCTCTGAAGCTCTCCAACTAATCTGAATGGGTAATGGGTCAGGCACCATAGTGAATTGTTAGCTTTGTGAAAAGTGTTTATTTTAATTTGATTTTAATAATTCCTTGCAGAATATTTTGTTGCATTGGCAACATGTAGCTTGGTGAACACAAATGAAGTTAATATTTATCTGAATGATTTAATCACTTGCAAAAAAAAAAATAACAAAACAATTCAGTCATTGGTGTTTGCAACTATGTGTTAGGTCCACAACTGTTTGTCTGGTATCTGATTTCTTAGACTCATAATTACTGTTGTCATTTTTGAATCACAGAATGGTTCCATTTGGAAGTGACCTTAGAGACACCTCATTCCAACCCCTTCCCCTTCCATGGCAGAGACACCTTCCACTGGACCAGGTTGCTCAAAGACCTATCCAACCTGGCCTTGAACACTTCTAGGGATGGGGATTATATTCTGGATGGGATCATTTTCTACAATTCTAAAAACTGGAGCGTGTGAGACTTTATTTAGTATAATGAAGAACTTTTTTTTTTCTTTTTGTATAATTAAACAGGTGCAACGAGCAGATAAGCAATGTGCACTGCCCTGAGCCCCAAGGCACGTGGGCCTGGCCTCTCTGACATGCATCAGTACAGCCAATGGCTTGCAAGTAGACATGAGGCCAACCTGCTGCCAATGAAAGAGGATTTGGCCCTGTGGCTCACAAACCTGCTGGGTAAGGTACAATAAGATGGACTGCAGATACTGGGCAGTATAACTCCTTATGCTGTCAGCTGGGAATTCAGCTTTCTTTGCACTTCAGAAATAAAGTTATGATTATGTAGCTGCTGCCATATAGCACAAATATTAGCAAGGTCAGAAAAGCTGATGAGTAATTTGTCTCCATTGTGTTTCTGTGAGTAGCATAACTGAACATTATACATTCCATGTTTAGTTTTCTTTCAAATTTCCTCTTAATTATTTCTTTTTTTTCATGTATTTTCTGTACTTATACCATTAAACTGAATGGTGCTAATTGCTGCCTTCACCTATGTCTTCCATTTTTATTGATAGGTCTCCTGCAGAGTACGGTGTACTGACTGTCTGGAATAGAAGGAACCATCAAATATTTTTTCTCTGACCAAGCAGTCTAGCAATTGCTAATTGCTGCCCAAGGCAATGCATGCTAGGGCTTGTGGTAGCCTGAGCATAGAGGGGTTTGTCCTAGCATAGCTGGGACCTGGGGGTTTGCTGGTTGCAGCTGGTGCATCCCAGTGTGTGAAGACAAGGCTTGTTGCTGTCAGAAGATGATGCAAACTAAAACTGGGGAAAAAAAATCAGATACATTTAAAAAAGAGCAAATGAGATTATCCCTGGCAGGAAGGAAAGAGACAATACCTTGAGATGTACAAATTATTCAAGAAGGTGGAATTTAGAAACGATGAGCCAGGAAATAGTATATTGTTTGCTGAGAACACTCAGGGGAAAATGGCTTTGGTGTGATCTCTGTAAATACAGAGGATACTACCAAAAAAAATAGATTACTTACACAATACCTCATCCTAAGGGAGACATGCCAGTAATTCCTCTCATTAAATAAAGAAAAGAAAAATATTTCAGAAGCTATGTTTACATGAGACTTTAGTTGATGGGATTTTGGAGGGAAATTTGGATGAGCACTTTTAAATTTGATGTATATGGTTTTGGAGGATTTATTTAATTTTTTAAAAATTTTCTGAAAATCTATTCTGGTGAGACATGGGCAGTGTCTTGTCATGGTAAATGCTGTAGTTAAACCATCTCAGTGGTATCATACAGTAACAGAGTATATCCAGTGTCTTTCATCAGCACATTTTGTATTGCTGTATTTCCTCTTTTTTAGGAGAAAGAAAAGGAAATATCACTTATGTTATGACAGAGAGGGTTAATAAGCACAATGCCAATGGAACACAATATTTTGCAGGTAGACAATACCCATTTTTGAGTTGAGTTATGAATCCACAACTGCAAAAGTGGCAGGTGTTTTAAATTACAAATTTATGTGGTATTTCCATTTAAATTAATATGTTTTGTGTATAAAATTGTCTGTGCAAAACCAGAACAAAATTCAGAAACTTTTCTTTCCAATTGCCACAAGACAGTAATCCAGGTGACTGTTTTTTTGAATGGGAAGCCGCACATTCCATTAAGGATTCAATATATTGTTTAAACGTTTTAAACAATGAAGTTTTAGTGATCCACTCTAAAACAAATAGAAGCTTGTTTGCAGTTTGTAACCGTGTTGTCTCAGTGATAAGTTTAGGAATGAGGTCACTCTTTGAGCAGGAAAGTAGCAACCAGCAGGAGGTTCCGAAATGCCAACTGTAATTAAATATCTGATTTTTCATATGGACACCGAGTGCTGCACTGCAGATCTAAATGGGCACAACCTTCTTTTAATTAAGCAGCATATACAGTTCATTTGCTCAATGCATTCCCCCACACCTTCTTGCACCAAGCTCTCCTTTTCTCAGAGTTTGTGCTGATGAATTGAAATTGTAGTGATTTGCTAGACTGCTTTGAATTCCTGCGTAATTGTTATTAAAATTAATAATTCAATTAAATTAAAATTCACATTCAAAATAAAGTGTGAATTAAAATAATTGTTATTAATAAGAGTATATTAACTCAGAATTCAGATTTTGTTTAATTACTGCATAATTTGGATAAACTTTAACTAGAGAAGGGATGTGTGAGCATGATGCTGTACAATGTTATAGAAATTAATACACAGCATGCATTTTTCAGCATCCAAAAGGGTAGAAGAATATGGAAGGCTTTTTCGGTTTGTTTTGGGTTTTATCCCCTCTACGTGGAAGAAATAATGTATTTTGCATTAATGGTTGCCAGATCTTTGCATGTATGGATGTGCAAGTAACACAGAGCAGATAATGCTGTGTGTATCCACACCCTGGCTTGCTCTGTCTGTATCTTGTGTGGCTTCATTGTGAGTGGCCTTATGGCAGTTTTCATGCAATAAGATTTCTCAATTTATAAAGGAAATTAATATGCATTTCATTTAACTTTTGCCATTTTGGTTCATGTTTTGTATATTCTATGTTTTTGTCATTCATCTGTACTAGGACTCAACAAGGGCACATAATCTTTTAAAAAAATCTGTATTTCTTTGAAAAAAATAGTATTTTAGGCAAGGATACAGCTGAAACTCTTTGAAGTAGTTTGATCAAGTGATGGTGTTTTAGGACATTTGTGTAGAGAGGCAATTAGGCATAGCTAGAATTTGACTTTACCCAGTTGATAAATTAGAAAAGTGAGATATATGGTGCAGCTGGAAAATAATATTGAAAGAATTTTTAATCCTGAGACTTTGGATATTTAATTTAACATGGACATTGTTGTGGGGGGTTTTGTTTAGTAATTGTTAGTACTTCTGTGTACACTTTGCTAATTATTTTTGGAACCATGTCAGAGAAGTTCAGATCTTCTGAGAGGACAGTTTGTCATTAGAGCTCCATTGCTGAATAGATTTTAGCTGTCTATACTCTGGGGGATGGAAAAAGGACATTGCAGATGAAATCCATGTGTCAGATAGGATTAACTCATACAATATTGTACATTAGAGCATTTTCAAAGTGGGACATGTCAGTGTTGTGGTTTGTCTGCTGGAAAGGAAGATTGTAGCCATAGGTGGTGTGTCTCCTGTCCTTGCTTCTCTGTGTTGAGTTTTGGTGTCTCAGTCAAGAGTGGCAGTAATGAGATGTGTTAACCTAGCTGACTTGCAAGTCGTGATGATCTCTTAGCCTTGTTTCTGTTAGGTATAGAGACAATGAAGCATTTGGGAATACTTTCACTGCTGACAAATTCCAAATTTTGTATATACTTAACTTTAGTAGAATGTTCTTGTGGATACTGCAAAGTTCTATTCCACGCTGAGCAAGCTGCACATGGGAGTTAGCACACTTGGCCACAGAACTCTTCTAGCAGAGGCAGAACGGCAGTTTGAAGGGTTTGCCTGTCTGCTTTACTCTCGAGTATTGTCTTGGATTTTTGTGTCTGCAGAAGTGAAATGGCTGACATGAGGAGGAGTGGGTCTCCTCACCAGCCTGTAGTTTAGGACAGGTACAGAGAGATGGTTTCCCTGGTTCCTCTTTGGCAGTTTTGTGGGCCTCTTATATTTTTCCCCATTCCCAGAGTTTATTTACAAGCTGCAGAGGGTTATTATTGTCTTTTTATTCCATCCAGATTCATTTAGCACATGGGACTGGCTACACCTCTGGTGTATGCTGGGGTCCAAGGTTTCAGTCCTGAAGAAGTTTCTTCTTAAGAGGAAGAGGGCTTCAGAAACTTATATCTGTGGGGCCAGGGAATGCAAGGTGCTGAGGAATTGGACATGAACTGGATATTCTGGATATAAACACTGAGTATTGTTTGATGCATGTAAAGGCTGCTTGGGTGCAAAGGTGAAGGAGGCTTGGAGAAAAGGAGCAGAGGTGAGGATGTCAGGAGAGGCATCGAGTTGAAGACAAAGCTAGGTGTTTGAAAGTTCATTGAAGGAGGTGTAAAGTTTGAGGTTGGAGAATGGTGAGTCTCCTGCAAGAAAACTTTCTTTGATTCTGAATTAAATCTGTGTCAGCTTAGTGTTCTTGCTCACCTTGTTGCCTCAGCATTCTGTAACAGAACATGTATTTTCAACATCAGTCTGTTCAGATCGAGCCAGTGGGAAATACAGATTTTAAATGTCACAATACTGATACCTCCAGCGACTCTGCTGGCACTGATAGAGTTCCTTACTTAATTGAGTTGTTTTGTAATTTTCTTTATTATCAGCATGTCTTTGAAATTTTTATATGTCCCATTTCAAGTCAGTAATAATGTCTCAATGCTTTCAAAATTATTTCTCCTACTGTCAACTCTGTAGGGAACAGAGTAACCTTGCCAGAAAAGAACCAGTTTTGTATATGCATAGTCATTGACCTTGGTTTTCTTTATTTTTATCACTTTTTTTTTCTTGGGTTTACATGCCACATGAATTGAGAGGGTCAGGAGCAATTGTTTCAGTAGTGCCTCAATATTGTAGATATTTCAGAGATTCACTTGAGTGAAATATTTCTATTTGTAAACTACTAGTTTTGTGTTACTACACAAAATGTACAATTAAAATAGTCCATCAACAAGTTGTGAGCGTGGAGTCAGTCCTGCACTGTAGTTATTACACCAAGTGTAATAGAGGAGTCAGCTAGATTTGGGTACTTGGGTCTTTCAGTCCCTCTCTTCTTCTGAAGGCTCTGGTTGTCTGAGACCTGTGAGGAAAGCTGTATCTTCAACCCCTTCAATGTTGGGTTTTTTATTATACTTAATGTTATTGCCATTCTGTAAAAACATTGCAACTGCTTTCTTGTAATTATAGGGGGAGTCGTACATTTTTAATGGAGTTTGATGTTTTTTCCATACAAATACAGGTTATGAACATTACTCTTACTTGAATCAATGCATTTCTACTGTTAAATATGTCAGCATGTCTGTTTTAGCAAAGAAATGCCACCTTATGAAGCCATAAAATACAGTGAATTGAAAGCTGACACCTAATATACTTTTCATTGGAGACAGATGTTCAATGCAAAACTCATTCTTTCAGACTTCATAAAGGCAAATAGAACTCAAATAATCCAGTTTAGTGTAAAATATGCAGTGACCAAACTGCTAATGCAATTCGGTACTTAATATAAATATATTGTTAAATAGCAGAAGAGAACTGAATGTTTCTATATATTTGTAAAAAAAAAATTCCTTAAATAAGTTTTAAGGATTTTATGACGTTCTATTATTATGAAATTATGCATCTATAAATCATAGGACAGAAGAGATACGTAGAATGTGGGGGGATTTTTTGTTTGCCTTTGTGAAAAATTATGTGTTGCAAATTAAAATAAAAAATTTTGGTCTGTTAAAGATACTTGAAATAAATTTTTTAGAAAAGGAGTGTATTATAAAAAGTAATACTCAAGCAGTTCCTGTAGCATAGTTATTTTTAAAATATAGCTTTCCAGTGGCTTTAGAGCATTTTTTAAAAATGCTGATGGAGCAAATGGGAGAATATATAGGCTAGAATGGTGGCAAAATCTTTTTGAGATGCTGAGCTGTTGAGGTTTTTTTTATGTCTGGGCTATTATAGTTTCAGTCCTGGCTTCATTTGATCTGGAGATATGGCAAAAATATTATCAGCTTGGCATAAGCTAACTCTGAATGTCTGCGGTGCTACCACTGCTCTTTTGTCTGGAGAAGTCATTTATGTATACAAGAGCTATAAAGTGGGCTACATAGCAAACAGAATTAAGTGGGAATAAAAAAGGGAAAATCTTCATGTTAAAAAGATATTTCTGAAGTAAATGTGTGTTAGGAAAAACAAGTTTAGCTTCATTGAAAAATAGAAGTCTGCTCTATCTGAAGATGGTTTACTGCAACAATCTTTATTTTTTTATCTTAACTTAGCAAACTGAAAAGACCCACATTTTGGGTTTTGCCCAAAAGATGCTGAAGTGCCTCAAAGTTTTCAGACAAGGGCTTAGAGAAATCAGCTTTCCTAATACATTTTTAAAGTCATACTGCTTTATAATGTTGCAATCTTCAGTATTGTGACATGGAGTATCAGGTCACAATGTATCAGCAAGAAGTTCAGAAGTTCATTTTTGTTACTTTTTAATATTATTTGCTCCTTCTCAGCAAAGAGATACTGGGAAGCTTTACTTTTCCAATTTAGTTTGACAAAAACTTGCAGTGATCCTGTTCTAAACAGATCAGTATTTTCAGTTTCAAGACATCTCATGGCAGCAGGAGTGAACTTGGATGGGATGAGGAACCAGTCTCACTTCAGTTTTAAAATATTTTTATTTTTCT